>OY757933.1:55515110-55525110 GCA_963585895.1 Sepioteuthis lessoniana | reverse complement strand
TTGTTTTATCCACAGGGGTAGATTGTTTCATTTTCGTTAACTATGACCGAGTACAAGTGATAAGCAATAGTATAGATCAGTCATGAGCAAACACCTGAAGAAGGCCGAAGGACATATCAGCCGGAACGTCGTAAGTATAGCAATGAACATGGGGACAATAGTCCGAATATTTAAGTGATTAGAATCTGAAGAGTTCAGATGTTTACTTACTTCTTAAAAAAATATCTATTTTCAGCCCTGTCAATGAGGCTCAGAAAACGCTGACTGAATCAACTGAAGAGGGTTAAGACCCCATTCCAAAAAAAGGGATGTCTTGGATATGACACAAAACTGCATCTGATGGTGAGGCTCCAATTCTGAAGATCTGTGAAGTCTGGAACACTCTTTCATTGCCATTACGCCCAGCTTCAATTCGACCTGGAACGGTAGTACTTGTTAAGGTCCCATCTCTGGGTCAAATAGATCTGTTTAAAGATTATTCATATTCGATACAAAAAAAAACTCTTAAGAAATAACGATACAAAAAATGTAAATATGAATGTACAATGAACGCAATTCTCTAAAATCTAGGCATAAAATAGACCTAGGCGGGTTGACAATAAAATTGATCAATTTATTCTAATAATTATTTCTTTTTTGCTTATACAATGACACGCAACTTTCTGTGATTTCTGTTACCTGTGATCATTCTTAGAACAGCCTAGTCGACTTAAAGCTTTTCTGGGCATGACTCTAACCCTTTCTAAGAAAGGGGCTGTAGATGACGCTGACGGCCGCTCTCCAGAGAGGTAAGATCCCACCCCAATGAGTATCCTGAATATGACAAAAATGAGATGGTATGATTCCAATCTCTGAACTTTGGGGAACGGAGAGTACTCCATCATTGCGATTACTCTCAGCTCCATTCGAACTCTATGTAGTAGCACCTGTTAGGGTCCCATTTGAGTATCAAATAGAACTGTTTAATGATTTACTATACTTAAAACTATTTCGCAGTGCGCCAACAAAAGATTAATTCTAAATTGACTTAGTATTGGATAGCTATGCTTGAAACCATTTAGCTGTGTTCAAATAAATGAGCTGCGGCTCGTTTAAAAATGATACCGGCAAACAATTCGTATATATATATATAAAGGATTTGGGGCACCTCTGGTGGTGTAACAGTTAGCAAGCTAGACTAGCAAACCTACACGAGTGAGTTCGAGTCTCATTGGGCGCCCCATTCATTCGGCCTTGTGCCACATCGAAGCAAAGAGCTTTATAAATTACTATATATATATAAAGGATTTGACGTAAAATAACCTACAAGGACTGATATACCATAAAAGCCAACCAACCAACTAACCAACCAATCATTCTCAGAAAGAAGCAATTCCTGCGTTCTACTTTATAATCAGTGGCGACCAGTATATGGGCACTGTGGAACTGCAGCACCTCCTCTTGCAGCCAGTATTAATATAATTTTGATATATTTTCCGACGTAGAACTCAAACGAATTAATGCCGTGAGTTACCACAGTTGATAAGGGTACCAAAACGTAGCAATCTTGACAATTTGAATATGCAAAAGCCCTGAAGATCTTAAAGTAAAAAAAAATATTCCAAACGCTAGAATTGCCCAAATATTTTTTGGATTCCTTCTTTAATGGCATATCAACCTTCGTGGTTTATTTCATGCTTGAGCCGTCCTTGAAGAATAGCAGTAATACTATCTAACACATGGCAGAGGGGATAAGGGTATTCATACATTTCCCCGGGATATTAGTCTGAAAGTTAATGTAATGACGCGACTGGATTTCTTTTGTTTGGTTTTATGGCATATCAAATCTTGTTGGTTATTTAAAGCTAAATACTGTTTTTACAGATTTATTAAATATATGATATGTAAACGCATTTGGAAGATTCCCACAGTTAAATGATCAAACAGTTCTATTTCTGTCAATTCAATTTAGCATTAGCCATTTATTTGCATATAGTTTAAAAAGTTCCATTTGACCAATAGGTGCTGTCAGGTGCTACCACTCCGGGTCAGAGTGGACCTGGGAGCAATGGCAATCAAGAGTAACTCTGCATTCACTAAAGCTCTAGCATTACTAGAGCCTCACCATCAGATTGTTTAATGTCACTCGCTGGGGAAGTCTTACCCCTCTATAGAAATGTAGTCCGTGTATTCTACAGTTCCAGCCGACTGAGTTGTGGGGCGACAGGAGTTCGAACTCGCTAATTCGAGGCCGCAGTCCAGTCATTACGCCACAAGGACTACCTTTGCTCAGATTCATGATATGAATAAATCTTTGATCTTTTATAGATTATAGTAAATATTCTACGGAGATCTTTCTAAATGATTTTCTAAATATTGATGACATTTTTGCCTCTTTTAAATCACATGAGGTGATTAGATTTTTCACAGAATCAAATAACTTCCATTCAACTTTAACTGGTTTGGTTTTATGGCATATCAACCATTGTAGGCCATTTAATGCTTCATAATCTTTATTTAAAAATGATCTCTTCTCCCCTACAAAATCAAACTCCTCGATATTTTAATCGTCTATTTCTCTATTTTATAATAATCATTTGTTTGCACACAGTTACATGGTTCCAAGTATTTCTAAAACTAATTAAGTATACACCGTTATTTGGGTTCATTTATAACTATTTAATACAAATAACTTTCCAAAAAGATTTATTTGAAACATAGATAGGACCTTGATAGATACTTCTACTCCACGTTAGAATGGACCTGGAAGTTATAGCAATCAACGGATATTTAACACTCCCCAGAACTCCATAACTTAAGGATCATTATGAGATACATTTTAGTGTCCTACCCAATACACCCTTTTGGGGGGTCTTACCTCTCTATTTCCTTTGAAAAAGTGTTGTTCGACAGGTGCCTGAGACTTTAATATATATATATATATATATATATAAGTAAATAATGTTGGCCATCGTAATCGAGAGAGACCCTAAGGCTCTCTTTTCAATAGCTACTTCACCGTAGTGTAGAGGAGGGCACAACTCCTTTCCCAGGATTGTTCCATTTTACCATTGATACCTACCTTATAATGCTAAGTGTTAATCAAGGAGACATCGAGTACCATTTTTATTCCCTAAGATTAGACGCTGTCGTTATAAGACAATTGAGGAGATGAAAGAGGCTGTGACGAAGGTCATTGACGTGCTCACACAAGAGGACTTCCATGGGGCTTGTCAGAAGTTGTTGGAACGGTACAAGTTCATTGCAGCCGGAGGAGATTACTTCAAAGGGGACTAGAGTTTCATGTGTGTACTCTCAATAAAAGTGCCCATACGAAAAAAGTCTGGAAACTTATTTAATGATCCTCGTATACACACACACACACACATATATATATATATATATATATATATATATATATACGTGTGTGTGTTTAAAACTAGATCTTGCATTAAATATCCTACAAGGGTTGATAAGCCATAAAACAAACCAACCAACTTGAAACAATTTAACTATGTGCAAACAAATGTTTAATATCAAATAGAATAATTAGTATTAGAGAGTGGTAGTAAAGTAAAGTTGGCGACTATAGTCGAGGGTGACCCGAAGGCTCCCTTTTCTAATAGCTACTACACCAAGGTGTAAGGGAGGGCGCTATTACATTCACTGAATTGCTCCACTTTACCCTTGATCCGTTCCTTGCTGAGTGTTAAGCAAGGCCGCACCAAGTACCATTTTTTGAGTCTTTGGTATGACTCGACCTGGGATTGAACCCAGGTCTCCCATACCATTGGCGAACACTCTACCCATTAGGCCAATGGCTGTTGAAACAATTCAACTGTGTATAGATTAATGATCAATATTAAAAAGAAATATATGTGGTAGACAGCACTAATTGAAACTGTTTAACTGTGTGAACACAAATGAGCTCTAATTCTTTTAAAGAATAAAGTTAAACAACAAATTATTCGTTTACAAATCACATGTATATACATGTGTGTGTGTGTGTGTGTGTGTGTGTGTGTGTGTGTGTGTGTGTGTGTGTGTGTGTGTGTGTGAATATGATTTGGCATCAAATAACCCACAAAGCAGATATGTCATAAAACTTCAACCAGCCAACCGCATTGAACTTCGGTACGTAGTCATAACTATTCTGTTTATTGTTAATATCTTATTGCACTTAATCTTTTTAATGCCAGAGTTGCCCTTGTAGAAGAACAGTAGTACTTTTTAACCCATAGCAGGGGGAATAACGTCTTGATATCTTTTTCAACGGTATTTGTCCGAAAGTGATCGAATAGCACGACTGGAGTTCGAATTCGTTTACTTCGATGTCATTGTTCAGCCATGAGCTACTACACTACAAGGACTCCTCTCCTACACATATCGAGGAAACAAATAGAAAACATTTGTGAAAACATTGATATGTATATAGGTAAAAATATAATAATATAGATAGGATTCAGTACTATTCACAGTATCAGACAACCGTTGGCGTCTTTAACAATATCTCCGGCAGATAAGAAGGATTACTGGATATATATTCATGAGTCACACCATCAGAAGTCGAAAGACCTCTAGCGAATAGCCTGACAAGAGTGCTCCAGCAATTTTCTTATGCTGATATATATATATATATAGAGAGAGAGAGAAAGAAGTATGATCTAGGTGCACAAATATATATAATTCCTCGGCGCCTCCTGTGGACTAAAGGTTATCAGATAGATTAGCAAACCACTGATAGGGAGTTTGATTCTTATGTTACGTTTCATCTTATAATTACACTCTAGTTGATAAATGAAATTTCTCTAAGATTGTCTCCTGCTCTGCTGGCGAGCATTTGAGCACTTTTTTTTTATTTACAACGTTTAGATATGTATATATAAACATTGTTTTAAGCACTCTTTATATATGAATATACCAAACTATATATATATATATATCATCTTGTTTATCATGACTTTCTCTCTCGTGCGCGCCGTCTGTCCCCATCGCCTATCATTCATGGCAATTCCTCTAAACAGCATCAAATGTCCGCATAGAGTTTATGTATGTAAGTCCTTGCTGGTCCACCAACATTGCTGCTTCCATGTGTAGGAGTCTATATAAATATATATATATATATATAGTCATCCACAGACAGACTGTTTTGTTCTATCAGAACTCTTCAGTGTGGCTAGACACGCAGAACGCTCGAAGCCGGAATCGAAACCCGTCCAACTTTACGATAGACTAAGGCTTCAGACCACACGGCCACAAGCGGACTAAGGGAATTTTTTTAGGTATTTTATATTTAGCAAACAGCAGCAGCAGCCTTTGTTTACATTTTTTTCATACCCTACCGGCTACCAGAGAGCTCAATTCTTTCGCAGAGCCTTGCATATATATATATAACCTCAAATGAATTGCTCTCTCGCCTCTTCATCTCAACTTCATCACCAAAAGTTTCATTTGTTTGAAAAAAATGTTTTCTTCAAAAGAAACATGATGCAGACGTGTATTTTTTCAAATACACGAAACTTTTTAAAAATAAGCTAACGTGAGGTTGGGTAATAAGTTAAGTTTTTTCTTGCTCTACTGGCCAGTATTTTTTCTGATTATATATATATATATATATATATATAGTTTTAAAAACTTATCTTGGTATACGGACAAAATGATTGGTCACTCAGAATGAAACTCACAACACGAATAGATAACCTGTTAACATTGCTAATTCTAACTGTTGTTTTTAATTAACACTCATATATTTTTTGCTGAAATCAACTCGGCCAAGCACAGGGTTTAAGTAGTATGGTACTCGGTGAGGAGTGAACTCATTACACTACTGAAGTGAAAAACTTTCTGTAAATTTACAGTAAAGGATCCAGTTCAAGTTTCTGTTTACTGTCCATAGAAATATCGATCCGATTTCTTTTTTTTTTTTTTTTCTTCTTTTGCATTCTATTCTTGTGAACGATATAAAGATTACCAAAATCGATTAATCAAATTATGATTTGACAGCAAACAGTCATTAAATAGTAATTGACTTATTTTTACTCATTTAAAAGACGCCTTCAGTGGCCATTACGTTCGATATCGAGTTACATCAATTTATAGAATTTGTATCAAAACTAAATGACGTATCTTCTGTTTTTCATTGAGATTGACGTGATGACATTAGTAATGTTGGATTGTTGAAAATGCAGAAACATTGGTCGACTGAAATCTTTTCAAATCATACGAGTAAAATGAAGAAAGAAAGAAAGAAAGAAGTTCATTTTGCAGGGAATATCTTTTCTTTTTTTTTTTCATCATACAACGTGTGAAAGCACGTGCGATACCATGTCCTCATCAGCCACCATCCAGGGGTGATAACACAGTTTCGGTAGCTCAAGGCGGTACTGCCACCCCTGGCGCTACCAAGCAGCTTTTGCCACCGGACAGGGTATAAAGAGAATCATATATATATATATATATATACAAACGCTGATTTGCCAGTTAAACGGCTAACTTTTTCTTACTATACATATTTTCCCGTAGGTTTTGTATTTCACATTTCTAATCATCCGTCGTTAACTTAAAATTATTAATATCACCCCTCATGGTCCTGATGATGGTTCAGTAGAACCGAAACGCTATAGTGTTGACCCGTTAATAAATCATTCCTTCCACTTGGATCGTTGTTATCAGTTTTTCTACATATATATATATATATATATATATATATATATATATATATATATATATGCCAGATCAATTAAATGCAGAGACTATATTAGACGTTAATCTTCATTTTCTGAGTGCAGTTTGTGATTTTAAAAAAACGCGTTTACTTTCAGCGGTTGATGTTATTACGCGTTTACAGTAACCGTTTCTTACGTAATCACACGGGAAAGGTGGCTCCGCGTGTATTACCTTCATGCTGAAAACTTTCTCGCTTTCGACCAAATCCAACTTGATGCATATCGCGCCGTGGTCTGAAGACGATTCGAGGCAACTTTCAAACTGCGGCCAGTGATTAGTTTAGTTTGGTCTGGTTTTATGGTATATCAACCATTATTGGTTATCTATTTCCAAATCCGGTTAAAACATATATATTAGCTAAATATGATTTGAAAACATAAGTCCATAAAGGTCAATAGTTCCAAGTATTTCTATGTATCACGAACAATTCAATTAAACATCAGTCATTTGACATTCAAACTGTGTGCAAATAAATGACTTATGCTAGATTAAATTGCTAGAAAAAGAACCGTTTGATCATTTAATTGAGAGTAAACAAATAAAAATGTTTAACTGAATTATTAGTGATACATAGCAATAACTGACACCACCTATGTAGAAACAATAGCATTACTAGTGTACAAAAAACTAGTTCTAACTCATTCCAATGAAATTACCAACAAACTGTGTAAACAAATGACTGATGTTAAATTGTGACAGTTATATAGCAGTACATGAAACCATTTAACTGTGTGCATAAAAAAAATTAGCTCAGATTTATTTAAAATGTTATCTACTAAATGTGTATACAAATCACAAATAATAAATAAATATTTATAAAGAGGATTTGGCATTCAATAACCTACAATCATATAAAGGTCAGTTAAAGAAATTTGAATAAAATAACATAATTTTCAGTCAACAAACGGATATGCTATGTCACTAGTTCATTTTTTGTCGTCTCTCTTTTAGCATATCATCTTTAAAACCTAGTTCATTTTTCGTCGTTCTCTTATAACATAACTCTTTTAAAACCTAGTTCATTTTTCGTTATCTCTCTTATAGCATATCATCTTTAAAACCTAGTACATTTTTCGTCGTTCTCTTATAACATAACTCTTTTAAAACCTAGTTCATTTTTCGTTATCTCTCTTATAGCATATCATCTTTAAAACCTAGTACATTTTTCGTTATCTCTCTTATAGCATATCATCTTTAAAACCTAGTTCATTTTTCGTCGTTCTCTTATAACATAACTCTTTTAAAACCTAGTTCATTTTTCGTTATCTCTCTTATAGCATATCATCTTTAAAACCTAGTTCATTTTTCGTCGTTCTCTTATAACATAACTCTTTTAAAACCTAGTTCATTTTTCGTTATCTCTCTTATAGCATATCATCTTTAAAACCTAGTTCATTTTTCGTCGTTCTCTTATAACATAACTCTTTTAAAACCTAGTTCATTTTTCGTTATCTCTCTTATAGCATATCATCTTTAAAACCTAGTTCATTTTTCGTCGTTCTCTTATAACATAACTCTTTTAAAACCTAGTTCATTTTTCGTTATCTCTCTTATAGCATATCATCTTTAAAACCTAGTTCATTTTTCGTCGTTCTCTTATAACATAACTCTTTTAAAACCTAGTTCATTTTTCGTTATCTCTCTTATAGCATATCATCTTTAAAACCTAGTACATTTTTCGTCGTTCTCTTATAACATAACTCTTTTAAAACCTAGTTCATTTTTCGTTATCTCTCTTATAGCATATCATCTTTAAAACATAGTTCATTTTTCGTTATCTCTCTTATAGCATATCATCTTTAAAACCTAGTTCATTTTTCGTCGTTCTCTTATAACATAACTCTTTTAAAACCTAGTTCATTTTTCGTTATCTCTCTTATAGCATATCATCTTTAAAACCTAGTTCATTTTTCGTCGTTCTCTTATAACATAACTCTTTTAAAAACTAGTTCATCTTTTGTCGTCTCTTATAGCAAATCAACTCTTTCAAAAAAACTAGTTCATTTTCCGTCGTCTCTTTTATAGCAAATAAACACTTTTACAAACTTTCTAAAACAGCTTTTCTTCACAAAAGCTTTTCTCTCGGCAATGAACGAACATAGAAACTTGTTCAGAACAATAAAAAGAAAAAACAACACAAAAAAAGTATTCCAATCTGTCTTATCAGTTTTGTTCATTATATATATATATATATATATATATATATATATATATATATATATATACTCACACACACACATATATACATTAGCTTGTTCGGTTAAATACTGCAGATGGTTTTCTTTTCAAGATCTTCAAGTGACGACATCCAAATATTATGTCTGAGTAAAGATGGAGATGAAAGTTTCCCATACTAGCCCAAGCGCTTTCGACCATTTTGCTGGTCATCCTCAGGAGTTGTGTTAGGTTGTTTTTTGCTGTGAGTTTTATTCATATTTGTTTGGAGGGTTTTTTAATATGTTGTTGACTCATTCTATCTGAACGGGGGGTAGCGTTAGTCATTGAATATGTTTAATATGGTAATAACCGTGTTAAATGCTATTTTACTTATATTAGGCTTTTTAGAAAAGTTTTATGGTTATTGCTTCGAGGATTTGTAAGAGGGTTTTATTGGTATCTTAATATATGACTTTCGTATTGTTAATTAAGATCTTTCTTATATCCAGGGATTTGAGTTTGTCAGGGTTTTTGCTATGCTTTGTCTTTAGATCCTGTTTTATGGCACTTACGTCAGAGAGGGGGTACGTAAGACGACGAGAGAGTGGCTAATGTAGGTATTAGTTGTTATGTTATTTTCCAAGAGACACTCTGAAATGGACATGTAAATTTGTAAACTACATTAGTTTGATTTAGGGAAAGGTTTGGGGAAGTTTATGCTATATATATATATATATATATATATATATATATATCAAACTAACCGGTTTCGGTCCTTCCTGGTCACAGGACCAGGTAGGACCGAAACTGGTCATTTTTATTTTTTAACATGAATAAATTTGGTCTGTTTTTAAGTTTGATAAAATTTTGTACCCCCCATAAAATATTCATATATATATATATGTGTGTGTGTGTGTGTGTGTGTGTGTGTGTGTGTGTGTGTGTGTGTGTGTGTGTGTGTGACAAACCCAGCGCACTAGCAGGAAGAGACACCAGGCTAATTTTTTAAGCGGACTTTAACAGGTTTGTAGTTAGATTTCCTTCTCCTTGATTGGTTGCTAAACCAAGGCTAAAAAGCCAAGTCCGGCCTACTATTTATCCATAGTTGAAAGTTAATAGTATAGATGGATACATTTTC
>OY757933.1:55455110-55510110 GCA_963585895.1 Sepioteuthis lessoniana | reverse complement strand
CCTTGGGAAAGATATGAATCCAATTATTCTCCTTCTAGCAATGGGTAAACAATAGGGTAGACTGGGTTCTTTAACCATGGTATGGCAACTAGTCTGGGAGAAGGAAAATTCTGAATTCCGTCCTGTTGAACTCTGTTTAAAAATTTTAAATGATCTTTTTTGTGGATGGGTTGGGAGAATATATAAACCACTTCCAATGTACTCATTATTCAAATCTCCTATTTGAAAAACATTTGGATCACTAGAAACTTAAATGTTTATGATATTCAATTCTTAGATTAATGTCTCCACAAGCTTGTCAGAAACGATCCCATCTAATGTACGCTTCGTGAAAAGTGAGCGATACTTTGCCTTTATGGAATGCAAAGAATTCCCTGGTCTTTGTGGTTAGATAAAGGCTGTATAGCTTGGTAGTAAGTATGATGTACGCACATTATTTTTCACAGAAAAGTAAAGTGCTGGTTGTCCAGCATAAGAAGAAATTTGCAGTTTGCTTACAAAGGGATTCACAATTTACCAGCAAAGTGCCATAAATCATTTAAAAAAAAACAATAAAACTTTATAAATCTAACTGGCTTTATGTGACTCCTGCCAAAGACAACAATGGAGGCGAGATCTTTTTCCTATTATTGTAATACGATGGACCATATTGATAATTAAAATTCAAGAATAACAGGTGGCTCATGTTTAGATAAGAAACGGCTTTATTCAGACTGCTACAATATCATAGCAGTCCGACGCAGACACGAGAAGAGAAGAAGACCTTGTAAGTGCTTTGCAGCCACCCCACCACCCCGTCTCTCACCGGTTCACACCAACGTCTAACCCAACTTCTCTCTTTGGGTTTCAAAACTCAACTCCCCAATGAATCCAAAATTATCTTTTCTTATATAATATCTTCTTAATTATTGCATCAGCAAGTCATATTAGAAGTGGTGTCATTAACTTTCATTTAATTCAAATCAATCTTATCCTACGTCGACGACATGACTTGTTTACTTTTAACGACATCCGGCCTCAACAATGATTTGAAAACACGTCCTCTGACAACCCAAAAACAATCTATCAACTCTGACATCCCGCCACACGTGCAAGAATTACACTATATGAACTTTTGTGACAAAGTACATTTCCACTCAAAGATTTTTTAACCTGTCCCCAACTTTACCGAACTAAATAATAAAATGATTGAAATAATCAATTACTACCCTATTTATTTAGCATTATAACCAAAAAGATAAAGAAAGAAGAGCGGTTTACTCAATTGTTCACCTCTAAAAATATGTGTACAAGAAAGGATATTCGGTATTTAACATCAATGTGTACGGCCACTTACTTCACATGACATAGATCATCTAAGTAAGACGAGCAAGATAAGCTGGTCATTGCTGGAGAGGCAAGGGTGATCTTATAAACAATGTTCGCCTATGGACTCCGGCACATGGACAAACCAGGCTTGGCCGATCAGCAAAAATTTACATTCACCCGCTCTGTGCAAAAACTGGAGAAGAAAAACTCTGAATTCAAACCTGTTAAACTATGCCTAAACGTTGACCTTGTTTCCCATTCTGCCCGTGCAGGTGGGATGGTAAATACAGACACTGGATGCCATCTAGATGATTTGTAAAGGGCGATGGTTTAAAGAGACAGACAATAACAGAGAGTCAAATGAATCCGTGCGGTCGATGCACCTTCGTGATGATGTTGCTTTTGATATCATACAAACAGAAAACCAACATCGTGTTGCTTTTCTGTTTTTATGATATCTCAAATAACATTTGTAACAAAAATGATATAGACTAGTTCGACGTAAGTGAGAAAACACCGTTAGTACAGGAAATCTTTGTTTTGTTTTGTTCTGTTTTAATTCGGGGACAAATACCAGTCGCCTCATCAGAAAACCAACATTTAATGCGGATACGTAATGTTTGGAGATCTAATAAAAGAAAATAAATTGAAAAAAAACATCAAGTAGATAAACTAAACTAGGTATGAACAATTTTATTATTATGCAAATATCAAGCATTCAACATAGAAGATGATTTTACCTTTCTTTCTTGGTGTCCTGTTTATGAGGGTCACACCACATGGCAACCAAAAAAAAAGCAATCACATTTCAAGTGCATCTGTCTGTTGAATCGGGGGTTGGGAAATAGTTGCTTTATGAATGCAAGGTTTTCTTTCTTTCAAACAATTTGGATTTAACCTAAATCGATTCACATGGTCTAATATAATCGCCAAGGAAGTGTAGAGATCGAAGCATCGACAGGAGAAAACGGAGTGGGTTGAGGGAGAAGGGGCGGGGGTGGACGTAACAGATGGGTGGGTTGGAAATGAAAGGTGGGAAAAGAGATATAAGCAAAAAATAATGAGGTAAAAACATGGAAAGGCGGAAGATGAGGCGATAGACAAAATGGGGGTATGAGATGCTTGGGGCGAAAAGGGGGGATTTGAAGAGGGTAGAAATTTTTAAAAAATCATGTAATGCAAATAAAAAAAAACAGAAAAAGAAAAAACAAAAAACAAAAAACAAAAGGAAAGAAGAAAGGAAGGAAGGAACGGAGAAAACATACCACAAAAATTAGCTAAGAAAGCGGAGGAGGTAGAAATATTAAACAGGGAAAGAAAGAAAGAAAGAAAGAAAGAAAGAAAGAAGCCGAATTAGGTAAAAACAAACAAACAATGAAATAAAAGAAACAAGACGTATTAGAAAGAAAGAAAGAAAAAAAAAGAAAGAAAGAAAGGGTGGATAAACTAAACGAAAACTCAAAAGAATTTTGTTTTAAAGAGAAAGAAATAACAAAAGGAATAAATAGTATCAACAAATAAAAAATTAAAATAAAATGGAATCAAATAAATAAATAAATAAACTTCTCTAGTTGCGTTTAACCAAGTTATTTTTTCTCCAAGAATTTACTTCTTTCCACCCAAAACCTCAACTGGGTCGCCTGTCCGTCTGTCAAATTGACGCAGTGTTGGAACCAAATCAAGTCACTATTTTTACCGGGTTTTGCCAATCGAATCTATACATAAAAAATATCAAGAAGAAAAATGGGTTAATTTTCAAGGATTCAGGCTGAAGAAATATTTGGACAATAGAAATCGAAGAAGCAAATCAATTGTAGTGATATCATTTGATTGGTTTGGGCTTTCGAATCTCGAAAAAAGAGAGCATCAAAAACTGAGGGAGTATCTTTACAGTCTGCAGGATCTTTAGAAGGACATCAAGCGAAATCCACTTATTAATGATATAAGGTTACTTGGAGACCCGACCCCACTCACCGAGGACCAATATTAGCATTATATCGGTGATATACCAACAATGAATGCAACGGAAGTAAAGACAAGATAAACATCATCGTACATAAAAGAACATTTGACCTATATCATTTATCTATGATATACAAACCAATGGTATTAAAAAGAAAGAACGCACAAACGTATCCCAAACAACTAAAAATATGCATATATTTTTCCATGAAGAAGCAGAATGTGAAATATTCCCAAAAATGGGGGGAAAAAGCTTCGTGGCTTTACTGTTCTTTGTCAGGGTCCGAGACAACGTGTCTCTTCAAAGAACAGAGGCAAAAGAGGTCTAGAATGGGAGCCTGAAACTGTCATGGGGCACACCATACGACCCATTAATGGACATGCCCATTCTCAGAGAGAGATCATTGTTTATTATCTTCTTGGACCAACAGAGGCAAAAGAAGTCGAGGATGGGTCCTGAAACTCTGTTATAGTATGCCACACATGAACGAACATTCCCATTCTCTGGGGGATCATTGTTTATTATCTCCCTTGACCAACAGAAGCAAAAGAAGTCGAGGATGGGTCCTAAAACTCTGTTATGGTATGCCATACATTAACGAACATTCCCATTCTCTGAGAGGTGATTGTTTATTATCTCCCTTTACCAACAGGAACTAAAAACAAACATTGTATAAATCCAACTGATGGGCACACACACATACACAAACACACACCCACACACGAGTAAAAGCAAGAGAAAGTGAGAGATTTATAACCTATATATACTTACTGTTTTAATAGTAGCTGGTATAAGTGTTGAAAGAGTGTGTTGCACCAAATTTACTGTTCCTTATACTTCATTTCAACTATGTATAAATAGTATGACAGACTTCATTCTTTAGCCTTGGATGGGCAACCAATCTAGAAAAAGAAAAACTTTGAATGCAAATTAGTTTTTTCTCCGCTTAAAAATGGACCTTGTGTCAAATCCTTGAAGTAAGTTAGAACCACAGTCGTGCTATTACGTTCACTATCGTTGGGAAAGATATAAACCACTTTATCCCTCCCAAGCTATGGGTTGAATAGTATCACTACTGTTCTTTTGTTAGGATGGCTTGGGCATTAAATAAACCACGAAGGACCATATGCCATTAAACAAAGAAACAAAAACATTCATAATACAACACAATATATATATATATATATATATATATATATATATATATATATATATATATATATAAGTTGATAAACCAAACACTTACAACGGGTTTAATGGCAAGACTACAACAACCCTTTGTTATAATGTTGTTCTGCTAAGGTATACCTTCATAGTTACTGCTACCCATATCAGGATTTGTTATCAAGATTTACTTCTCTAGATCCAAGTTTACCCTGCTATAGCTAAGGATATATATATATATATATATATATATAGTTGGTGACCGTAGTCGAGGGTGACCCAAAGGATCCCTTTTCAATAGCTATTACTCCGTGGTATAGGGGAGAGTGCTACTCCTTTCCCTGGATTGCTCCACTTTACTCTTGATACGTATCTTAGAATGCTGAGTGTTAAGCAAGGAGGTATCAAGTACCATTTTTTGAGTCTTTCGTATGACTCGACCTGGGATTGGACCCCGGTCTCCTGGGCCGTTTACAAACTCTATATAATCATGTTATAATACCAGCTATATTCTATCCATATTGAAAATCTACATTTTAGATACAAAGCTCAAATACCGACTATCGACAATAGAGAGCACATCCCACGCAGAGAGACAGACAAACGGACAGAGAAAGTGAGGGACAAAAAAAAAAAAGAAAATGATAACTGTAAAATTCTCTGGAAGTTGTAAATTTCAAAGAGAAATAAGAAGATAAAATCCACTTCTTTAAAACAAGAGAAAAATCCATTTGTTGACATTGCAGTTCCAACAGACCCCAGAAGGAAATTGACCAAGAGTAAAACTCTTTAGAAACATCAAAGCTTTCATTGAGAACTAAGAAAGCAAAAAGACGATCATGAGAAATACGATGTTACCCTCTGATATTGGCACACTTGAAAGAGTCTCGAAGAGCCGGGCAAATGAATTGAAAACCTAAGGAAAAATCATAAATAACAGTGAAGAGAGGTTTTGTGCAATAGAGAGACTTGTTGTGACTTAATCTTCACCGCCCGGTCAAAATTCCCTGCAGACACGTAATACACCCCACCAAAAATGGTGTCTTGGATATAACATTAAACCGTATCTAGTGATAAGGGTCCAGTCCTAGAGGTCTGAAGAGTGTAGAATGCCCATTCACTGCCATTACTTCCATGTTCGTTCTGACCCGCAATGGTTGTACAGTGTAACCCGGATATAAGAGAGTCGTCGTGACCGGAGAACAAGTATCTTATATCCGAGTTTCTCTTATATCCGGGGTTTGGTCTACTTTGTTCAGGTAACACAGGCTCTAATTTGGGACCAGAAAAGATCTCTCTTATATCCAGGTCTCTTATAACCGGGTTACATTGTACTTGTTAGGTTCCCATCTATTGGTCAAATAGATCGATCTAAAAATTATTTGTATTCAATAGGACCGTGTGCAAAAAAAAAAAAACTCTTTAAAATATCTTGACAAAAAATGTAAATATGAATGTACAATGAACGCGATTCTCAAACTTCTAAGCATAAAATAATCCTTGACGATTTGACATGTGGTTAAAATCAATAAATGAATTAATGAATAGTTGTTAATGTCTCATCAATGCATCAAATAGGTTACAAAATTATAATTTGATTAGAACATGTGAAACCAGATACCTGTCTGCAAACAAATTATTATCATTGACTCCTTTGAGTTTTTCACACAATCGTTTGCAAATGGTTTTTCACTGGAGTTTGAGTGATAGCAAATTTCCTCAAGTCTCAGGGACTCTTCTCAGTATTCTGGCCGATCTTAACAATACTGTAGTCTGGATGGTCTCCACTTGTCCTCTGACTTCTAAATCTTTCTAATCCATTTACCAATCCTTTGGGGATAGTTATGAGAGCACTAACTACAATTGGTATCACCATCTCCTTATTGTTCCACGGGTTTTTAGTTCTCTAGCAAGGTTGTGGTACTTATCTCTCTTTTTGCTTTTTTTTTCAATTTTACACTGTGGTCTGCCGGGACGGTAAAGTCCACTATTCGGCAAGTTCTCTTTTTTTGTTGTTGTTATTGACTATCACTATTAATATTATTTTATTCTTTGATAGTTTTTCACCCCAGCATTAGCTAATGGTCTTCCATTGGAATTTGAGTGACAGCAAGCCTCCTTAGGTATCCAGGACTCTTCTCAGTATTCTGGCCGATCTTAATAATGCTGGTTTCGATTCGTCCTCCGAGTTCCAATCCTTCCAGTCCCTTTTCCAAGCCTTTGGAGACTGTTCTGAGTGTGCCAACTGCAAATGGTATTACCGTCACCCTCATGTTCCACAGCTTTCTTAGTTCTTTGGCAAAGTCTTAGTACTAGTCTCTCTTTTCATTTTCTTTGATTTTCACTCTATGGTCCTCTGGGGCGGCAAATTTCACTATATGGTAAGTTTTCTTTTCTTTTTTTTGTTACTACTAATTCTGGTCTTCTGTCAGGGATAAAGGGTATCTCTAAATCCAAGAGAATTTTATGCATTTCAGTCTCTAGGACGAATTCTGGTTTGTGCATAGGCCATTTGGTAGTATGGTCAAATTTCAGTTTCTTGCATAATTCCTAGCGGATCATCATTCCCAACCAGTCGTGACTAGTCTTATACCCCCTTTTGCGCTAGTTTGCCACATTCGTTTATAATGGGATTAATTGCTTCGTCTTTATCACCACATGATCTACACTTGCTATTCTGTTGCGTATTATCGATTTTTTAATATGATAGCTCCTTAGGGCGCTGTTTCGTGCTGCGTGTAGAAAAGATTCAGTTTCTCTCTTAAGATTTCCCTTTTTTAGCCACGTCCAGGTCTTCTAGTGTGAGATTCCGGTAATCATAACCAAATACTAATGTAAAGCTATAGTAAGTAATTGTTATTTACCTGTAGATGATTTCACTTAGAAGGACTTTAACCAAACACCTACATCCATTATGCCATGTGTCTATGGTTTACGGGATTAAAAAAAATCAACCCCCGCGGATTAGATAACGGGTTCGGTTAGAATTTCTGTGTATGACCCCGAGTTCAACACGAAACACCTGAAAGCAAAGTATGCATCGGCCAAAACATTGTGTTAGTATAGCGTTTATTCTAAGGCCAACAGCAACAAATAAATGACTTAATACTTCGTTTAATTCTAACAATTTATTAATCAACACGTGAAACAATCAATAACAATATACAGTACTCCCTGTGTATAAAGTTGAGTTTAAGGGACTTACTAGCGCGCTGAAGAAGAAATCTGTTATCTTAGGGTTGTCTTTCTGAGAGCTTTTACGTCCCCGCCTCACGGAACGTCTGGTGGGATCTGTCTAACTGAATTTTGGATTTTTGCGCCAAGACTTCTGGGCTTGTCTCGTGATTAGTATATCCAATCACAGAAAGCCTCTCCCTCACTCACTCCATATACCATTTTACTAATGGAGGTGCCCGTGGTGTAGTCGTTATCGTCGTAGGAAATGGACACGGCGACACGAGTTCAAATCCTGGACGATACTGATTGCATTTCACATAACACTAATTCCCTTGGTAAGCTATGAATCCAAATATTCTCCCTCCAGCTATGGGTAAATAGTAGGGCAGACTAGGTTCTTCAGCCTTGGTGAGGCAACTAGTCTAGGAGAAGGAAAACTCTGAATTCAAACCTGTTAAACTTCGCTTAAAAATTGACCTTGTGTCATATCCTGCCCAAGCGGAGGGGTTGGTAAATATGCATATACCATTCTACTAACCCAATGAAATAGTAAAGATGAAGACAATAGTCCAAATCCTCAAAATGATAAAGATTATCAATCTTCATCGCAGAACCTTAAACAAATAATTAAACCATATATATGTGTACAAATTATTTGTATTTGATAGGAATACTTGAAACCATAAAAATGCATGCGAACAAATAATCATGGACAAAACAATTTTTTTAATACAATGGAACATTGAAAATTTAGGTTTTACAATTAAATATTAACAAATAAATCATATTTCTACATTAACTAACTCACGAGGAGTTGAAGTACCGTTAAATAAATGAATTAAACCAGACTTAGTCTTCACTGAAAACTATATTTTCTTCCCTATTAAGTGCTGCTACGGTTATTTAAAAAAAAAGCTAGAAGTAGGAAAATATTAAATGCCCCGATCTATATTCCAAACGAAATTAAATAAACTAATAAAGTTCCAATTGAGCAGAAGCTGAAATATTGTGATAAAATAGAATAAAATAAAATAAGTTTAAAAGGATCATTAAAGATAACAGACTTGCGTGGTACATTCAATAAGTTTCCAGACTTTTTTGTACAGCCATTTAAGATTGTCGTAGACTCTTGAAAATTCAGTATCTTATTGCTATACATCTTATGAGATGACTGAGCAGTTTTTATGATTTCAGCATCAAATGAACAGCTACAGCAGCAATTGGAATACACCCTACTAAAGCCTGATTTTCACTGCTGGTGAATTTCAAAAATCCAATCTGGACGTGAGGATACTTTAGAAGAACGATATGCAATAAAATTCTGTTTTAAACTTGGAAAAAATGCCACAGAAACGTATGGAATGCTTCAGACTGCTTCTCCACCATCTTGCATAAATCGAGCATCAGTTTTTGAGTGGCATAAGAGATTCAAGGAAGGCAAGGAGTCTGATAGGGGTGATGAGAGGTGTGGGAGGAGTAAGGAAGTCAGTACACCAGACTTGATTGGACAGAGGGTTAGGGTTACTATGTTGAGATTTTAAGGGAGTTCAGGAAGAGATTCCTAGGGAAGAGGCCAGCACTCCTCAAATCGAGTCAGTGGCATTTTCACCAAGACAATGCACCAGTCCACAACTCCATCCTTGTCACAGACTATTTGACCAAGATGGGAATCAAGACACTTCCTCAACCTCCCTATAGTCTAGACGTTGCTCCCTATGACTTTTGGTTATTCCCTCAGCTCAGAGGCTGTCGTAATGAGACAATTGAGGAGATGAAAGAGGCTTTTAGAGATGAGGATTAGTGGCCGTACAGCTGTTGTTTCGTGGAATGTTGCTTCCAGGATTTGTTCGGTATAGTTCGTAACATTCTCGTGCAGTTCCCGTTAAGCTTTTTCTCTATGCGTTTTTTCAGCGTTCATGTGGTGCATCCATATAGTAGTATTGAAACAACCGCTGCTTGGAAGAAATTGTGATTTATCTTATCGGATAGATCAGATATCCATATGATTGATTGCCTATTGATATCAATCCATGCCTTCACTAAGCGCACATTGGCATCACTTTCAGTAGATGAGATGCTGGTGCCGAGGTAGGTAAATTTGTCTGTTAATTTCAGAGGACCACTATTTACAGGGGAGATGGCTCCTTCTTCATTAAAATACATGTACACCGATTATGATTTGCCCATAATATTTGGATTCATATCTTTCCCAAGAGTATTAGCTGCAGGTGAAATGCAAGCAGCCTTGTTCAGGATTTGAACCCTGGAAGGCGAGTCTACTACTTACGGCGATAACCATTACAGCTCAAGCGCCTCCGTAAGTGACTAAGTACAAACAATGAAAAATATCGGCGGAAAAGGCATAACATGTGGCAAATGAATTTCCCACATGTTTTAGCGATGTCTGAGAAACAAGATTTTTGTGCTTCGTAAGAAAGAAAAAAAAGAAAGAAAGAAAGAAAGACGTAGAGAAGAGAGAAAGAGAAGGAAAACCGGAGAAAGAAGAAAAGAGTAATGGGGAGAGAAAGTGAGGGAAAGAATAAAGCGAGAGAAAAAGAAGCAAGAGAAGAGAAAGAGGACGGAATAAGCGGAAGAGAAAGGGAGAGAGAAAGAGAGAGAGAGAGAGAATAAAGAAAGCAATGAAAGACAAGGATGCAAGGAAGGCACCAAAGAAAGAAAGAAAGAAAGAGAGAAATAAGATTAACCAAACACTAATTCTTTTTGACGAACATCCAAATGAACAATACAATGTTTGTTACGTGCACATCGCTTGGCCAATAGAAGCAGCGCTTTGTGTAGAACGTAGCGTTCACCCACTGTACCAACAACGCGTTGTACTCTGTTCAACCAGGGCCTCTTTACAGGTCATCTATTTGTACGACTAAAATTCTAGCAGCCTTTTTCCCTTGAAGCTCTGAGCATAAATAGCTTGCAGCAGACAGAAAATCTGCACATTATAATAATAATGAATATTTAATTTCTAGCCGGATTTGCCCTGCAAAATATACCATGAAAGTCAATAAGGTTTTACGTTCTTCCTATTTATCATTGTGTAGACTAACCTCTCTCTCTCTCTCTCTCTCTCTCTCTCTCATAGCTTTATACGATCTACAACCGATATTGAGCACTCTTCATTTATGATTTTAATAAACTACATTATACACACACACACACACATACATATATATATATATATTCAAAGAAATACTCGTTTATGAACGGAGCTGAATAGTGAGGTACATAAGCTTTGCGTGCCTGTGAGAGAGAGTTCGAGAAAGGCAAAGAGCGACAGAGATAGACCTTCTCTCTCTCTCTCTCCCTCTCTCTCTCTAGCAGCTCTCACTACAGTCTCGAGAGAGTGAAGAGTCGCGAGACTGGCGGACGCATTCTCATTTTTTTGACTTGATTCTAGAAGAAAGATTTTCATGAATTAAGTCTCAGCTTACCCAACACGATAGTCCTCCACCTGAGAGTGGTCAGTAAAACACGTTGGTTGGTTGGTTGGTTGTTTTTTTGGTTTTAGTTTAGTGGCATATCAACTATTGTTGGTTATTTAACACCAAATCTATTTTTAAACAAATAAACAGTTCGATTTCAAGCAATTCAGTTTTGCATAAGTACAGAGTTTAGTTCTACTTGACCCGTTGATAGAACCCTATCAGGTGTTACCACTCCGGGCAAGAGTGGACATGGGAGCGATGTAAATAAAAGAGTACTCCGCATTCCCCAAAGTTCCAGGGTTAGTAGAGCCTCTCCATTAAATTGTTTAGTATCAAATCAGGACATTAGTTGTGGTAGTCTTAACCCTCTGCAGAGATATTGTCGGTGTATTCTGCAGCCCCAGCCGACAGGGCCAAGTTGGGTTCGGTTCGGTTCGGTTTTATGGCATATCAACCACTGTTGGTTATTTAATGCCAAATCCCATTTATGCATATATATTAAATAGATATGATTTGTTTATACATTTTGTTGCTAACATATTTTAAACGAGAATGAGCTCATTCTATTTTTTTTTTTTTCACAGTTAAATGGTTTCCAGCATGGCTATATAACAGTCACAATTTAACATCAGTCATTTGTTTGCACACATAGTTTGTAGGTAATTTCATTTTTAAATGAGTTACAACTAATTT
Source organism: Sepioteuthis lessoniana (assembly GCA_963585895.1). NCBI lineage: Eukaryota > Metazoa > Mollusca > Cephalopoda > Myopsida > Loliginidae > Sepioteuthis > Sepioteuthis lessoniana. The sequence goes on along the minus strand of OY757933.1, from coordinate 55,498,365 downwards.
CTTAGCTCACTAGTATTGCTATTGTTTATACACAGTTAAATAGGGGTGTCCTCGTGGTGTAATGATTAAAGTGATAGACTGCGGAATCGTAGTAAGCGAGTTCGTACTCCAGTCGCGCTATTACGTTCACTTTCGGGTAAATACCCTTGGGAAAGGTATGAACCCCCTAATCCTCCCATCTATAGGTTAAATAGTACCAGTACTGTTCTTCTAGGAGGATAACTTTGGCATTAAATAACCTACAAATGTTGATATGCCATTAAACAAAGAAACGAAACGAAACAGTTAAATAGTTTCAGTTATTGCTATCTAACTCTAATAATTCTATTTGATATTAATCATATGGTTTCACGCTGTGAAGTGTTTACAAGTATTGCTATTTAACACTAATTATTCTATTCAAAATTACTCATTCATTTGCACACAGTAAAACGGTGCCAAGTATTGCTATGTATCGCTAACAATTCATTTAATCATCCGTTATCTATTTACACACAGTTAAATGATAAAACAGTTCTATTTCAAACAATTCAGTTTAGCGTAAGTCGTTTGTTTGCACTCAGTTTAAATATCGAACAGATGTATTTGACCCATCGATAGGACCCTATCAGGTGCTACCACTCCTGGACCAGAGTGAACCTGGGAGCGATGGCAATGAAGGGGTACTTCGCATTCCCCAAAGCTTCAGCATTACTGGAGCCTTGCCATTAGATAGTATAATGTCATATGTAGGACTCTCATTGCGGAGGTTTTACCTCTTTGTAAAAATGCAGTCGGTATATTCTACAGCCCCAGTCGAATGGCTAGAAAATGAGCATCATAGGACAGATATACATATACTCGTATTTCATGAACATCCCTCTCTCCGCCTCTCTCTCTCTCTCTCTCTCTCTCACACACACACACACACACACACACACAAATATACACACATACACATACACAAAGACACGCAAAAATCTTATAATTTTTTTAAAAAAAACTAAAAGCATTTCAAAACATTGTCGTTATTTTCAAAAATAATTCTATTGATTCTAGTTTTTTGTTTTTATATGTAGGGCTTCTAGGATTTGTAGTCGTAGCTTATTATCCTGGAAGCCCTACATATAAAAAAAAACGTAGAATCAATAGAATTAATTTTGAAAATAGTGACAATGTTTTGAAATGTCTTTAATTTTTTGTTTTTTGTTTTGTTTTTGTTTGTTTGTTTTTTTAATATTTTATATTTCTTGATAATATTCTATTTGATGATTGCGTTCTATTTTTTAAATTCATCAGCATCTCATTTTTATCCAACTCTGCGTTTACATAATTTTGTAATGTTATAAAAAAAGACTAAAGAAAAACTCTTTCAAGACACCCTTTAAAAAACACTTTATACATGCAAACAGCCCCTGATGATGGCCAATGAAAGGCCCGAAAGCTCTTGGGACAATTTTGGTAAATTCATCCACTAATTCCTGAAACCAAGACACTTATCAGGAAACTTGAAAGGATCTTAATAAAATTATAGAGACAAAATGTTTCTTTTTCATTTAATCAAATGAAAGACTGCTGCCTAACTACTCATCTTATATATATATATATATATTTCTTTAAGAAAAAACAAAAACCGGTCACATTAGGATTATAAATTTATTTCCATCCTGTTATGGGTTTTGATATAAATCAAAAACACCAACAAAAAAAACTAACAGGACTTCTTCAGATCTTATGGATAAAATAATTTATAATAGACACAGGAAAGAAGGGTGGGAAGGGATAGAAGAGGGGAGAAGAGTTTTCTCCTCATTTAGCCCACTTCCGTTTTTTTTTTTTATTTATTGCCGGTTGAAATTATAGTAAATTAATTCTTTAATTTTTATTTTTTAAATTCTAAATACATTTCGACTTAAAACTTCAGATTTAATACTAATTTAGATAAATACAACTTTCTTTAATAACTTTACGCAAGGATATAGTAATACTAATATTGAATTAAATTCAAAATTTAAAATTAAGATTCTTAATTTCAAATTTTATTTTCGTGCCTATTCAGTTACCCTTCCATTGAAGAGTACGTACACATTACATGGTTTCTTCTCATTTTTTTATTTTATTTTATTTTTATTCATTATATTTATATATTTTATATAGTTTCTTTATTTAAGCATTATCTATGATAATTTGTCTATAGTTTAAACTTATTCCTCTGTCTACATCTAGCTATAATTCACATCTCTGATTTAATAATTTCTCAGGGTCTGGGCATATCATTATTTGTATTTTTTCCTCTAGGCACAGATTACATCGACTATCAAAACATTTTGGAGTATTTGACTTTTTCAATATGGACCATTGAATCTCAGGGGTTAAACCTTTATTTATAACTCCAAGAATACTTAGATAGGGCTGTTTGGTGTTTCAGATGTTCATGGGAGAAAGAAAATTTATGATTCACGTATCTAATTTTCCATTTCGTGGTGGAAATTCCGATATAAGTTTTTTTATCCTTAATTAAGGATAAAAAAAAACCTTATATCGGAAGAACTTCAGTTTTTCATCTCAGTAGATTTTCATACAGACTGATTTATCTCCAGTTTTTCCTATATTCATCAGTGTTGGGTGAGTTGGCCTGACGATCATATAAGAGAGAAACTATCTGTCACCAAGCGGTGTTGATTCTGTGACTCTGTGATGCCAACCTAAATTACATTAGCACTCTTTATAATTCTAGCCAACTACATTTGATATATATATATATATATATATATATGTGTGTGTGTGTGTGTGTGTGTGTGTGTGTGTGTGTGTGTGTGTGTGGATATTAATTATACAAAAGTTTTAATTGCCAAACACGACCAGAATATCATGTCTATGATTGAAAGAGATGTTGTTAAGAATGGATTGTCTAGCTTTTTTAATCAAGGCTTCAACTATTTTCATACACTTTATTTTTACTGGAAAGAATCCAAGTGGTGTGACGGCTTCAGTGCTCAAATGTGGCCTTGACGTAAGCGAGTTCGAACTCCTGTCACTTTCAGACTAATATCATTGGGAAAGGCATGAACCTTCCTTATCCCACTACCTATAAGTTGAATTGGACCATTACTGTTCTTTTTTGAGGATAGCTTTGTCATTATATACCCCACGAAGTTTGATATGCCATTAAACAAAGGAACCACATTGAAGCTTATATCTTTGCTGAGTAACAAAAAAGCAGTCTTACTCTACTTCATACTGGCAACACACATACACGCAGAGATATGCATATATGCATGTGTGTGTATATACATATATGTATTCATACACACACATTCATGTATGTATATAATTTTTTGTTGGTCCTATGAGAGAAACAAGTAAATACTTTAAATTAAAAAGGTCCTCAAGGGTATTTGTTTTTTGAGTTATTCATTTTTCTTCGGCACCTGTTTCTGACGTTTTACGTCGCCTTCAGGTAGTAAATGCTTTAATATTTTCGGTGTGTATGTGTGTGTGTGTGTGTGTGTGTGAAGGAACAATATATTCAAAGGAAATACAAGTATGTATAATATACCAATGATTCGGAGATTAGTAAAAAAAAAAAAAAAAAACTCCGGATCATTGCGATATTATTCATATTTAATATATCCTTTGAATATAGCCTTCTTTCACACACACACACACATACACTCATACGAAAATATCAAACCATTTACTTCCTGAAAACGACGTAAAATGTCAGACACATGTGTTGAAGAAAAATAAATAACTTAAAAACAAATTCACTTGTGGACATTATATATATATATATATATATAGGGTGCGGAAACAAAATATGGAATAATTTTTCAAATGTTGTTTTTGTTTTTTCGTTTTTATGTTTTTTTGTCTTTTTGGGGTTTTGGGGTGGGGGGGGTCTGATTTGTCCAATCTTTTAAAAAAACGCGATAAATCTAAATTTTCATGATTAGCTTTATTATTCAAGCACTTTTTTAAATTAAAATTCAGCCCCATATAGCAAGGAAAGAAACGACAAAGAATCGATTATTTGCTTAACGCCGAAACCAAGCCAAAGTTTTTTTGTCTACCGTATACAAAGCAAAGAAAAAAAATTACAGAAAAAGAGCTTTTAAGGAAAAGTGTAGTGGAGGATTCAATAAAAAAAAAAACGAAAAGAAGGCTTTTTAACTGCTCTCTCTACAGCGATTAATAAGAACCCCACAACGTCAATAAGAAAGCACGCTAATGAATTGAAAGTCCACCAGAAAACTGGGAGGACAGAAATCAAACAAGATTTAAGCCGAGGCCTTAACTTCATTGATTACGCTGCATGTGGCATTTTAGAAAACAAAACAAATTCAACATCCCATCCAAATATTGGTTTTCTTAAGACTGCTATTGAGGAGGAATGGAATAAAATGTCTGAAGAATTTATTTTGAAGGGATACAAAGTGTTTCGATGGCCTGTTGATTCAATTATTGAAAAAATGGCATCCATATTGAATAAATTTACTGTTTTGTGCCTATCTTCTTATTTTGTTGTTTATTTTTTTTAATTAGAATTAATATTGTTTTATAATTGAGTCGTTTATTATTATATTAGAAAATCTCCTGATCTTGCTTCATCACTCTCTCTATATATATGTATATATCAATATATACATATAGAGAGAGAGAAAAGAGAAGAGCGGTTAGTTAACATAAAAGAATATGGAATCGCCAATCAGAGTAAAATTCTGGATGATGCTGTTTTTCCTATTTCACTTGATACTCACACCCTTGGGAAAAGTATAAATCTATTCTTTCTTTTCCAAACCCAACTATGTATAAATTGGTACAACAGATTTAGCTGTCTAGCATTTATATGGCAACTGGTCTTGAAGAAGGGCAAAGTTTGAAATCAAATCCCCTACTAATACTTCAATGGACTGTGCCGCAGAGTAAGGCTCATGTCTTACAAAACTTGGAGAAGACCTGAGTAAAAGGTTGATTATATAGGAATGGGATGGCATATCACGCTCTGGCCGAATCTTTTTCAATGCATATTTAATTATCCTTTATCATATCATATTTACCAACCCCTCCGCTCGGGCAGGATATGACACAAGGTCAATTTTTAAGCGGAGTTTAACAGGTTTGAATTCAGAGTTTTCCTTCTCCTAGACTAGTTGCCTAACCAAGGCTGAAAAACCTAGTCTGTCCTATTATTTACCCATAGCTTTTCCCAAGGGTATTAGTGCTATGTGAAATGCAATCAGTCTCGTTCAAGATTTGAACTCATATCGCCGTGTCCATTTCCTGCGACGATAACCATTACACCACGGACACCTCCAATTATCCTTTATTTAATTATCCTTTATTAACATAGTTTCCATTATCATCAATAACTTCCAATTGATTCATAATTATTATCATTCAGTTCCTGCAAAATTTTAGGCTTTACGAGTTCGAACAGAACTATAACACTCCGGAAGAAACCGAAAACATTTTTTACGTTTCGTTTTTTTTTTTGTTTTTTGTTTTTTTTTAATGGCATATCAACCTTCGAAGGTAATTTAATGCCAAAGGTAGAAGCATCACAGTGATACCATTTAAATAATGGCCGGAGAGATGAGTTCATACTTTTCCCAAGGGCATTAGTCCGAAAGTAAACGTAATAGCGCGACTGGAGTTCGAACTCAAATACTTCGAGTCCACAGTTTAGCACATTAACCACTCCGCCAAAAAGACTTATCTTCATTTGTTGTGTAAAAGGAGAAAGCGCAGTTGATCTCAATACAGTGACCAGATGGTCGAAGAAATTTTGCTACTCAGGTTGTAAGAACCTCGACGATCAGATCGGTGGGCTTAAAACAGTTGATTCCGGGGCTGTGCTCCAACCCATAGAAGCACTCGGAGAGTATCAGGTGAGCTGGGCATCTCACAGTCCAATGGGGTTTATCATTTGCATGACTTCAGCAAAAGCACCTGGAGCTGCCAAATTGTACCTCGCTTTACCAAAATATTGCAAAATTTTTTACTCACTCTAGTATTTTCGCCTAGAGGGGGAAAATTTAGAAAGAGTAGTCGCCACTTTATTTACGTGTTTTTATGATATATCCCATCAAGATGGTTCTGTAAACAACGGAATAAATCGTAATTAGGTGGAAGGAAGTTCTGGAGAATAAAGAGTCTGTAAATATTTCGAATTGTTTCAGCAGCATAAATGTCTTTTCTAAACTTATGCGTTCTTTTAATAATCCACTCTTGAGTAAGAATTGGTTTATTTTGTTTAATGGTATATCAGCCTTCTTGGGGTATATAATGCCAAAGCCATTCAACCCATAACTGGGACGATAAGCAGTTCATGCCTTTCTCAAAGACATGTCAGAAAATAAACTTGAGAACGTAACTGGAGTTTAAACTCGCTTACTTCGAGACTGGAGGGCTGCATTCTAGCCATTATGCCACGGGAACTTCCATAACTATGGCAAGTAAATTAGTTTGATACTTTTTTTACAGAATATGTAACTTTATCATTCAGGCGTTTTAGAATATCGGGTAAAATGTGACACGTGGCCAATTCTTAAACGGAATATAGCTCGTTTGAATTCAGAGTTTTCTTTCCCTTGAGTTAAAGAACCCAATCTGCCCTACTATTTGTGTGTGTGTGTGTGTGTGTGCATACGGAAAAGAAACGGGCAAAATTAAAATCATAATATAACCTCCTTTCTTCGCAACGTAAACAAATGAAAAGGCATAACAAAAAAAAGATAAACATTTAGCTCAAGAAAAACCGACGTTTAAACTAAAGCTTATTAAGCTGAATATCCTAGACCGGTGACAGTCCAGTCGGCTGCAGTTATAGAATACACCGACTGTATCTCTGCAAAGGGGTAAGACTCACTCACCCCAATGAGTGTCCTGGTAATATGGCACTAAACAATCTGATGGTGAGGCGTCAGTAAACCTGGAGCTTTGGAGAATACGGAGTAACCCTTCATTGTCATTGCTACCAGGTCCACTCTGGCCCGGAGTGGTAGCACATGATAGGGTCCTATCTATGAGTTAAATAGAACTGTTTGACATTTAAAATGAGTGCAAGCAAATGACAACTGCTAAATTGAATTGTTAGAAATAGCACTGTTTGATTATTTAACTGTGTGTAAACAAATAACATGTTTAATTGAATTATTTGTGTTACATGGCAATACTTGAAACCATTTAACTGTGTGCAAATAAATGAGTAATGTTGAATAGAACAACTCGTGTTAAATAGCAATACTTTTTTTTCACTTCATTGTGTGCAAACAAAAGATTGATATTGAATCGAATTATTAGTATAAAATAGCAATAAATGAAACCAGTTAATTGTGTGAAAACAAATGATAAATAACAAATAGAATTATTTGTATTAGATAGAAATACTTGAAACTATTTAACTGTGTGAAAAGAAAATTAGCTCAGGCTCGTTTCAAAATGTTATCAACAAAATGTGTCGACAAATTTAAATTTAACATTCATGTATAAACAGGACTTAGCATTAAATAACCTGCAATTGTTGATATGCCATAGCAAAACAATTTTATTCAAAGGAAAACTTAAGACTACCAAAGCCCAACAAGTATACCACTAGAGATGTCTAACTCTGTGACAATAAAAATATGATCAGACTGAAGAGATCAAACTTCACAATAATGCAACATATGGCCTTCGTAATCACTGTTATCTTGCTTTCGCTTCTCACTCGATAGCAGATCTGAAGAAGGAGAGTATTATTCGAGACACACTTGTGTATAATATTAGAAACCATAGGATGCAGTATGGTGGTTGCGAAACAAGTTGGATGACTCTAAAAGCAGATCAACTGCTTACTTCACCTCCTGTTGAGCGGAAAATCTCAGAGGTCAACGGCCAGGATCAAATACTTCAGTCGTGAAACTATTGCTACTCATCTAAATGGGTTGCGTCTGTTGATTAGAAAAACATCCCTCGAAAGATTACCATGACTCTAGTCCAAACTGCATTGTCCTTCATGCGGGTAAGCAACGGGCACGTTCTGTTAAAGTGAGAGCTCTAATCGCAGTGTTCGAAAAATCAGCTAAAGAAGCCAAGTCAAACATACCTAGGTACAAAAATATAGTCAACATTGAGACACTTAATGTTAGACCATCAAGTCTAATAAACCAACTACATGGATAATTGCGTCTGCAGAATATAGAAACTTTTCATATTCTTCATTCGGAGTATGCCTTTCAGATTTCTCGTGAAGAGTATTTCTGACAGATACCGTATAGTGACAGCTTATATACAATTGGCTCGTGAAGACCAGTTATATCGAGTAGATTTGTCTGTTTGTCACTTATTTTTGCCTTGGCTCAGGCGAATCTTTGCTGTGATAATTCTGTGATCGGAAGATACTCCTTTAAAAGCACTGTTTATCTACTTTTTGTTTATTGATATATAATCTTGCTGTGCTTTAATATTATTTGGATATGTCCATAGTTTTTCCCATTTTTGTTACTTAGTGTTCAAGCATACCAACCTGTCGTCGAGAAAAAAAAATCTCTGATTGTTATTAGCTGTGTTAGCTAAATTTAATATTTCCATTTTTGCCTATTTGAGCATTCACGTCCCCACCGATGATCAGAATGTTATGTTTAGGAATGTTTCGGACAAGAGAAGATTGCTCGTTATTGAAGGTAGTGAAATCCTTTTCCTCACTGACATTTGTATGATTATAGTAAGAGATGATTGTTGTTCAGGGTTGTCGTTAAAAGTAGCACATTATTCTCAGTTTGATTTTCTCTATGCTATTTGGTGATTTTATGGCACGTCGACTGATTAATATTTCTGCATCTCCAATATTGGCATTGATGGAGTTTTTTTCCATACAGATGACGACACAAATATCTAAACATTATCGATATCATCGTATTTTATTTCTTGTTCTCTGAGGTAATACCTATATAGAACCAATAGCCAAATATAAAGTTTCTTAAGAGTTAATAACAGAAAACGATATGACATGAAAAAGTTTTCCTTAATTAATAAAAGAACCCAACAAACGCTAATGCGCTGAAACTTTTAAAAGTCCAGTGAGAACTAAAACAAACCAAAAACAACAATTACAATACATTTAAGATCAAATCAATAAAATCAGAAAGTTGTTAGAATATAGACAATCACGATTCGACAGTAATGAAGTTAGAGGAAGGAAAAGCCTCTCGAGTGGCAGCCAAAAAGAAAGATTTCAGAAGTGGAAAGAATCTGCACAGAAACCCGCCTGAAATCATTGATGAGCCTGGCGAAAAAAATTATTGATAGCCAACTAGACATCAGACTAGAAGAGTTAATAGAAAAAGGGTGAGACGCAGTATTAAAAAAAGATTAAAGCAGAAAAGCTACAGGTCTCGACAAAATACCTCTCAAGTATGGAAGACAAGGAAATTTGACGACCCATTTCCTTGATTATGTAACGCTGACTAAAAAAGAAAGCACAATAGAGAAATGAGCAAAAGGCTTCTCCAGGAAAGGTGACTCCGGAATCATTACTTTTGGTGATTCCGAATTTACCTTTCAGAAGCATAATTCACCAACAGAGGTATAATTCTAACTGCTATAGCTGCTAAGGTTTATAATGCCTACTTCTCAACCGTTTCCTACCTGAAATTTGAGAAATTTCTTGGAAAAAATTAAAACAGTTTTCGGAGAAATCGATCCACATCATCACAGATTCTGACTCTCTGTAAAATCATCGAAGGATTACGAGCAAACTCTCTCGAGGCAACACAATAATTCACACATTTCTCCAAGGCATTTGATTCAATACGTAGAGGAAATATGAAGCAGATACAACTAGCATCCATTCATCCCAAAGAAACTGTTAACTCTATAATGATGCTTTACAAAAGCACAAAGATAATGATTGACTCACCTGATAGCAACACCGACTTCTTTAACATTGTTGCTAGTGTCTTGTAAGGAGATACGTTCGCACCATATATGTTTATAATCTGCCAAGATTACGTACTACAAACGTCAATAGATCTAATAAAGAAAATTGGTTTCACATTTTTTTTAAAGCCAGGAAGCAAACGATATACCACAGAAACTATGTTCTATAATGCTCAGTGGGGAGGGTAACTCTGACCGACACTTTCAGATGTCTTCACTCGAGTACAATGCCGAATATCTAGTATGGAATGCTGACGCAATACTAACTCGTAATGCTATATTTCACCGCAGTCGCATACACCTCAGACTGATCGATTTATATATCTACCACTTATAGTCACGTGATCCCAATAGCACAATTCATTCCAATAGCCGTGTTTGCTGGCTTGAGATCCCTGTTCAAACCACACGGGTCGGTATTGGCACATTCTTCTACATAACACCACGACAGACGCAGACTACACATATGAATTAGGGCATCTAGGAAATATACTTCCCTAAGCCGAATTCCAGCTGCATAGCCTAGAGAAGGCAGCAGGATAGATTGGCTTCTGCGCAAGCACAAACCAAACAGATTTCATGTGCTTTTAACAAAAAGGAGCCATTTTCACTTTAACTAACAAGCCTCTAAAATTAGTTAACCAGTTCACATACCTCGTTTGCATTATCTCATCTACTGAAAGTGATGTCTACGCACGGATATGGGATAAGTGGGTCGCAATTGACAGGTTATAGATCGTATTGAAATTTGATCTCTCTGATAAGATAAAACGGGAATTCCTCCAAGCTGAAGCTATAACAGTACTACAGTATGGATGCATCACCTAGAAAGCTAACGAAACGCTTCAGAGAAAAAGTTGGAAGGAAACTACACAGGAATGCTACGTGCTGCATCAAACAAATCCTGGAAGCAACACTCCACAAAGCAGTAGCTATACGACTACTAACCTCCCATCCTACAAACCATCCAAGTAAAATGAATAAGACACGCTTGACACTGCTGGAGAAGTAAGGACAAACTCATAAGCGACGTTCTTTTATGGATTTATATACATCAGCTCGGTGAGAACACTGAATGCGATTCAGAGGCCCGATCAGTTACGATCGCTGATAGAGACGGATGTCAGAGAGAGTCAAAGATTTCTGTGCTATCACCACGACGATGATGATTATGATAAAAACGATTGGTGGGAGACCACGTGGAGTAGTACTGAACTGTGATATCGTAGTAGGCGAGTTGGAACTCCAATTGCAATATTACATTCAATTTTGGATTATCATTGGCCTAGAGGATAGAGTGTTCGGCAATGATGCGGGAAACCGGGGTTCAATCCCAAAGACTTTTAAAATGGTACTTGATACCGCCTTGCTTAACACTCAGCAATATGAGGTACGTATCAAGGGTAAAGTGGAACAATCCTGGGAAAGGAGTAGCGCCCTCCCCTACACCTCGGTGTAGTAGCTATTAAAAAGAAAGCCTTCTGGTCGCCCTCGACTACGGTCGCCAACAACTTTACTACCCTTGGTAAAGGAATGAACATCTTTATTCCTCAGCTATGGGTTAAATAGTCCCACCACTTTTCTTCTACAGGGATAGTTTTGGTATTAAATAAACCACGAGGTTTGATGTATCATGAAATAAAAAAATAAACAAACCAGAATCGATAGAACTAATCGATTGGCCCACGGGAAGAGGTCGACAGAGACTGACGATCAAGGGATGACGGGCAGAGATGGACGGGCCAGCATAGATAGAGATGAATTGGCAAGGGACGGATGGCCAAGGGCTGACAAGGATGGACGGTCAAGAGATGGCGGATAAAGACCGACAGGAATGACAAGAAGGGTTATTTGACATCGGTAAATTCCTTCTTATAGAAAAGTCTGCCTTACCACTTTACTCATAGTCCGGGGGAGAACAGATGGATTCATGCCTTTGCCAAGGATATAAGTGCGAAGAGAAACGCAGTCTCATCCAGAATTTGAAATCGGATCGTAGATTCCATTTCCCACCATTACACTAAGCACGATTTCAATCTATAGTTTACATTTAGAACGATCTGATGCAGTTTTGGACATTTTAGAATAGTAAATCGTTATTGCTGCTACGGTTTCTTCAAGTTAGACGAACCAGACATGCAGGACACTGCTGGAGAAGCAGGGGCGAGCTCATAAGGGATGTACTCCTATGGACCCCCACATATGACCGGGCAAAAGCAGGACGACCAGCACAAACATACATTCAACAGCTATGTGAGGATACGGGATGTAGTTCTGAAGACCTGCCAGAGGCGATGAACGATAGGGAAAAGTGGCGAGAGAGGGTCAGGGATATCCGTCCGTGCTAGCGGCACGACATGATGATGATGATGATGATGAGAATAGTAAAAATATTGTTAAATATATCTCTGTTTTATTACTATTATTATTATTGTTGTTGTTGTTATTATTATTTTACTCGTTTTCGAGTTTTTCACACCAGCGTTAGCCGATGTTTTCTCACAGGAGTTTGAGTGACAGCAAATCTCTTCAAGTCTCCAGGACTCGCCTCAGTACTCTAGCAGGTCTTAATAATACTGTATTTTGGATGGTCTCCACTCGTCTTCTTATTTCCAAGAACTCCAGTCCTTGTACCACTCCTTTGGTGACTGTACCAAGAGCACCAATTACTATTGGTATCACCGTCACTTTCATATTCCACAGCTTTTTCAATTTCCTAACAAGGTCCAGGTACTTATCTTTCTTTTCGCTTTCTTTCACTTGTACTCAGTTGCCAACTGGGAAAGTAAAGTCGACAATTTGGCAAGTTCTCTTTTTTTTTCTTTTTTTTTTCTTTTTTTTTTTGTTTCTTCGTTGATTATTACAACGTCTGGTCGAGATTTGGTGTATCTCAAAATCCCAGAGGAGTTTGTGCGTCTCATTTTCCTGGACACATTCTGGGTTGTTTGTATGGTCAAATTTCAGTTTCTTGCACAATTCCCAACGGATCACCTTACCCACCCAGTCATGTCTAGTCTTATATTCTTATATTGTTTTTCTTGCAATTTTTCTTTTCTGGTTGTTTCCGTTCTGTTGCTCCTCGTGTTGTTAATATTGTTTCTGGTGGCTGTAATCAGTCTTCCTCCGCGCTTTCCAAAGTACTCTTCGAGTCGTTGTAACGATGTGTCAACGCTGTCTTTAATGCGGGTAAATCCTCTTCCTCCTTCTTTTCTTGACACATATAGTCTGTGACGTCCTCTCTGGTATGTAAGGTCTTCTGCATCGTCATTACTTTCCGTGTTCTGGGGCCCATTTGTTTAAGTTCTTCTGTGGTCCACTTCAGGAATTGTCCCGAGTATCTTACAAGAGGGACAGTCCAGGTATTTATCCCTTTTGTAATGTTCCTGCGATTTAGTTTGATTTTGAGTTGTTTTCTCCTTTTCCTGAGACACTTTTTTAAATTTTTTCTTTTATTCTTTTACTCCTTTCAGTTTTTCACATCAGCCTTAGCTGATGGTTTTCCACTGGAGATTTAGTGACAGCAAGTCTCCTCAAGTCTCCAGCATTCTTCTCAGTATTCTGGCTGATCTCAACAATGCTGTAGTTTGGATGGTCTCTACCCGTCCCGTTATTTCCATGCCCGCCAGTCCAAGTACCAATCCTTTGGTGACTGTACCAAGATCACCAATAACAATTGTTATAGTCGTCACTTTCATGTTCCACAGTTTTTTCAATTCTCTAGCAAAGTCGTGGTATTTATCCCTCTTTTCACATTCTTTTAATTTCATTCTATGGTCTGCCGAGACAACAAAGTTCACAATTCTGCAAGTTCTCTTTTTTTCATCTTTTTTTTTTATTATTATAAGATCCGGTGGTCTAGCTGAGATTAGGTGATCCGTTTATATTTCAATATCCCAGAGGAGTTTGTGCGTCTCATTCTCTGGGAAAAATTCTGGTTTTTGCATATACCATTTGTTCATATGGTCAAACTTCAACTTCTTGTACAATTCCTAGTGGATCCCCTTGCCCAACCAGTCGTGCCTAGTCTTATACTCTTTCTGTGCTAATTTGCAGCATGCGCTTATTATGTGAATGATCGTCTCGTCTCTTTCACCACATAACCTACATCTGCTGTTTTGTTGCATCTTATCTATTCTCGCTTTGATATGGTTAGTCCTTATGGCGTTGTTTTGTGCTGCTATAAGAAGATATTCAATTTCTCTCTTAAGGTTTCTTTTTCTTAACCACGTCCACTTTTTCTCGTGTGAGATGTCGCTTGTTAGTCACTAAAAACGTCCATAGAATTGTTTTTCTTCCCGCTTTTGTTTTCTGGTTATTGTCATTCCGCTGGTCCTCGTGTCGTTAATATTGTTTCTGGTAGCTGTAATCAGCCTTCCTCTGCTCTTTTCTATGTAATCCTCGAGTCGTTGTATCGATGTGTCAATGCTGGCAAGTTCTCTTTCTCCCTCTCTTCTTGACAGTCTGTCAACGTCATCTCTGGGATGCAAGGCCTTATGCATGGTCATTAGTTTTCTTCTTCTCTGGTCGATTTGTTTAAGTTATTCTCTGGTCCACTTCAAGATTGGTCCCGAATGTCTTACGAGTGGGACAGCCCAAGTATTTATCCCTTTGACAAGGTTCCTGCTATAGAGATTTGTCTCGAGTAATTTCTGGCTCTTCTGAGATACTCTTTTTTAATATTATTATTATTAGAGTTTTTCACATCAGCGTTAGCTGATAGTCTTTCACCGGAGTTTGAGTGACAGCAAGTTTCCTCAAGTCTCCAGGACTCTTCTCTGTATTCTGGCCGTTCTCAATTATGCTGTAGTTTGGATGGTCTCCACTCGTCTCCAGTACCTTTAGTAATCCTTTAGTTACTGTACCAAAAGCACCATTTACAATTGGTATAATTGTCACCTGCATGTTCCACAGTTTTTTCAATTCCCTAGCAAGGTCGAGGTACTTATCCTTCTTTTCACATTCTTTCAGTTTTATTCTGTGACCAGCCAGGACAGCAAAGTCGACAATTTGACAATTTCTCTTTCTTTTTCTTTTTTTTTTTTTTTTTTTTTTTTTGCTGATTATTATTAGGTCTGGTATTCTGACCGAGATTCGGTGATCCGTGTGTATGTCAAAGTCCCATAGGAGTTTATGTGTGTTATTTTCTAGGACGGGTGTTGGGTTGTGCATATACCATTTGTTAGTATGGTTAAAATTAAATTTCTTGCACATCTCCCTGTGTATCACCTTGCCGACCCAATCGTGTCTAGTCTTATATTCCTTCTGCGCTAATTTGCTGCATTCGCTTATGTGATTGGTGTTTTCATCTCTGTCACCGCATAGCCTACATTTGCTATTTTGTTGCGTCTTATCTATTCTCACTCTGATATGATTGGTTCTTACGGCATTGTTTTTGTGTTGCTATTAAGAGAGATTCTGTTTCTCTCTCAAAGTTTCCTTTTCTTAGCCAGGTCCAGGTTTTATCATGTGAGATGTTGTTTATTAGTCGTTTAAAACGTTCATAGAGTTTATTATGCCTTCTTACGCATCTCTGCTTTTTACTCTTTTCTCACATCAACTTAACTTTTTTTAATCTTTGCACAGAACATATACACTATTAATATAATATCTAAAGACATATCAAATTCTGCGAAGGAATTCCTCCGATAGTTTACAAAAATACTTTCTTAAATTTTTTCTTACCATTTCTCTGAAAATATCCAATTTAATCTTAAAACTTTTAACTGTATTGCTGTTTTTTTATCTGATTAACCAATTTGTTCCCAAAATATATTACCCTATTGGCAAAAAAAAACCATTGGTTAGTAGCCTTAGTTTGTTTGCTTTTTGTTGTTGTTGTTGTTGTTTTTTGTTGGTTTTTTTTTTTTGTTGTTGTTGTTGTTTTTTTACTTCTCTCTTGACCTTAAATTTTCAGTTGGAGAAATATTGAAAAAATTGTTTAGAAAAATATCTACATTTCCTTTTCACTCCGAACTTTTTCATTCGTTTTCATCCATCATTGTCAGTAAACTCCTTCTATGGATTCCTAATGTTCATAAAACAGTTTTTGTAGAAAAAAAATTTTCGGTTTAAAGGAAAAAGAATCAAGAGAGCGTAGTTTCTAAATCTTCGTGTATTTTTAGATTATTCATAGCATACCAGCCCTTCAATGCTGAATCCTGTTTATATACGTGGTGAATTCAATAAGTTTCCATACTTTTTTGTACAGCCCTTTAAAATAGTTGTAGAATCTTGAAAATTCAATATGTTATTGCTATACATCTTATGAGATGACTGACCAGTTTTTATGATTTCAGGTTCAAATGAGCAGCTAGAGCAGTAATTGGAATACACCCTACTAAAGCCTGATAGTCACTGCTGGTGAATTTCAAAAATACAATCTGGACGTGAGGACACTTTAGAAGAATGATATGCAATAAAATTCTGTTTTAAACTTGGAAAAAATGCCACAGAAATGTATGGAATGCTTCAGACTGCTTTTGGAGCATCTTGCATGAATCGAGCATCAGTTTTTGAGTGGCATCAGAGATTCAAGGAAGGCACAGAGTCTGTGAGGGATGATGAGAGGTGAGGGAGGAGTAAGGAAGTCAGTACACCAGAATTGATTGGCCAAAGGGTTAGGGTTACTATGTTGAGGTTTTAAGGGAGTTCAGGAAGAGATTCCGTCGGAAGAGGCCAGCACGCCTCAAATCGGCTCAGTGGCATTCCCGCCAGGACTCCATCCTTGTCACAGACTATTTGACCATCAAGACAGTTCCTCAGCCTCCCTATAGTCCATACCTTGCTCCCTTTGACTTTTGGTTATTCCTTACACTCGGAGGCTGTCGTTATGAGACAATTGAGGAGATGAAAGAGGCTGTGCCGAAGGTCATTGACACGCTCACACAAGAGGACGTCCATGAGGCCTTCCAGAAGTTGTTGAAACGGTACAACAAGTGCATTGCAGCCGGAGGAGATTACTTCGAAGGAGACTAGAGTTTCATGTGTGTACTATCAATAAAAGTGCCCATACGAAAAAGTCAGGAAACTTATTTAATGATCCTCATATATATATACAGTAGCGTCCAAAACTAAGGGACAAAATTTTAAAACCTAATATTTGTTAGAAATAACAACTGTGAAAAGCTGAAATTTTGACAACTGGTAGTTGTTATCATCCATAATAACATACTAGTTAAATGGTTTAAGGTATTGCGTTTTAACTTTATGTTGTATTGTCGATGTAAATTATACACAGAGAAGATCGAGTGCTCAATATATTTATTCAGCACCAGTTTCTGGTGCCAGGGGATACATTCAAAAAACACTTTACAATGAGTTACAAATTATTAACAAGAGAACTTATAAGAAATAGAGGAGGGTCAAATGCTGTATAGCCAAACGAAGTAAGATCAGTCTGAATATTAATTCGCTTAATATCGACTTAGTATTCAACCATCGAACTCCTTAATCATAGACTATTTATGGCAATGAGCCAGTTCCCTTGGTAGAGTGCTGGAGGGGTGCTAGCTATTCAACAACACTTAGTAATTCTATTTATCAAGTATTCCTACCTAATTTGATATTAATCATTTGTTCGCACACAGTTAAATGGTTTCAAGTATTGATGTCTAACACAAATAATTATTATTGATCATTTGTTTGCACGCAGTTTAAATGGTTTCTAGTATAACTATCTCAGCGCAATTAACCCTTAACCATTGTTTTGTATCACCTTTAAGATAAAATAGGGTTCGGTACTTATTTGTCACAAGTATAATTAGAAGAATACGACCGAGACAACCATATAAGCGCTAGGGCTTGACATGACCAGCTGAGAGATCGGATCGGGCTCCTCCGACTACCCATCCAGCTAAGTAAGGGCCTAAGTGGAATGGTTGCAAGTCACGCGATCACTTTGGTTACTGGTTCGTGGACAGCTCAACCACCTGGGTCCCATTCTCAAACATTACCGGTCGCCACCCACGGCCCAAGAGTGGCCTCATTGGTTAGGTCTTACCGATCTGCAGAGGTTGCAGGTGTCGTATTCTACAGCTTCAGCAGACGGAACAGACGAATTTTTAAAAACTAGTCCATCAAGATGGGATTATAAACAATAGTGATCACATTAAGGAAAATTTAGAGAATAACCGTGAATTTTTTTTCCAATCAAGATCTTCGGTATTTTCCCAAAGGGATTTTTCTTCTATTAAGCAGTCCATTACAAATATGGGATACCTACACTTTGAAAGTTGATCAACAACTGGAGCTTTTTCCCTTCAAAGCAGTATTCACATTGTTAACTTCCAGGTCAGCAGACCTTGGAATTTAGCTGACTGTATCCCCTTACAAAGAGGAGACTTCCCTACACCAAAAAAGGCGTATCCTGGCACTAAACTACATCTGATGGCAAGGCTTCAGTTCTGGAGATCTAGAAAGTGTGTAGTACTCTGTCACTATCATTACTCCTAGATATACTCTGACTCTGATTGGTAGTACATGTTAGGGTCTCATCTATGGGTCAAATAGAACTATTCAAAAATTATTTGTATTCGATATTCATATTCATATTCGTGTGCAAAGAAGGAAAATTTTTAATTTACATATGTAAGTACTATGAACGCGATTCCCTAACTTCTTGGCATAAAATAATCCTAGACGGGTTGACATGTTAAAGTCAATCCAACTGCTGACAGTAAATATGATTGGGCTAAATTAAACTAAGCTTAATTTGGCAAATATATGCGATTTCCAAGGAGAATCGAATTTACTGACAATGATCTGCTAGTCAACCATTTCACCAAGAAGAACAACAAACTTTTCACTGTAGATATGGCTGTAATCGTAACACTAACTGGTTGCAACCCATAACAAAAACTAAGACTTCCTTCGGGTAGAGATCAATTTTGGGTTCTTACTTTACTATGTCGACCTTCACTAAGCCATTGTCTGTGATTTGTATTCTTGTAAAATATTCATAAGTGATTAATCTGTCAACAAAATAGTGAGTTGAATTTAAGTGAGTACAAATGTCTACTCTTGCGTCGCGGTTGGTTTCTTTCGTATTATGGAGAACCCATTCAGCTGATATGCTGTTAAAAAGAAAAAAAAAAATGAAACAGAACCCATTCTCCAAGTTCGGACAGATTCCAAAATTCTTGCAGTTGACAATGAATAACATGAATTCACTTTGTAACCTAATTCCTCAAACAAACAGAACCTTGCCAAATTATTAAAAATGACGGCGAACTGCACAATTTTTGTTTAATTCTAGTTGTAAAATACCCATGATACGGATATGTGGAATAGACATAGGGAATCTAAAAATACGAAACTTTACAAAATTTCTATTCACCTTTTTGTGTTTAAAGGTTTTTCGACATGAGGAGAGAGAGACACAATTTTTCTATGCTGACTGCTTTTACATCGTCAGCTCTCAACCCAACTAACGCGCGGTGCCCGTAGCGCACAAAGACGTCTAGCCTCGCCCAGCTCTGAAAGTCAACCTTCTTCTTCCGAGGCAGGAACTCAACTCACTGCCTTTTCTCAAATCTCAGCCCGCGCTTCCGGTGCGTGACGTCACCCAAATACCCTGGTCTCGATTCCTACCTGTGATTTTTATCTTGACATCTCTAAATGACACATTCTCTCCGCACGCGCGTGAACACCTGCGTTAATGTTGCACCTAACCCATGCACTAAGCGAAAAGTTCTCATCCTAACTAAACCGAAAGGCAAGATATATAAAACGAAATCCCTCCGCCATTATATTACATAGTCACGATACCGTGACGATATTGAATGCAATTATAACCTGATTTTGTCTAAAAATCGATTGCAATATTGGTTTTATGGTTGAAGAATTAGACAAAAAACTGTGCAGTTCATCGTCATTTTTAATAAGTCGAAGTCACCTTTCAAAATAGCTAGACCAATTTCCTGTAAAGACTATCCCACAAACACCATCAATATTTCGAGTTCCTTCTGCTACATTATTGCCTTTTCAAAACTCATAGAATATTACGTCTTAATAAGGTCAAGGACACACCTATGTTTTGGGTGTCTTGAGTATGACACTATACTACATCTGATAGTGAGGCTCCAAATCTTCAAAACTGGAGTGTGGAGTACCCCGTCAAAGTCATTAACCACAGGTCCACTCTAATCTCATTTATTGGTCAAATATATCGGTTTAAAAATTATTCGTATTCGATTGGACCGTGAAAGAAAAAAACGAAGACACAACTATTCAACAGATGTAAATATAATGTACATTGAACGCGATTCCCTAATCTCAAGGTATAAAATAACCCTGCGGGAATTGACATGCATTCTAAATCAATCAAACAACCAATCAATAAGAAAGTACTCTCCGTGGCTGGCTGGCTAAAATACTGGACAGCGGCTGCGATGTAAGCGAGTTCGAACTCCTGTCGTGCTATTACGTTCACCTTTGGACAAATACCCTTTGGAAATATATGAACTCCCGTATTCCCTCAACTGTGGGTTAGATAGCATACTTTGGTTTCGGTTTCTTTGATTAATGGCATATCAACTTTTGTAGGTTATTTGATGCCAAAGCCATTCTCCTAGAAGAACAGTAGTGGTACTATTTAACACATAGCTGGGAGGATAAGGGGGTTCATACCTTTCCCAATGGTATTTGCCCGAAAGTGAATGTAACAGCGCTACTGGAGTACGAACTCGCGTACTACGATTCCACAGTCCATCGCTTTAACCATTACACCACGAGGACACCCCCATAGTATCCTTTGTTCTACAAGGATTGCTTTGGCATCAAATTTTAGCATATTGCCTTGATCAGCGATGTAGTTGACAGATAAATCCGGCTGTAAATATACCCAACAAAGTGATTACCAGAAAAGAAGAAATACGTGGATGTAAGCCTTGTCCAGTGGAGAACAAGCATTGCGTGGGTGTAAACTATGGCCAATAAAAAACATGCAATGCGTGGGTTAGGAGGTATGGCTATGAGGGTCGTGTTGGAGTTTTAAGGTCTAGAATTTGGGCTGAAGTCAGTTCCCGCTGGCTGACCTAACTCCCCACAACTCCTTCGTGTGTGCAAACTCCAATTGTTTACGTGCTCCACACAAGCGTCACCGTCTAAGAATAAAAATGTAAGATTACATTTTAATATCTACGTGTTCCTCGTTGTTTATCAAAATCCAGCGGTAGTATACTACAAAATTACCCACGAAGGTTAATATGCTCTGAAAACAAATCACTCAATCAATCATCTTTAAGAAGGACAAGTTAGCTGCTAAATTTATTGAATCCCGTTGCTATGATATAACTTTAACCTTCGTTTAAGACTGCACCAACACTTGTAATAATGTAAAGCTAATGGTACCGGGATGCGAAAAGTTATCAAAAAAGTCAGAAAGACGAGTTGAGAAAGTTCACATTTCGTCCAGTAGGCCAGGTGTTAGGGTTAGGGTTAGGGTTGGTACTTAAACTAGCAGTCTAGACTGAAAATAACACTTAATCAAAAATTTTGCCTTGGTCACCTGATTCGATCGACAATCTGATTGGTGGTGGGTGCTGTCCAAACAATGCCGCCTACACGAGTCGCAAGTAAGAGTGATGTGTTCAGAGAATCCCAATGAAAAAAGCGATTAGCTTGTAGCAGCCACAGATCTATTTCCTTTCGCGAATAAAGGCCCCTGCCAAGCGATTCAGCTATAACCGACCAATCGCCAGGTAGAGCGCATTGATTCCTTCTCCCTCTAAAGAACTATTTTTCAAATCATTTTGGTTGTCAGCCGAAAACCTCAGATAGCACCTAGCTTGCGACCATGACAGACCTCTCTCGCCTTCACAGAAGAACACACAGCTACTAGCTTCACACATGAAAACACGTCTTGCGGTCAGTCACACGAGCAATTCGCTACAGTGACACACACACATGGTCAGATAGCACCTTCCTAGCGGCTATGACAGATCTCTCACGTCTTCACAGAAGAACACACGGCTACTAGCTTCACACACGGAAGAAACAGCCTCGCGGTCAGTCACACGAGCAACTCGCTACAGTGACACACACACACCCACACTTCCTACAAACTCAAAGACCAACATACTAACCGGCGACACCAAAAGGGATACTTTCTCACTCTGACTTTTATTACCATAATAAACCTTTCGTTGTGTTTTCAAAAGAAGTTTCGTTATTCATTTGTGTTGTCATAATTTATAGTGCTATGGAAACTAACCAATTCAAATGCTAAAATCTTCTCGATTGGCTCACTTTGGCGTTCGTGTGTACGGAGAGCAAGAAACCGTTTAAAGAAACGGTTCATTCAAGAACGAAAAAGCACACTGGTATTGCTATTGTTTCTACACAGTTAAATGGGTTCGTGGGACCTCAGAAACTGAACGGAGAGAATAAAGCAATACTGTGGGGTGTCTATATTATTCAACAAAAGAAGACAACATTACACGTGTTTAAGTTTTGAATCAACGTGATAAGCGATTTGATCTTCCGAATTTAATAGAGGTATCTTATAGAGTCAACAATAAAATTGCATCAATATGTATACAAGAGTACATATTTTTAATTCCTGCATAAACATTTTTATAACAGACTTTGCAAGGGAGTTTGGTTATTGATAATACATAATTATATACATTTTACAGTATTATTTTAGACAAGAAATAAGATTTGGGTATCCTTTATTAAGAAGAACATGAACTTTCCATTAAAAAAAATTGCTAGGGGTTTGATTTGGTTTAGTTTTATTGCATATCAATCACTGTTAGTCATTTAATGTCCAATCCTTTTTATACATATACATTAAAAATGAGTGGGATTGGTTGACTTTTATGGTATATCAGCCATTGTAGATTATTTAATGCCATGCCAAATCCTATTTATACATATATATTAAATATATATGATTTGGTTTGGTTTGGTTTGGTTGGCTTTTATGGCATATCAACTGTTGTAGGTTATTTAATGCCAAATCCTGGCATGGACAGTTATCGATAGGCTATCGGTTATATGAAAGTCAGACCTGACCAATAAAATAAAACGCAGTTTTTTTTCAAGCAGCGGTCGTATCGATACAGCTATATGGATGCACCACATGGACACTAAGTAAATGTATGGAGAAAAAGCTTGACGGCAATAACACAAAAATGCTGTGAGCTGTATTGAACAAGTCCTGGAAGAAACACCCTACAAAACAGCAGTTGTACGGCCACCTACCTCCCATCACGAAAACTATCAAAGTTACACGAACCAGACATGTGGGACACTGCTGGAGAAGTAAGGATGATCTCATAAGCGATGTACTCCTGCGAAGGCCTTCATATGGAAGAGCAAAGGAAGGACAACTAGTTAAAACCTATATGCAACAGATCTGTGCCGAAACAGAATGTTGCCTGGAAGACCTCCCCGGAGCGATTGACGATAAGGGTGGGGAGAGAGGGTCGAGGAGATCTGTGCAAGCAGCGCAACAGGATGATAGAATATATATGATTTGGTTTGGTTGGGTTTTATGGTATATCAGCCATTGTATGTTATTTAATGCCAAATCCTGTTCATACATATATATTAAATATATATAATTTGGGTGGGTTGGCTTTTATGGTATATCAACCATTATAGGTTATTTAATGCCAAGTCCACTTTATACATATATATTAAATATATATGATTTGGGTGGGTTAGCTTTTATGGTATATCAACCATTATAGGTTATTTAATGCCAAGTCCTCTTTATACATATATATTAAATATATATGATTTGGATGGGTTAGATTTCATGGCATATCAACCATTGTAGGTTATTTAATGCCAAATCCTCTTTATACATATATATATTAAATATATATGATTTGGTTGGGTTGGATTTTATGGCATATCAACCATTGTAGGTTATTTAATGTCAAATCCTGTTCATACATATATATCAAATAAAAATGATTTGTAAATGTATTCTATCATATTTACCCAACCCCTCCGCTCGGGCAGGATATGACACAAGGTCAATTTTTAAGCGGAGTTTAACAGGTTTTCATTCAGAGTTTTCCTTCTCCTAGACTAGTTGCCTCACCAAGGCTGAAGAACCTAGTCTGCCCTACTATTTACCCATAGCTGGAGGGAGAATATTTGGATTCATACCTTTCCCAAGGGTATTAGTGCAATGGGATATGCAATCAGTCTCGTCCAGGATTTGAACTCGTGTTTCCGTGTCCATTTCCTGCGACGATAACCATTACACCACGGGCACCTCCACTTTTTCCCAACCCCTCCGCTCGGGCAGGATATGACACAAGGTCAATTTTTTAAGCGGAGTTTAACAGGTTTCAATTCAGAGTTTTCCTTCTCCTAGACTAGTTGCCTCACCAAGGCTGAAGAACCTAGTCTGCCCTACTATTTACCCATAGCTGGAGGAAGAATAATTGGATTCATACCTTTCCCAAGGATATTAGTGCTATGTGAAATGCAATAAGTCCAGTAAAGGTATTTTATAGCTATCATGCTTAAATGAACCTGAGCTTTTTTTTTTCACAGTTGAATGGTTCCAAGTATTGCGATAAAACAGTCACAATTTAATATCAGTCATTTGTTTGCACACATAGTTTATAGGTAATTTCACTAATTTGTTCACACACTGGTATTGCTATTGTTTCTACACAACTAAATGGTTTCACTCATTGTATCAAACACAATTCTATTTAATATTAATCATTTCTTTGCATACACGGAAGTGGTTACAAATATTGCTCTTTAACAGTAATCATTCTATTTAACATGACTCTTTTGTTTGTACACAGTTAAATGGTTCTAAGTATTATTATGTATCACTAACAATTCAATTAAACATCAGTCATTTGTTTACACAAAGTTAAATGATCAAACAGTTCTATTTCTAACAATTCAATTTAGCAGCAGTTATTTGTTTGCATACAGCTTAAATGTCAAAGATTTCTATCCAAACAATGAGTGTTATCACTGCGGGCCAGAGAAGACCCGGGAGCAATGTCACTATAGGGGTACTCTACATTCCCCAAAGCTCCAGCATTGCTGAAGCCTGACCATCATATTGTTCAGTGTCATATCTAGGACACTCGTTGGAGGGATCTTACCTATCTGTAGAGATGCAGTTGATGTATTCTACAACCTCAGCCGACTGGGCTCGTGTTAGGCGTGTACTTATCTATGGGTGTTACTAAATATATATATATATATATATATTGTCATCCACAGACAGACTGTTTCGTTCTATCAGAACTCTTCAGTGTGGCTAGACCCGCAGGACGCTCGAAGCCGGGATCGAAACCCGTCTAACTTTACGAGAGATTAAGGTTTCAGACCACACAGCTACAAGCGGACTACGTTGGCTAAGGGAATTTTAAGGTATTTTATTTTTAGCAACAGCAGCAGCAGCCTTTGTTTTTAATACCCTATCGGCTACCAGAGTGCTCAATTCTTACGAAGAGCTTTGCATTACGCTAGGGGCGGCCGACAATTCCTTCGCCAGAGAGAGAGAGAGAGAGAGAGAGAGAAGAGAAAGAGAAGAAGAAGAGAGAGTGAAAAATACATGTAAAATATTTCTGCTTGTGAGGTTGGAGTTTTCTGTTGTTTGTTTGTTTGTTTTATTTTTCCTTTTTTGTTGTTTTATTTAATATTATATTTTATGTATTTGTTTTTTGTTTTGTTTTGTTTCGTTTTTTGTTTTTTGTTTTGCTGGGGGTGTCTTTTTTGTTTTATTTATTTTTTCATGAATTGCCAAACTATCACTTGTCGCTGTTTGTCGAAAAACCAACTTTGATCTTTTAGATGTCAGATTTTGTTTTGGATTAAGAATAACAGAGATGGAGGTTCAGGCTCTTAGGGGATTTAATTTCGGCCCTTCCCAGAGGCTTCTGGGTTTGATATAAAACGTTTAGTTCCAAATATGGCGCGATTCGAAGAAGTCAAAAAATGTGAGCAGAAAACAAAAAGAGATTGATGACGCCAAAAAAAAAATGATCAAGTTAGAGAACACAGAGACTTCTAAAAATATCTAATTTTTTCACTAAGATTTATGTAGTTGGATAAAAAGGATTATAATAAAAAATATGAAATAGGGAGGTTGTGTTGCATCGGTCTTTCAAGTTGAGGTAGGTAGTTGCTCTGCCTTGAAAATCAGCATCAACATTTTGTTGTAGAGTTTTCTTCCACCAGTGAACCTTCCTTTTGGTGGGTTTTGGAATACGTTGACTGTACCCTCTGCAAAAAATTAGACCCCCGCCTCGCAGGGTATGACACTAAATGTACGCTGGGTATAACACTTAACTAGAGCTCTGGGGAGTGTAGAATACAACTTCATTGCTATTAATTCCAGATGTACTCTGAACCGGTAGGATAGTTCCTATCAGAATTTCATTTATGGATCAAATGTTTAAAAATCATTTGCATTTGACAGAAATACTTGATACCATATGACTGCGCATAAGTTGTCATAATAATAATAATAATAATTACTAATAATTACTGTATCATCACTACTGATACCTTAGCCGAGGGTGACCCGAAGGCTCCCTTTTCAATAGCTACTACAACGAGGTATGGGGGGCGCTACTCCATTCCCAAGATTGCTCCACTTTACCCTTGATCCTTACCTTATAATACTGAGTATTAAGCAAGGCGGCATCAAGTACCATTTTAGAGTGTTCGCCAATGGCCTGGGAGACTGGGGTTCAATCCCAGGTGGAGTCATACCAAAGACTCAAAAAATGGCACTTGATACTGCCTTGCTTAGCACTCAGCACTATACGGTGAGGATCAAGTGTTCAGTGGAGCAATCCTGGGAATGGAGTAGCGCCCTCCCTTACAACTCGGTGTGGTAGCTATTGAAAAGGAAACCTTCACGTCGCCCTCGACAAAGGTCGCCAACTTTACTTTTTTACTTACTACTGATACCATATAACTGCGTATTAGTCGTAATACTAATAATGATAATTACAAATAATTACTGTATCATTTCTACTAATACCATATAACTGTGTATTAGGTGAATCAAGAACAGATACTAGACGTTATAATTGTTTGATAAAGATTAGCATTAATAATTACTTGAAATCATATAATTGCTTACAAGCAACTGAATAAAAATAGTTATTTGAAATCATATAATTGAATATAGAATGTTAGTATAAGACAGGAATACTCGATATCATATAACTGTGCAAAAAAAAAAACTAAAGAAACAACGACACAAAAAAAATTTATGAACGTATAATGAATGTGATTTCCTAACATCTGGGTATAAAATAACCCGAGACGATTTGACAAGCCGTTAAAATCAATCAATTAATCAATCAATTACTGGACCCATCTGTGAGAAGACTGTCTTTCTCTTTACAAAGAAGTCAATACGAAATATTTTCCAATTTTTTTTATTTCCTAACTGTGTCTTATGAAAATATTACTTACCAAAACGAATCTTTACTCTCTGTGTGTGAGTCTCTGAATGAATTGAGTGGGTGGTATGCGAAAGGAACAGTCGACACATGAAATTGGTAAATATGGTTTATTAATGTGTTATTAATCCCAGTTGGTTTTGGTCTCTGGCCACCACAAAGGAGCGTTTATTTACAGGAGAATTCATTCCATTTCAAATGTATTTAAAGTGAGCGTTCGCGTTCGGGTTCGCAAAAATCGAATATTTTTAACGACATTTCATTCGATAATAAGAAAGTTGGTTATTGTCTGAAATTATTTTTAAATTTGAAAGTAATTTTTGTTGTCTTTGTCGAATATGTTAATTAGAAATATCAGTTTATAAAAGTCTGTGAGAATCGTTTTAATTATTATTCGATATTAGTATGAATGTTTGGATTAAATTGAAGTGTTATATATATATATATATATATATATATATGTGTGTGTGTGTGTGTGTGTGTGTGTGTGTGTGTGTGCAATGGTTATCGTCGAAAAAAACAGACACCACGATCTGAGTTCAAAACCTGGACGAGGCTGTTGGTATTTCACATACCGCTAATACAGTTGGAAAAAACTATGAATCCAACAATTCTCCGCGCAGCTATGGGTAAATCGTTGGAAAGACTTGATTCTTTAATCTTGGTATCGCAACCAATGTAGGAGAAAGAAAACTCTTATTTCGAATCTCTTAGAACTTGAAAATTGACCTTGTGTTACGTCCTGCTCGTAACAAAGTGGTAGGTATATATATATATACGTGTGTGTGTGTGTGTGTGTGTGTGTGTGTGTGTGTGTGTTGATAATATAGTTCGCTATCAATAAATCCTAGATATATTTGATAGAGCATATATATCTATGTTAGGATAGCGTAGACACAGAGTCAACAGTGCATGGTGACTGTCAGTTTCTCATCTTTGAGATCATTAGATTTGGTGAGAAACTGAAAGCTAAGCAACAAACTTACTGTCAACGAGCGCAAATGTCTCTGTGTGAAATGTTTGCTTTGGTTGGGTTGGGTTTGATTTTTATGTTCTATTAACCATTGTAGGTTAGTTAATGCTAAATCCATTTTTATACTCATAAACAGTTTTGTTTCAAACAATTCAGTTTAGTATAAGTATAGTTTTTGTTTACACACAGTTAAATGTCAAAACAGTTCTCTTTCAAACATTTCAGTTTAGCCTTAAAAGCAGTTTAGTTCTATTTGACCCATAGATAGGGCCCTGTCAGATGCTGCCACATCGGGCAAGAGTGGACCTGGGAACGATAACAATAAAGGGGTACTCTGCATTCCCCGAAGCTCCAGCATTACTGGAGCCTCACCATCAGATTGTTTAGTGTCGTATCCAGGAGACTTACTCCTCTTCATAGGTGCAGTCAGTGTATTCTACGGCCTCAGCCGACTGGGCAACCAGTGTCTATGTTATCTTAACTTAAATATATTTAGGCTGCGTACTAGACGGGTTTTTAAAACTTAAAATATCCCTACAAAACTAGGGACTTATACGGCAAAGTTAAAATCAAAACCTTTATCACAGATTAGTCAACCAGTGAAACAGTATTCCTAACAATTGCTATACACCGTTTAACGAAACTCCAGAAGACTGCCACAAACATTTCTAATTGAATGTTTGGTGGCGATATTCAACAAATCAACACCTCAAAAAAAAAAAAACTTCGAATACAAATTAAGTATTATATTAACACTATATCACACTCCATTTCCAACTGCTGATGGACTGACTGTAAACATCAACCGGAACGTCAGACCATCCGGACGTCCAGTCAGACAACTACGCTCTATTGTTTATCTGTGCAGTTTCCTGATATCGCAACAGATTGTAAACTCATATGAATATTAGCTCTCATGTGTGAGGTTTACATGTTTCATATATGGCTGATGTAATCCTAATTTCAGAGAAAAATTATGTAACCATACACAACTGGATTATAAGAGTTTAATGAGACATAATTGTAGTAATACTTTTCCTATAGGTTATCATAGCTTATCCTTACTTAGACTCACTGGGTAAGTTTTAGTCTAACGGTAAACTATTGTATGTTTTGGGAGCCGACCTGTGCAGCAGGTATAGGTGTAACTCAGAATTTTGGGCAAGAAATCTTAAGGTCGGTTTATATGGCAAATCTTCCAGTGCGCTACAATTTATGATATATATATATATATATATATATATATATATATATATATATATATATATAAAGTAAAAAGTAAAGTTGGTGACCATAGTCGAGGTTGACCCGAATGCTCCCTTTTCAATAGCTACTACACCGAGCATTTGGGGTGGGTGCTACATCATTTCCAGGATGGCTCTATTTTACCCTTGATCCACATCTTATAGTGCTGAGTGCTAAGCAAGTCGGCATCAAGTATCATTTTTTGAGTATTTGGTAAGACTCAACCTGGGATTGGCGAACATTCAACTCATTTGACCAATAGCCCGAGATATATATATATATATATATAGTCATCCACAGACATATCTATTTCGTTCTATCAGAACTCATCAGTGTGGCTCGACATTAGCTTCCCGAAGCTGGGATCGAAACCCGGTTGACTCAAACGTCAAGCCAAGCTTCTAATAATTCAGCCACGAGAAGCCATTAGCTGCTAAGTAAATTTTAAACGGTTATGAATCACAATTACAATTGTTTACATACATCCGTTCAATGGCTATGGAGACCTCAATTCATATATGAAGAGGCTTGCAATATACGCTAATGACATCACGATTACTTATTCGCCAGAGAACTCAACTGTACGGGGGTAGGGGAGTATACATATCTCAATATATAGAACTATATATAGAATATAGTTCTATAATTGGCTCCATGGGTTAATGTTGAGCACTTTAGTAATTATAGCATTGCAGTATTCGCGGAGGGTTTTTTGGTTTTCTTTTGGCCACTGACTTAGTACCCCTTGATTTTTTTCAAGGAGTAGGACGAGGTTGGTCTTTTCTTTCTTTTTTACCCAAAAAACTTTTTCTTTTTCCTCTGGACCGTGATTCGAGATATTTTTATCTCTTGTTCCTGGCCAGGGGTTTTTTGTTTTTTTCTGGTACCGTGAATACTGGTAGATAATTGATTAGTAAATATCTCAATATATATATATATATATATATATATATATATATATATATATTAAAATGATAACTCGAGCCGATTGTTGTATAACAGAGAAAGATAACAACACTGATGTATAAAGATATAATTAGCTTCTTTTCTTTCATTTTTATAAGCCAAAATGTACGGATGGTAAAGAAGGAGAGGATCGAAGAGGGCTGAGCCGTAGGATAGACCGACTGCATTTCTGCAGAGGGGTCACTCACCCCAATGAGTGTCCCATATATGACACAAAATAATCGGATGGTGAGGCTCCAATCTTGGAGCTTTGGGGAATATAGAGTACCACCTCATTGCCATTGCTCCAGTTTCATTCTGGCTAGTAGTATTAGAACCTGACGGGGTCATATCTATGGGTCAAGGGAGGTGTCCTCGTGGTGTAATGGTTAAAGCGATGGACTGCGGAATCGTAGTACGCGATTTCGTACTCCAGTCGCGCTATTACGTTCACTTTCGGGCAAATACCCTTGGGAAAGGTATGAACCCCCTTATCCTCCCAGTTATGGGTTAAATAGTACCACTACTGTTCTTCTAGGAGAATGGCTTTAGCATTAAATAACCTAAAAAGAGTTGATATGCCATTGAACAAAGAAACCAAACCAACCAAACCTATGGGTCAAATACAATGTTTGACATTTTAACTCTCTACAAACAAATGGCTGATGCAAAACTGAATTGTTAAAAATAGCCGAGTTTGGTTATTTAACTGTGTGTAGACAAATGGCTGATGTTAAATTAAATCGTTAGTAACATATAACAGTACTAGGGACCATTTAACTGTGTGCAAACGAATGAGTCCTGTTAAATAGAATAATTAGTACTCAATAATACTTGTAACCACTTCACTGCGTACAAATGAATGGTTAATATAGAATTGAATTATAAGTGTTAGATAGCAATAATTGAATCCATTTAACAATAGAAATATTAAAGTGCAAACAAATTAGTTCTATTTTATCTAAAAATGAAATTACCTTCAGACTATTCATTTACAAATCATATATCCATTTAAATATGAGCAATCAGATGAGTGATGTTACATTGTTACTGTTACATAGCAATAGTTGATCCATTTAATTGTGTACAAAAGAATAAGCTCTGGTTCGTTTAAAAATGTATCTATAAAACGAGTTTATAAATTGTATACGTGTATATTTATCATATATACTCGTATATTTATTATATATGTAAAAGCAAGATTTGCCATTAAATAATCAACAATGGTTGATATATCATAAAACCCAACCAACCAACTAAATTATTACTATTTGACCTGGCAATATTTTGCATCGTCTTCCCCCCACCAAGCATTCGTCTTTCTTAGTGTGATCCGAACTTTCCCGAGAGAGTGCTCGTTGCCATGTGATTAAAGTGCTGGACTCCAGCCTCGTAGTAAGCTAGTTTGAACTCGAGTCGCGCTATTACATTCACTTTCTGACTAATACCCTTGGAAAGGTATAACCTCCCCCGCAATTTTTGGATTAAATAGTATCACCGCTACGAGGATGGTCTAGTTATTAGATAACACAAGGAATTTAATATGCCATTTAACAAAGAAACTTAACTTTCGAAAAGCTTTTAGTCAATAATATTATATACGTCCTGCTGCAACAAACATCGTAAAGTCGTCATAGCCTTCATCAAATGATGATTATGGGGCCTGGCTTAGTTTCAAGAACAAAGCATTATTATCACTGATCTAGAGTGCCGATAACATCAAACTTTATATGTGAGGGTCATTCAATAAATAAGGTGAATTTGGCCTCCAGAGTTGGCAATAGGAAGTATTGTTTACAGTTGCACTTCTTTCAAGGAAATCAATAGTGACGATCCATTTTATGAACCAGAAGACAGTTGGTATGGCCTTTTTGACAGACCACAGTACCAGGAACTTATTCTTTATCGGAAAATCAGCGTTTTACTTCTCTATGGACAGTCTTTTAAACTCAGGTGGCAAACCAATGTTTAGTTCATTTATAAAGAATTCTTTTGACTTAAACATGCTTCTTCGTATGCATTACACATTCTTTGGTAAATATCAAATGGCTTATGTTTCTCAGTTGCTGGAAATTTGATGACAAACCTCTGTTTACGTCAAGGCACTCTGATTTGCTGACATTTTGAATAGTCTTTAAACAAATTTGATGACAAACCTCTGTTTACGTCAAGGCACTCTGATTTGCTGGCATTTTGAATAGCCTTTAAACAAATTTGATGACAAACCTCTGTTTAAGCCAGGAGCACTCTGTTTGATTTGCTGGCATTTTGAATAGCCTTTAAACAAACATTTTTCTAAGATTAAGATAGTTTTTGCTTCAAGCCAATTCCAAAGAATGCAAAGATTACATTTATGGAAAAAGGTTCTGAAAATTTATTTTTGCTTTTTTAAAAAAGCATCCCCATATTTATTTGGGACCTACACGTCTACCGTAATACAGAGCGAACGGGTGCTTTATTTATCTTTTTTTTTTTTTGTGGAAAAGAACATTTAAGAATCACCTATTCTTGCGGTTTCAAAATTTTACAAATTATAAGGCAGAGAGTAACCACTTCTCAAAGAAAGACGGTTTGGGGGCTCACGGAGATAGCCAGTCTGAACTATGGCTACAGTAAACGTGGGAACCAGATTGTTTTTGGTCTGGTTTGGTTTTTTTGTTTAATGGCATATCATCCTTGTAGAACAATAGCGGTGGTACAATTTAAACCATATATATATATATATACTGAGATAGAGAGAGAGTGTGTGCGTGTGTGTGAGAGAATGTGCTGAAAAGTTCTCAGTTAGATCAACAAAAGAATAAAAATAAGAATCTCTCTCTCTCTCTCTCTCTCTCTCTCTCTCTCTCTCTCTCTCTCTCTCTCTCTCTCTCTCTCTCTTTGTTTCGTTAAATTGCGAATGAACTGAAAAAATTCAAAGCCCCTCCCTCCAATATTCTTAATGCGACAATACTGCTATTTATAAATGAAAATTGTATTTACAATTTTGATCATACTTCGTATTTGTTTGGCACAAAACAAACTGTTATTGTATAGAATTTTCACTTGTGTTTATAATAACTATAACCAAATTTTTACTTGTGTTTATAATACCTATAATAAAATTTTCACTAGTGTTTATAATACCTATAATCAAATTTTCACTAGTGTTTATAATACCTTCAGTAAAATTTTCACTGGTGCTCACAATACCTATAGTAAAATTTTTACTAGTGTTTATAATATCTATTGTAAAATGTAGCCCTAACCTTCGACCACTCCAAAAAAGGCTCCTGTTGTATATCTTGTTACCTCACCTCAGATCGTAGTTAGCGATTTCGAACTCCAGTTGTACTATTACGTTTACTTTCGGATTAATGCCCCCTGGGAAAAGATATAAACTTCCTTATCCCCGTCAGCTATGGGTTGAATAGCGAGACTTCTACAAGGATGACTTTCATATCAGATAACCCATGAAGGTTGAGTGCCATTAAACAAAGGACCAACATCACCTTCTTCTTCGCTCCCTCCCTCAATCCCCACTCCGAGTAGACATTTTTTAATAATTAAACATTTTTCTTGAACAAAAGATTTTTTCTCTTCGTAAGATCTTGGTTTACGAACCAGAGGCTGACAAAACATACACACATACACACACACATTTTTACCGAAGGCCAGTTGGGAATTGTGTGTGGCAAGGTCATGTAACTTTCGGGAGTTATTTCTCATGCATACAAATTCGGTCGTCCCAACTGGCGGGGAGAGAACTAGGGGGAAAAATTGTGAATTCGATTAAATTAAAAATTGGAAGATCAATATTTCTTCTCTTGAAATTACGTTTTAATTTTGAGTTTTGATGGAAGCGCATAATTGATATAATGTTGGAAGTTGGCTATCATCAGGTGATGACTTCAAAAAATATCAAGCGCGCCACACCTTGAGTCAGGGCCTGTTTGATCACCCTACACTCATCATTTCCAAAGTGGGTATTTATCTGACCTCCCACCAAGCTAGAATATGGCACAAGGTCGTTTTATAGTGGGGGCCTCACACAGGTCGAAATCCATCCGAAGCAGAGACAAAATTCTTGACCCCATTAGCATTCCTCTCATGAGGTTCCTCAGGCACCAAGTAACAAAATTAATCTTGCAAGCAGGTAAAGCCTAGGAGACTGCTGCCTGAGGCTAAGAGATTGTCGATTTCAGCCACCCGAAATGAATGCCAAGCCGCTTCGATCGAGTTCATTCCTCCAAACACTGCATCGGTCATTAAGTGGGCGATACCCATGACCCTTTCGCTTGATGCTTTTGCAAATATCCAAAAGACCCAGACAGTGACTAAAAATGAGGTAGATTGATTAGTCGATTGGTTTTAATAGCATGTCAACCTTTCTAGAGTTATTTTATGCCTAAATGTTAGGGAATCACGTTTATTTTACATTTAAATTTACATTTTGGATACGGTTGTTTCTTAATAGGTTATATGATATCAAGTATTCCTATGTAAGACAAATAATTTGCCGATAGTTGTATGTTTCAGGTAACTAAAAATAATCCTTAGTAACTATTCTTAAAACAAATATTTTACACATCTCAAGTCGAGTCATACCAAAGACTCAAAAATAGTATTTGATGCCTCCATGCTTAAAAATCATCAAGCTTAAAACTCATCAAGATACGGATCAAAGATAAGTAGAGAAATCCAAGGAAAAGTGTAGTGCCCTCCCCTACACCTCGGTGTATTAGCTATTGAAAAGGGAACCTTCGAGTCGCCCTAGACAATGATCGACCAACTTACTGTTTACTATTTGGTATCAAGTATTCCTACTAAATAAAAATAATTTTCAAACAAATCTATTTGACCCTTATATGGGATCTTCTGCAGGAGATATAGTCAGTATATTATAAGCCACATTAGTGGAAAGAGAGTAGCATCAAGGAAAAGTTATGGCAAAATCTACAACAAAGTGTAAGTTAGAGACACTTAAATAACATCTATGTCTATATATATGTATATATCTATATATTATAAAGATTGTGATTATGTTTAACCTACACTGAGTGCTGTACACTTATGCAAGCTCTTTTGCCACCAATCACTAGAAACCATTTAACTGTGAGTAAACGAATGAGTAATGTTGATTAGAATAGTTAGTGTTCAATAGCAATACTTGTAACCACTTCACTGCGTAAAAATAGATGATTAATATAGAATAGAATTATAAGTGTTAGAATAATTGAAACAATTTAACTGTGTAGAAACAATAGCAATACTAGGAACCATTTAACTGTGTACAAATGAATGAGTAATGTTGAGCAGAATAATTAGTGTTCAATAGTAATACTTGTAACCACTTCACTGTGTGCCAATAAATGATTAATATGGAACAGAATTATAAGTGTTAGAATAATTGAAACAAGTTAACCAACAACAGCAATACTTAAGCGCAAACAAATTAGTTCTTATTTAAAAAAAAGAAATTATCTTCAGACTTTTTATTTACAAATCAGATATCCATTTAAATGTTTTTAAAAAATCACTGATGTTATATTGTTGATGCTACACACTAAACTAACTTTTGAGAATAATTAAAGCAATAGTTAGCTAACTGTTATAATAATTAAAGCAACATTTAGCAAGCTGTTATAATAATTAAAGCAATAGTTAGCAATCTGTTATAAAAATTAAAGCAATAGTTAGCAAGCTGTTATAATAATTAAAACAATAGTTAGCAAGCTGTTATGGTAATTTACCCACGCATGCATGAACTCTCCCAGCTATAAAAAGCAGCTGGTACTGCTCTTTGGTAGAAGTCAGTATTCCAGCAGACAGCCCTGACAGTCGGACCGAACAGTTTCGCTAGTAACCTTCTCATTTGTATATAGTTGTACTACTGTTCTTTGTTAATGGATTTGTTTAACTCAATTCCTCTCTTGTGTCTTTATTTCTGGCGCGTAAAAAGGCCACAACACAAGCTAAAAACTAACAGACCTGCATTAGGGTAGTGAGTTCGACATACACTCAATGTCATACCGAGCCATTAGGATGTACTTCGTAAATATTCGTTGGTTGGTTTTACGATATGTCAACCCTTGTTGGGTTATATGATGCCATTTTTGCCAGCAATTATATGGGTTTTAGTAGCAAAGAATAAACAATTATAGCTTATAGTCTTAAAAAAAATAATTTGCATACAGTTATATAGCTTCATGTATTCTCTAAAACGAATAATTTCCACACAGATCTATTTGAACCATAGATGAGATCCTAACAAGTGCTAACACTCCGGTTCAGAATGGATCTAGGAGTAATAGCAACAAAAGCGTACTCCACACTTGTCAGATCTCTAAAACTGGAGTTTTACCACTGGATCCAGTCTTGTGTCATTCATACCTAGGACACCCATCTTAGGGGTGTTTTTACCCTTTTGTATAGAATGTATTTAGCATCTTCTAAGCCCTGCCGACAGTATATATATATATATATATATATATATAAAGTAAGTCGGCCGACCGTAGTCGAGGGTGACTCAAAGGCTCCCTTTTCAATAGCTACTACATTGAAGTGTATGGAAGGGCGCTACTCTTTTCCCTAGCTTGCTCCTCTTACTCTTAATCCGTACCTGAGTGTTTAGCAAGGAGGCATTAAGTACCATTTTTGAGTCTTTGGTATGACTCAACCTAGAATTGAACCCAGGTGTTCCGGGCCATTGGCGAACATTCTAAACATTATGCCAATGGGCCGGTAAAAAATGTGGCACTCTTCAAGAATTTACATGTCATCCTTGAGCACGAAATCATAAGGTTTCGAATAAATAATAATGTAATCCTTAGAAAACAATGGTAGCATTAAGCAACTTGATATACATATAATTTACATACAGTTTTATGGTATAAAGTATTCTTTTCTAATACGAATAATTTTCAAATATATCTATTGGATTCATAGATGCCACTCTAACAGGTACTGTCACTTTGAAGCAATATGAAGCTGAGAGTAATGGCAACCAAGAAGTACTCAACACTGCTCAGATCTCCAGAACTTAGGCCTAATTATAGAATGCGTTTGGTGTAATATCATTATAATTTCTCAAGGGGTATAAGTAATACATAGCATTTATAGAATATTTATTTGTAAACAACAAAGGAGTAACTATGCGTGCCCCAAATCTCCAGAACTGAAACCTAATCTCCAGATGAACAATAGATATAGAGAAAATGGCAAGTTGATCACGCAAGCCATTAATAGTGAAATGAGTCCGATTGTCAGAAGTAGCCCACACTTGTGGTCGGTGCCATATTAAGCTAAATACCGATAAGAAATTGGCTGTGTAGTTTACTGAATCCCTCGTGAGTTGTTAAGACGAGACAGAGGCGACAAAAATAGAAATGAAGGAAACCTGTTCCGTTTTGAAATTGGGCGAATCTTATAGAATAGAAAGGGGGAAAGCTCCGGGGCGAAACGGCTAAATAAAGATAAGATTCGGTAGGAGTCGAAGATATTATCCAACTTCAACCAAAATTTAATGAAAGAGAAACCATAAAAAGAGACGGATATTCTTAATTATCTTAAGTCGGAATTCTCTGGCGTCTAAAATGTCGAATCCTAAATAATTAGCGCTGATATCATTTACCAATAGTAATAAAACAGAGAGATTCTGAGATAGGGTGAAAATAGAGTTAAAGGATAAAAATAACTGTATGGAAAACTGAGTTCGATGGAATAGTAGGATATAAATATATATATATATATATATATATATATATATATATATATATATATATATATTGTACAGGGTATCTTAATATTCATGGGACCCATGTGACTGCTAATAGCTTTACTAATAATAATGTGTTTTTTTAGTTTCAAATTTGAAAATACGTGGTATATTCAATAAGTTTCCAGACTTTTTTCGTATGGGCATTTAAGATTGTCATATACTCTTGAAAATTCAGTATGTTATTGCTATACATCTTATGAGATGACTGACCAATTTTTATGATTTCAGGTTCAAATGAGCAGCTACAGCAGGAATTGGAACAAACCCTACTAAAGCCTGATTGTCACTGCTGGTGAATTTCAAAAATACAATCTGGACATGAGGACACTTTAGAAGAACGATATGCAATAAAATTCTGTTTTAAACTAGGAAAAAAGCCACAGAAACGTATGGAATGCTTCAGACTGCTTTTCGACCATCTTGCATAAATCGAGCATCAGTTTTTGAGTGGCATAAGAGATTCAAGGAAGGCACGGAGTCTGTGAGGGATGATGAGAGGTATGGGAGGAGTAAGGAAGTCAATACACCACAGTTGATTGGCCAAACGGTTAGGCTTAGGCTTAGGGTTACTATGTTGAGGTTTTAAGGGAGTTTAGGAAGAGATTCCTAGGGAAGAGGCCAACAGTCTTCAAATCGGGTCAGTGGCATTTCTACCAAGACAATGCACCAGTCCACAACTCCATCCTTGTCACAGACTATTTGACCAAGATGGGCATCAAGACAGTTCCCCAGCCTCCCTATAGTCCAGACCTTGCTCCCTGTAACTTTTGGTTATTCCCTAAGCTCACAGGCTGTCTTTATGAGACAATTTAGGAGATGAAAGAGGCTATGACGAAGGTTATTGACACGCTCACACAAG
Organism: Sepioteuthis lessoniana; assembly: GCA_963585895.1. NCBI lineage: Eukaryota > Metazoa > Mollusca > Cephalopoda > Myopsida > Loliginidae > Sepioteuthis > Sepioteuthis lessoniana. The sequence continues at coordinate 55,459,273 of OY757933.1, read as the reverse complement.
AGGACGTCTATGGGACCGTCCAGAAGTCGTTGGAACGGTACAACAAGTGCATTGCAGCTGGAGGAGATTACTTCGAAGGGGACTAGAGTTTCATGTGTGTTCTAGCAATAAAAGTGCCCACACAAAAAAAGTCTGGAAATTATTTAATGACCCTCGTATATATATATATATATATATATATATCAGTGGCGACTCTAGCCTATTTTTGCTACTCGTGCCCCCTGCCCCCTGTCAACTTCAGTTCCCAACCCGTGGTCCGTGGACCCAAAGTAAGTCATCATAGTTGCTATTGCGTGATTCTCCATTGTATAGCACAGATTGACAAACGTACCTTGCATGGTGCTTTTTTTGTAAACAATCAAGATACTATATAATTTGTAGTCTTGTTGATACAGTAGATAAGATAATTTTTTTCCTTCCAAAAGTATAGAAGAAAAGAGAAGATGTTCATTACCATGACGAGAAAAATATGTTTATTAGAATAAAGAAATTGATGACAATATACACAGACACAGCTAGTAGTTTCAATTTCGCTTAGAATAAAGATTATTTGTTGAAAATGTATTCAAATAAACAAATTTTAGTTACAGAATGTAATATATGCAACATTCATTAAAGAAATAGAGATCTGTTAGTGAAAAAACGAATTAAAACATGCCGTTTAACCAACATTTACCATAGCGATGATGATGACGTCGGCCACGGCTATAATCTGCTATCTCTCTCTCTCTCTCTCTCTCTCTCTCTCTCTCTCTCTCTCTCTGTCCCTCTCCCTCTTTCCAAGACAGTTGTCAGCAGTCACATTGTGCTAATTTTTTTGAGCACGGTATTCTGGCTTGCTTTTTCTATTGGCTACAGCCAAAAGCGAGATTTCGCTAACATTACTGTTATTATAAGGATCTAGTGCCTGGCACGGATTACGCGTGTTCAACATTATAGCCGATTTTATGGGATGTTCAATGGATATGACGGTGGCCGGACAAAGACCATACGTTCAAAACAGCATCGTTGTATTATTCCCAGATATATTTATGAACTTTTGGCTACTTAGTTATCGAAACTTGAATAGATACGTAATTTAATTGAGATCAGACTAAGTATGTTTGCTTGAAATTAATGGATGATTTTTAATCCATTTTGAATAACATTGAACGAGTTATTGGTCGTGCCGGGCACGAGTAGCACTAGTCCAATCTCCGCCCTGATATATATATATATATATATATATATATATATATATATATATATATATATATATATATATATATATATATATATATATATATATATATATATATATATATATATATATATATATATATATATATATATATATATATATATATATATATATATATAATGTACAGGGTATCTTAATATTCATGGAGGTGCCCGTGGTGTAATGGTTATCGTCGCAGGATATGGACACGGCGACACGAGTTCAAATCCTGGACCTGACTGATTGGATTTCACATAACACTAATACTAATAAAGGTATGAATCCAAATATTCTCCCTCCAGCTATGGGTAAATAGTAGGGCAGACTAGGTTCTTCAGCCTTGGTGAGGCAGCTAGTCTAGGAGAAGGAAAACTCTGAATTCAAACCTGTTAAACTCCGCTTAAAAATTGACCTTGTTTCATATCCTGCCCGAGCGGAAGGGTTGGTAAATATGATCTTAATATTCATGGCACCCAAGTGACTGCTAATAACTTTACTATCAATAATGTGTTCTTTTTTGTTTCAAATTTGAAAATAGTATAACAATCGATTGATAATCCTCGATCACAAAGCCTTGAACAAGAGCGGAAAAATTATTTTGCGTCAATACTTATTTGAAGACAAAATCATTCAAAACTGTCTCAAAGTAGATACAACACATTAATATAATAATGATTTATAATTGAGGCAAGAAACTCAAAAAAAGATTACATGTCCTCGAAACTGATATACTAGCAATTTAAAAAAACATTGATTTGATGTCACTTACTCAAAGGATGCATTTTTTACAGGACGTGTTCCAAATGACCGCCATTGCGCTTGTCTCAGTAATAAATCATTATCATATTAATAGGTTGCATCTATTTTGAGACCGCCCGGTAGTTTACCGTATTTATACATAGGGATCAACATCGGTGACAGAGTATATAAAAGGTGATTAAAAAATGTTAACATTTCAGTGGAAGTTTCTTTATGATACAATAAGTTTAACGTCTCCACCAGTTCACCATTCTTGTCAGTACCTTCCCCAGGTAGTCTCTATAAGATCAGTTCTGCTTTTCTAATAAAGATACTCCCAGATAAATATCTTTTTTTCTAATCACCTAGATTTAGATTCCAAGAATGGTTTGACAGGGATGGTTATCATGTTTGAAATTATATCATAAAGCTGCTCGTATAAGGGTGTTAACATTTTAAAGCTCTGTATAAGTTGAAACAGCGTAGACACAGACTCAATGGAGCTAGGAGACTGTTCCTCACCAATGCAATCATTGGACTTCGAAAATTGATTATCTCTGGAACACTGTTGACTATGCTTTGGGTTCTTTGTATAATGGCATATCAACCTTCGTGGGTTATTTAATGCCAAAGCAGCCATGTAGAAGAACAGTAGTGGAACAATTTAACCTATAGCTAGGGAAGATAAGGGGTTTTATACCTTTCTAAAAGGTATTAGTCTGAAAGTGAACGCAATTGCGCGACTGGAGTTCGATCTTGCTTTCTACGATGTCACAATCCGGCACTTTAGCCACTACATTACGAGGACCCCCCACCAAATAGATAGATACATAGATGTAACAGCGCGACTGGAGTTCGATCTTGCTTTCTACGATGTCACAATCCGGCACTTTAGCCACTACATTACGAAGTCCCCCCCAAATAGATAGATACATAGATGTAATAGCACGACTGGAGTTCGAACTTGCTTTCTACGATGTCACAATCCTGCACATTAGCCACTACATTACGAGGACACCCCCCAAAAGATTGATAGATAGATGTAATAGCTCGACTTGAATTCGAACTTACTTACTACGATGTTGCAATCAAGTACGTTAACCACAAAATTCAAATAACGAAAAGGAAAACTAATAAAATAAAAAATAATTGAATGAAAAAAATTCAAGATTGTGTTTAGGGAAGTACGTAATTCAATTGCTTAGGTTGATGTATTTATCTTATTTCTGTGAAAAATTTAATTAGATTTTTTGGTAGATTTACAAAAAGATTATGGTTGACTATCGGAACCAGGAGGAATTAAAAAAGCTACCAATAATCAAACAATCGCTCTCTTACATTCACTTTTGGACTAATGCCCTAAAGGAAAGGTAGGAACTCTTTTATATTCCGCCAGGTTATGGGTTAAATAGTATCACTGCTGTCCTTCTACAAGAACAGCTTTGGCACTAAATAACCCACAAAAGTTAATATGTCATTAAACAAAGAAAGCAAACAAATGTAAGGTTATATTCAATTTATTCTTATTAGTATATGTAATGTTATCAATTTACCAAATTTTGAAATAGAAATAAAAATCAACGACGATTTTTCTCTATATTCTATTAGTAATTTAAATTCGTGAAATTATGGATTTATTTCATGTAATTTCCATGGGAAAAGCAAGTATATTTCATCATCATCAATTCACGGAGAGAGAACGGATTTTCCTTATTCTCTCTCTCTCTCTCTCTCTCTCTCTCTCTCTCTCTCTCTCTCTCTCTCTCTCTCTCCGCCATTGCACCCGGCAGTTCCTCCAAACTACGTCCAGTGTCCGCAAAAAGCTGGTATATGTATGTCTTTACTGGTTGGCCAATACTAGCGTGTCTATGTCTTGGGGTCCATAGAAGAACGTCGCTTTGGAGCTTGTCCTTGCTTATCCAGCAATGTCCCTTCTTACTTGGATGGTTTTTTAGATGGGAGGTAAATAGCTGTTAAAAATCTTGTATTTAATTTCTTAATTATATTGCAACAAATAATTATTTAGAAATAAGTAGTTCCTTTTCAATCATTATATATATATATATATATATATATAGGCAAAGTACTCATTCTAATAACGCCTGCGATAACACAGGTACTAAATTATTTTGGCTATAGGCTTTCCTTGTAGAAGAATATTGGTGTGGTGGTGAGAAGAGACTTGCTGCATGGACAACTTCTGGTA
>OY757933.1:55235110-55450110 GCA_963585895.1 Sepioteuthis lessoniana | reverse complement strand
ATGTGTGTATAAAAAATCGTTTAAGAATTCTTTTTTTTTATCAAGAAACTCTTCAAATATTACTCTGCAGAGCTGGATAAAATCTTTAAAAAGTTATTTAATCACTTTATGCCGTCTTCATTATTCAAAGTTTTTCGCATAGAAAAATACTATCGTTAGAAAAAACATGAAGGTCAATATATAGAAATTCATTTCTTCCATCTACTGATAGATTTTTCGGATGGATTCTCCGACTGGGTCATCCTACTTAATGATGATATATATATATATATATATATATATATATATATATATATCATTATGTCGAGTGACCCAGTCGGCTGGGACTGTACAATACACCGATAGCATTTCTACAGAGGGGTACGATAACGAGTGTCTAAGATATGACATTAAGCAATGTGATGGAGAGACTTCAGTAATACTGGAGCTTTGGGTAGAGCGGAGTACCCCTTGATTGCCATCACTCCCAAGTCCACTCTGGTCTGGAGTGGTTATCACGTGATAGGGTCCTATCTATGGATCAAATACGACTTTTCGATATTTAAACTGTAGGCAAACAAATGAGTAAGGATAAATTGAAGTGTTAGAAATAAAACTGTTTGATCCTTTAACTGTGTGTAAAAAATGATTGATATTTAATTGAACTGTTGGAGATGTATAGCAATGCTTGGAACCATTTAACTTTGTTAACTTATGCTAAATTGAATCGTTAGAAACTGAACAGTTTGACTATTTAACCGTGTGTATTGACTAAATGTGTTTACAAATCATATATTCAATATATATGTAAAAATAGGATTTGGCATTTGATATCCAACAATGGTTGATACGCCAGAAAACCAAACCAATTATGGCATGTTTACAGTACAGATTCCTTTTACTCTTTCTTGCCCTCCGTCCCTATATGTCATCATTCTTGGCAAGTCCTTTAAGCGACATCCGTTAGTTTTTGGTGTGTCCAAGTGTGAAAATCCAAGGGGAAACCTTGCTTATTCAGTTCGTTCTTACTTCGTCAGAACTACCCTGCATATCTTGCTTGTCTTAGTTGGACGGTTTGTGAGACAGGGAGTAATTGGTCGGGCAGTTGTAGTTTTGTCGAGTGCACATTCCAAGATGTGTTCAAAACAGCACGCAGAATCCTTGTGTTGTTCTCATCTAGCTTTTTCTCAAGGCGTTTCGTTAGAGGCCAAGTGGTGCAACCATACATTAGTACAACACAGCTTGGAAGAATTCCTGTTTTATTTTATCATGAAAATCAGATATCCATATGGTCGTTTACCTGTCAATAGCTGTCCATGCTTTACCTATGCGTGTGTTGACATGCTTTTAGTAGATGAGATACTGTTACCGAAGTATAAAAACTGGTCTGCTAATTTAACAGGTTTGCTATTTAATGAGATTACACCATGTTGATTAAAGCACATGAATTCTTGTTTATCTGAGTTCACATAAAGATAAATGCATCTTACTACCTACACTAGGCTATGCGACAGAAATTCAGCTTAAGCAGGTGTATTTGCAATAAGCGCAACGTACGTATGCATGTAGAATAGAAAAAACACTATTAAAAATACAAAATATCAAATAAAGAAACTAGAAAAATAAATAAATAAAACTGAAAACAGAAAGTCTGCAAAATAACAACAAACAATAAACCTCATTATGTAGCATTGTTACAAAGTTAGACATAATCTTGGGACTGAATAAAATCTATAATTTTCATTGGATAAAATAATAACAGTAAAATCCGTCCTCCTGATTGGTTTAAAAGTATTTGTCAGAAATGAAGCCTTAGAACGATCCTGATTGGTCAAAATACCTACGGTGGAATGCATAAAAAGCTCCCATTCGCCCGTTGGCACAGCACTAATTTTTGAATTATGGCAGGTATGCAGGAAATTAGCTGGAATGCCAGCCAGGAATTGATCAGTTTTGGCTGGGTCCCAGGGAGAAAAAGTGTGCTGAAGCAGAACCCCGAAACTTTCAGTGACCCCAGGAAACACATCACCGACGAGGTATTACAACGTGCAAAAAATAATATTAATTAAGTATTAAACAAAAAACCCCTTAAGGAGTCGCCAATTTTAGAACTGAACAGGCTCATTGTTGTTTACCTTCGTTAATCTGACGAGAACAGATGCTTTAAACGTCATTAGACCGTAATAATTCGGCCCTGTTGTCACTGTAAACTGCCCCATTTTACAATAACAATCTTTCTTTTTTAATTTTTGAATAATTTTATGTGTGTGTGTGTGTGTGTGTGTGTGTGTGTGTGTGTGCTTATGTTTGCCCATCATCATCATCATGTCGCGCTGCCAGCACGAATCTTCCTGATCCTCTTACGCTACCCGTCTCTATCGTCCATCGCTCCTGGGAGGTCTTCCAGGCTATATCCTGTATCAGTACAGAGCTGTTATATATAGGTTCTAGCTGGTCGTCCTACCTTTGCTCGACCATGTGAAGGGCTCCACAGGAGTACATCTCTTATGAGTTCGTCCTTACTTCTCCAGCAGTGTCCTGCATGTCTGGTTCGTCTAACTTTGATAGTTTTCTTGATGGGTGGTCGATGGCCGTATAGCAGCTGTTTTGTGGGGTGTTGCCTCCAGGACTTGTTCAATACAGCTTGCATCATTCTTGCGTAATCGCCGTCAAGCTTTTTCTCTATACATTTTGTTAGCGTCCATGTGATGCATCCATATAGCAGTATTGACACGACCGCTGCTTGGAAAAAACTGCGTTTTGTTTTATCCGTCAGGTCTGACTTCCATATAACCGATAGCTTATCGTTAGCTGTCCATGCCTTTGCTAGTCGCGTGTTGATGTCATTCTTGGTTGGTGAGACGCCGCTTCCAAGTTTTAGAGGACCACCCTTTAGTGTGGAGATGTCGCCTCTTTCATCAAAGCACGTTTATTCTGTTTTGTCTCCGTTAACATGGACGCCTATGCCACCTACTGTTCGTTCCAAGCTATGTAGCAAGGATTCGGATTGGGCAGGTGAATTTGCTAGAAGCGCTACGTTATCGGCGTAGTCCTCGTCTGTAATAGTTTGTGCGGGGTGTCTACTGCATCTTTACTTTGCCAGCAATGAAGATCAATCCAACAGCTGAAAGATAATCAACGGTAACCTCCACCGAGACAAAAAATGTTTATTATAGATTAAAAGTCATTTTTATATTCCTTTTCAAAAACTTGGATATTTTATCGTTTTTATCTATGTCTGCCACTATCATTGAATGTTGACAAACGTTAATGTACCATTCGTTATTGTCTCCGACTGTGTAACTTATATAACGGACACCAGCACCTATGCCCATCTACCCACGTATCCCGACTGCATCACAGACTAACATTAACAATGCATATCCGTACAATTTGGTAAAGGTGAGAGGTCGGCTATTTACCGTTCGTATTATCGATGCTGGACATGTATCGTGTTTTCGGAATCTATTAGCGCTTTCATCATCGTTGGCTCCAATTCTTTATAAAGCCAAATAACGGTTCCACTTTTCTGACTAAACATGATTCTAAAAGGTTAGCTTCGTTTATCTGTCTTATGAGGTAGACATCTGGCAACATATACATATATGAAGTAGATATGTTGTTACTCATATAGTAGACATATAAATTTGGTTTAGTTTCTTTGTTTAATGGTACATAAACCATCAGGGGTTATTTAATGCCTAATCCGTCCTTGTAGAAGAACACCAGCGGTAATACTTTACTCATAGCTGGGAGGATAAGGGGGTTCATACGTTTCCCCAGAGTATTTATCCGAAAGTGAGAATAATATCACAAATAGAATTCGAACTCACTAAAATGTCACAATCCTGCACTTTAGCCACTTCGCTATGGCTACTCTGCCACATATTTATGAAATAGACAGTAATCCTGGAGCTTTGGGGGATGCGGAATACCACTTTATTGCCATCGCTCCCAGATCCACTCTGGCCCGAAGTAGTAGCATCTAGTAAGGGCCTATCTAAGAGTCGAATAGAACTAAACTATGTACTTATGCTAAACTGAACTGTTTAAAATAAAACTGTTTTTACGTTTACCTCTGTATATTGCTCAGTCGACTGGGGCTGTAGAATGCACTGACTGCTTCTCAGCAGAGAGGTAAGACCCCCCCTCTCCAACGAATGTTCTGGATATGACACTAAACAATATGATGATGAGGTTCCTGTAACGCTGGGGCTTTGGGGGATGCGGAGTGCCCCTTTATTGCAGAGAGGTAAGACTCCCCTCTCCAATGAATGTTCTGGATATGACACTAAACAATATGATGATGAGGTTCCTGCAACGCTGGGGCTTTGGGGGATGAGGAGTGCCCCTTTATTGCAATCGCTCCCAGATCCACTCTGACCCGGAGTGGTAGCACCTGATATGGGTCAAATAGAACTAAATTGCGTACTTATGCTGAACTGAATTGTTGGAAATAGAACTGTTTTGACATTTAACTGTGTGTAAACAAAAAACTATACTTACACTAAACTGAATCGTTTGAAATAGAACTGTTTATATGTATAAATATAGATTTGACGTTAATAACCTATAAGGGTTGATGTGCCATAAAGTCAAACCGAGCAAAACCTATGTGTTTTGTTATAGCTTATGTGGTGCATCCATAGAGTAGTATGGACACAACAGTAGATTGGAAGAAATCTGGTTTTATTTTATTGGATAGATTAGATTTCCACATGCTCGACAGCCAGTCAATAATATTCCACACCTTCTCTAAGCGTATGTTCACATCAATTTCAGTAGATAAGATGTTGCTACCGAGGTATGTGAACTGGTCTACTAATTTTAGAGACTTGCTACTTAAAGTGGAGACGGTTTCTTTTTGTTTAAAACTCATATACTCTACTTTATTTTCATTCACATACTGGCCGATGTCTCCAGTTGCTTGCTCTAGGCTTTGCAGCAGGGATTCGGCTTGTGTTGGTGTATTTGCGAGAAGTGCTAGATCATAGTTTTCGTGGGATATTGTCTTCTCGTTTTTTTTTTTCAATGTGAAACAATTTTCTTTTATTAGATCTATGGATGTTCTAAGTACGTATTCTACACAGAGTATAGACAAATATGGTGCTAATGTATCTCCTTGAAAGACTCCAGTGACAATGTCGAAGAAGTCTATGTCTCCACCAGGTGAGCGAACCATGGCATTAGTATTTTTAAAAGCAGCATTATATTGTACTATATCATATATATTAGACATATACGAAGCATACATACATGAAGTAGACACATTGTAATAAGTAATCACCTATAAAGTAGACATAATGAAATACATATAATAGACATACGTGGTGCCTTCAATAGGTTTCCAGACATTTTCGTGCAGGCATTTAACATTGACGTAGACTCTTGAAAATTCACTATGTTATTGCTATACATCTTATGAGATGACTGACCAATTTTTATGATTTCAGGTTCAAATGAACAGTTACAGCAGGAATTGGAACACAACCTACTAAAGCCTGATTGCCACTGCTGGTGAATTTCAAAAATGCTATCTGGACGTGAGGACACTTTAGAAATTCTGCTTAAACTTGGAAAAAAAAGCCAGAGAAACGTAAGGAATGCTTCAGACTGCTTTTCGACCATCTAGCATGAATCGAGCATCAGTTTTTGAGTGGCATAAGAGATTCAAGGAAGCCAGGGAGTCTGTGAGGGATGATGAGAGGTGTGGGAGGAGTAAGGAAGTCAATACACCTCAGCTGATTGGCCAAACGGTTAGGCTTAGGTTTAGGCTTAGGGTTACTATGTTGAGGTTTTAAGGGAGTCAGGAAGAGATTCCGTCGGAAAAGGCCAGCACTCTTCAAATCGGCTCAGTGGCATTTCCACCAGGACAATGCACCAGTCCACAACTCCATCCTTGTCACAGGCTATTTAACCAAGATGGGTATCAAGACAGTTCCTCATCCTCCGTATAGTCCAGACCTTGCTCCCTGTGACTTTTGGTTATTCCCTAAGCTCACAGGCTGTCGTTATGAGACAATTGAGGAGATGAAAGAGGCTGTGCCGAAGGTCATTGACACACTCACACAAGAGGACGTCCATGGGGCCTTCCAGAAGTTACTGGAACGGTACAACAAGTGCATTGCAACCGGAGGAGATTACTTCGAAGAGGACTAGAGTTTCATGTGTGTACTAGCTATAAAAGTGCCCATACGAAAAAAGTCTGGAAACTTATTTAATGATCCTCGTATGAAGTAGACAAATCGTAAGTAAATACACAACAATCCTAAAACAATCTAACTGAAAAAATCTACTAATTTTGATATGTAAATAGTTGATTAATTATTTGGTTGATTTTACGGCATGTCAAACCTTGTAAGGAAACCCCTCCCACTACCGAAAGTGCCTAGAACATCAGAACTTAAAATTGTTTACAATGGTGTAATTGGTCTAGAGTGCAAATAAAATTGTCCTTTTTGATAGAAAATAACACAACGATTTCTTCATTGACAATATATATATATATATATATATATATATATATATATATATATATATACTCTATTTACCTATTGCCCAGTCGGCTGGGGCTGTAGAATACACCGACTGCACCTCTGCAGAGGGGTAAGATCCCCCACTAATGAGTGTCCTGGATATGGCACTAAACAATCTCATGGTGACGTTCCATTGATGCTGGGGCTTTGGTGAATGCGGAGCACCCCTTCATTGACATTGCTCCCAGGTCTACCCTGTCCCGGAGTGGTAGCTCCTGATAGGTTCCTATCTATGGTTTAAATAAAACTAAACTGCATACTTATGCTAAACTGAATTGTTTGAAATAGAACTATTTGACAAAACTGAATAGCTTGAAATAGAAATGTTTTTGACAATTAAACTGTGTACTCATGCTAAACTGAATTGTTTGAAATAGAACTGATAATTTTTTTTAAATGGACTTGGCATTAAATAACCTACAAAGGTTGATATGCCATAAAACCCAACCAAGCAACCAACCAACTTATTTACCTATAGCTGATGAAGAAGATATATATATATATATATATATATATATATATTCTTCCGTGGCTATGGGTAAATAGGGTACACTGGCACTGGACTACTTAGACTTACAAGTCGACCAATTTATTGGAAAGAAATAACTGGATTCAGAACCTGAGAAAGACTGTTCATAGAATCTGCTGCGCGTTGGTACACCATTCTTTCGTCATCTATTTATCCCAAAAGTGCAGCTGGTCCAACAGAAACCTTCTCCATTATAAACAAATCACCTATATAGTTCATTTCCTAAGATTCGGCTTAATTAATGTTCACCAAATTGATAGACAACCGGTGCTTTCAGTGTTACTTGAACATAAGCCTAAGAAAAAAACTAAGAATAACTTAGATTTTGCACAAGGCCACGAATATAGACTACTCAATGGAAAACGAACCTTCTATTCTTTAGCAATGAATTTGCGAATCTGTCTTGTTGATCATTACACCCTCCGTTCCATAATAACTGTCACATTTTCAAATATATTTCATATACTAAACGTAACAACTATTATGGGACAAAGGTAGAAGCAACTGATTTTTATTACTTCTGTACCACAATAATTGTTACATTTTCATATATAATTAAGAGATTTTAATGGCATATCAACCCTTCTCGGGTTATTTTATGCCGATAAATCAGGGAATAATGTTCATTGTATGTTCATATTTACATTTTTTGTGTAGCTGTTTCTTTAAAAAACTTTTTGCATACGGTCCTATCGAATACGAATAAGTTTAAACAAATCCATTTGATCCATAAAAGGGACTCTAACAGGTGCAACCACTACAAGTCAGAGTGGACTTGGGAGTAATGGTAATGAAAAGGTTCTTTCCAGATCTCCAGGACTATTTGGCCCATAGATTGGATCCTAATTGGTTCTATCATTCCGGCTCAGAGTGGACCTGGGAGTAATGATAATGAAGTGGTACTATCATTCCGGATCAGAGTGATGGCAACGAAGGAATCCTCAACACTTCCCAGATTTCCAGGATTGGAGGTTCACCATCTGATACAGTTCCATTTTATAGTTAGGACACGCTATTTTTTGGGTGATCCACCTCTACAGGGAATATTGTCAGTGTATTCTAAGCCTCGCCGACAACAGGTGAATTTTAATATATACTTCATACACTAAATATAACAATTATTATGACTCTTTCTTTCTTTGTTTTAATGGCATGTCAACCTTCTTGGATAATTTAATGCCCATGCAACCCTTCGAGAAGAACACAAGTGATACTATTTAACACATAGCTGTGAGGGATCAGGTGTTTCATACATATCCCAAGGGTATTTGTCCAAAAGTGAACAGAATACCGTGCTTGGATTTCGAATTTGTTTACTAAGATGTTGTAGTCCAGCACGTTAGCTACTACACCACCGGAATTTGCCCTCCTTTAATTATTATGAAGCAGAGGTAATATATCTGTGTCTATTGCATAAATGAAATAATGAACTTCGGCTGAAATTCGAAACCTTACCACCAGTTCCATACCGATAACAGTTTACGTCACTTCACGTCAACGTTGGGCACCTCGGGTGGTGTAATGGTTAGCAAGGGAGACTAGCAAACCTACACGAGTGAGTTCGATTCTCATTAGGTGCCCAATTCATGCGGCCTTGTGCTACATCTAAGCAAAAAAGCTTAGTAAATTACCACTTCACGTCATCGTAATCGAACACTTTAACTTATCTTTCTTTATTAAAATAAATGGCGAAATCAATTCGTGTTATGTCGATATGTTGATGACATAAATCTTCCGAATAATGTCTTTCATTTTGTTTTTGTTTTTTAAAGATCGGTGCAGATTTATTATTATGCGTTAGAAGTTGACAGGAAAATATAAATATTATGTGGAATCAACCATTTTGAGTCCAGTCAAATCAAAAATTTAAAAATGGGTTCAAATTGCAGTCCGTAAAAAAAGGAAAAACCAAGTTAATATGTGTTGAAATATTGAAATTATTATTGTTATTACTTCATATGGATTTTTCACACCTTCTCTGACAGTCCAGTCGGCTGGGGCTGTAAAATACACGTACTGCATATCCGCAGAGGAGTAACACCCCCAACCAACGAGTATCCTAGATATGACAATAAACAATCTGATGGTGAGGCTCCAGTCTGGGAGATTTGGGGAATGTGGAGTACCCCTTCATTACCATCGTTCCCAGGTTCACTCTGACCCGGAGAGGTTGCACCTGATAGGGACCTATCTATGGGTCAAATAGAATTGTTTGACATTTTAACTGAGTGCAAAAAAATGACTGATGCTAAACTGAATTGTTAAAAATAGAGCTGTTTGAACATTTAACTGTGTGTAAACAAATAAATGATGTTAAATTGAATTGTTAGTGATACATAGCAATACTTTGAATCATTTAACTGTGTGCAAACGAATGTGTAATGTTGAATAGAGTAATTAGTGTTAACTAGCAATTCTTGTAACCACTTCAATATCAGCAAACAAATTATTAGAATTGAATTTAGTGTTTGATAGGAATAAATGAAACCAATTAACTGTGTAGAAACAATAGCAATACCAGTGTGCAAACAAATTAGCTCTAACTCATTTAAAAATGAAATTACCAACAAACTATGTGTGCAAACAAATGACCGATGTTAAATTATGACTGTTTATAGCAATACTTGAAACCATTGAACTTCGTGCCAAAAAAATGACCTCTGACTCGTTTAAAGATGTTATCAACAAAATTTATTTACATTTCAAATTTAATATATATCTTAATAAAGAGGATTTAACATTGAATAACCTCCCAACCACGAATGATATGCCACAAAACCAAACCAAACCAAACCAAACCAAACTCAAACTGATAGTTTTCATTGAATTCTAAGTAACAGCAGGTGCTAAATATTTATCCGTGCCTCCCACCAAACAGGATTTGACACAAGGTCTTTTTTACAGTGAGGATTTAGGGGAGGGGTGGTCGAACACGATCCAAGACTCGTGCGCTGCTGGTCAATGCTGGTCATAGAATCACTGGGCGCAATGTGAACTATGCTAGCGTTTGCTAAGTCTCCAAGATTCACTAAACTCTATGCCTATATGATCTATGCTTGTCATTTTTTTGGCCTCCCAGCACGCATGCCAGATGGTCTGGTACTAGACCGGATCAGGAAATTAATGCTGTGTACCCACCAGAACTCTTCTAAGTATTCTAGCTGATCTTAACAGTACGGTGGTCTAGATATTCTCCATTCTTCCTCTGCTCTCCAATTCCTCCAATCTCTTTTCCAATTATTTGAATACCATTCCAAGAGCAATAACTATAATTAGTATCACCGTCATTTTCATGTTCCACAACTTTTTTCAGTTCTTTAGCAAGATCCAAAATAAGATCCAAGGCAAGGTCCAAGATCCAACGCAAAATCCAAGGCAAGTTCTACTGGAAAGAGAAAACCCACTACATGATTTTTTTCTTGTTCATTAGTACACGGTTTGGCCTTCTGACCGGGATTCTGTGATTCGTTTGTACCTTCAAGTCCCAAAGAAATTTGTCCCATTTTCTCGGATAAATTTGGATTTATACATATACCATTTTTCAGTTGGGTCAAATCTCTTGCAAAATTCCCAGTGCATCACTTTCCTTACTCAATTTTTCCTAATCTTGGATTTCGTTTACTGCTCATTCACATATTTGTGCTTAACCGTTTCATCTTTGTCACCACATACACCTACACTTGCTATTCTTTTGCATATTATTTATAAACACACACACATATATATATATATATATGAATTTGCACTGAATGAAAATTTATAAATTTATATATCAATTATTATACTGTTGTAACCTAACAAAAGGTTACTGAATGAGAAATAACCAAAACGGAGGTTGAGAATGAAATGGAAACCTTTACCACATTAACAAAATGCAATACTTGCCAGCAGCGAGAAGAAGGTAAACCACTGCTAGTGGCGTACTACTTAATTAGCATATTAACCCCTACTCAAAATAGTGTCCAATGTATTTATAAGGAATGGGACATACATTCATAGATACAGTATATAACGCATACTCTGAGCACTCCTGGATATTCATAAGAATCCTCTTATGTATTCTTAAATAGAATAATTCCCAACTTATCTTTCTTGGATATTTTTATTTCTTATATATATACATATATAATGATAAATAAATATATATTAGATATACATATTTGATTCATGGAATTTACACTGCGACCTCTGGGTTTCATGGAGTTTTTTTGCAAAACAATAATCATCAGGCCGGGACATTGGCCCAGCGGTTAGAGTGTTCGCCAATGGCCCGGGAGATCTGGGTTCAATCCCAGGTCGAGTCATACCAAAGACTTTAAAGATGGAACTTGATACCACCTTGCTTAACACTCAGCATTATAAGGTACGGTTCAAGGGTAAAGTGGAGCAATCCAGGGAATGGAGTAGCGCCCTCCCCTACACCTTGGTGTAGTAGCTATCGAAAAGGGAGCCTTCGGGTCACCCTCGACTATGGTCGCTAACTTTACTTTACTTTACATATATATATATGTGTGTGTGTGTGTGTGTGTGTGTGTGTTAAAGCTATTGTATTTATAACTGATAATTCTGATATAATTAGAATATTAAGTTTCATCCAAGAAGAAATCCAAGAGACAAATCTTATAATGTAACAACTTTACTGAAGTGTTACGAAACAGGAACAAACTTACCAAAAGGGAAGATCTGTAAGTGTGTGTGTGTGTGTGTGTGTGTGTGTGTGAAAGAAATAAAATTCGGTCCATTCTACCTACTTAGCAGTAATATCCCTTTGGTCAAAATTAGTTGCGATCACCCTTTGCCTTTGTGCTGTTTTTGTCTTATGAAATATGTCAACTGTAAATGGATCTTGTAAAGTAATTAATATTCCCTGATTACATCATACAACACTAATATACATAAAAGAAAAAAATGGTCATTTTATCTATTTGTGTTGCATACCTTCCTATGGTTTATATTATTACGTTACGTCGGCCTACACCCATCTCCTTCCTTTGTTCTTTCGTCGTTTTGCCCTAGCTGTATCTTCTCGACACCGTGTCGTTTCTCATCGCCATTTTGTTCTGTGCCTTTTCGTCGTTCGTTTTGACAACCCCAACTGTTCTTATTTCTTCGATGTTGAAACGACAAACAACTCGGACGCAGTTTTAATGTGCATATAATGTTCACTCTCTTAATTCGACGACACTTCCATTACCCGTCATGACCTTATGGGGAATTAGTGAGCAGATATGGAACTTACAACCGCTCAAGTCAAGCACTTCTCTCTAATTGAAGTTTACATCTAACTACTAAACTTTCTAAAGTCATGTGATTACACGAGGACTCTCTCGCATCCCATGAAAGCTCCTTTTTTTTTTTTTTTTTTGCTCTCACGGTCACTACTCATCAATAAAACTAAATGACCCAAGAGTTTTCCCCGCCGTTTTAAACTAATCGACACTTCATAACCAACAACAGATTACACCAATCCATTATGAACACTTAGCAGTAATGTTACTTTGGTCATATGCTATGTCTATCTCAAGTTTTATACAAATAGTTCAAAACCGTATTTTATATTTGCTAATGGCACAAGGCTTCAATCTTCGGACGGAAGAAAACTTATAGAATATACATTTTTTTAGCCTTAAAATAATCAAACCTAAAAATATACATAAGAACATTCTAGAAATTTAGGATCAAAATCGCATTAACATTAAAATTACATTTTTATATTTTTCAACCAATCAGCTAAAAACATAAAATAAGAACGGGGTTTCCTCGTGGTGTAATGGTTAAAGCGATGGACTGCAGAATCGTAGTACGCGAGTTCAAACCCCAGTCGCGCTATAACGTTCACTTTCGGGCAAATACCCTTGGGAAAGATATGAACCCCCTTATCCTCCCAGCTATGGGTTAAATAGTACCATTACTGTTCTTCTAGGAGAATGGCATTAAATAACCTGAAAAGAGTTGATATGCCATTAAACAAAGAAACCAAACCAAACCTAGAATAAGAACATTCTAGAAAATCCGGATCAGAAACTAGGACCCGCAATAAAACTATTTCTTGATCCACTTTATTGACCCCAAAAAGTATAAATAACGAATCTAATCAACCAGGCAATTCAATTCATTCCTTCCACGGCCAAAAATTCATTCCACTTCGAGAGGTTATGAACGGACAGCAGAGATCCACGCCATAAGACTCAAATGGAAAAGGCATGCGACCTTCTTTAACTCATGCGACACGTTGTCGCCAAGATCACAAGAAAACACACAGGCGGACTTAAGAAAACAAAGACCCATACTTACAGTCCATCACTTATACATACACACACATACCCATATATGTAAATAAAGTCAAATTTTTATCTTCTTTACTTCGGCCAACTATGGACCCATTTATTTGATAGACTTTAATAATAACATGTAAACACATACACACGGGCGAACAATCCTATTTTCATTCAACTAGCCATAACTGTATTTTCTACATACACACATAACATGAACATTGTATTTTCTAATTATTTTTAACCTGTTTGTTATGATCATTAAATTATTTGTTTCTTAATGTTCGTTGTTGTCCTATTCAATTTGTTTACGTGCTTGTAAAATTTGTGTTGTATTTGTGGTAGAACTAAACGTGGAAGTGATACCCGTAAAATACGGACGAGAACTCACTCACACTCATTCACACTCACTCACTATAAATTGGAGAGTAACATATCAACTAAACAATCACATGTACCCACTACAATCTCACGTCTTTCTTCGACTGTATTCTGAGTGAACGAGAACTATCTACACGCTTTTGCTCTTGTAAGTCGTCTCCTAGTGATTGTTCGGAAAATTCATCCTGCAGACAAGAGCAGGTAACCCACCATATTCTATACAGGTAATTGTTCGTACAGTGTAGCCTGTTCTTTATATTATTCATGGAGCTAATATAGCGTTTTGACTTGTCTGTTCCTCAGTCCTTGTCAAGTGTATAATTTAAAGGAAAAAAATAGTTTTCCTTGGGAAAAAAATGATGATAGAAAATGGCCCAGAATACACCAACCGAGCCGATCAATTTCAGCAATGTGAGGTACACTAAGTACCAGGACGATCTCAAATCATACCCAAGGGTGCTTAAACAAAGAAAACTGCAGTGTGTAAATATGTACTAGTTCAACTTATGTGGTTGACAAGACGACATTTGCCGCCTTTTTCAATTTCCTATCGCGCCAACGATGTTACTTAATATTGAACAATTATAAGAAGAAAATCTTCACTGTTGCTCATTTTAAGTTTCCAGTTCTTCTTCTTCTCAGATTTCTATGGCTGGCGTCTTGTCAACGGCTTGTTGACCAATAAGACGCTATTGGCGGGAATAACTGTCCGTTACTAATTTATTCTTGTGCTGCATTCAAATTACAAAGCGGTGACTGTCTACAACAAAATAATCTAGAATGTCTTCATTATACTTGTTTATGTTAGGACAACAGCCATGTTGTGATGGTAAAAAGTAGCGCTAAGTGACTCAACAATAGTAGACATCAATATAAGTAGGGATAAATGCTGTCCAATATCAACATGCATATTTTGCCATCCATCAGTTTCATATGGATCTGTGCTTGGATTTCGGTACAGACCTAGCCGAGGTAGTATGGAAGACTTGCAGATGACTGGGCTCTAAGAAAATACACACTTATGCAGCAGATTTTCCCTCTTCGCAGCACCGATGTTGTTCAAGACAAGGGGATTTATTTAGCCAACCCCTCCGTCAGAGCACGATGTGACACAAGGTCAATTTTTAAGTAGTGTTTAACTGGTTTGAATTCAGAGTTTTCCTTTTTTAAGACCAGTTGCCAGTTAAACAGCTCAGTTTACCCAACTATTTACCATAGCTGCAGAGAGACTAGATGGATTGGTACTTTCCCAAGTGTATTAGCAATTTGTAAAATGCAAACAGCTTTATCCAAGAATTGAACTCGGATTGCTGTGTCTATTTCCTACGGTGATAATCGTTATTCTACAAAAGGGAAGGTGTTATACATCTAGCCATCAGAAATCCCGTATGAGTTGTCAGAATGAGGTTGAACACAACGTCGAATTGCATTAGGAAATCCAGCACCTGAGGGGTAGTACTCGTGATGCAGTGCTAAACTTGTTGAACTGTGACATCACAGTGAGTTCGAACTTTAGTCTCACTATTGCGTTCACTTTCAGATTATTATCATTGGTTTAGTTTGGTTGGGTTGGGTTGGGTTTTATGGCATATCAACTCATCATCATCATCATCATGTCGTGCCGCTAGCACAGATATCCCTGACCCTCTCTCGCCACTTCTCCCTATCGTTCATCGCCTCTGGCAGATCTTCAGGGCTACATCCCGTATCCTCACATAGCTGTTGTATGTATGTTCGAGCTGGTTGTCCTGCTTTTGCTTGGCCATATGCGGGGGTCCATAGGAGTACGTCACTTATGAGCTCGTCCTTGCTTCTCCAGCAGTGTCCTGCGTGTCTGGTTCGTCTAACTTGGATAGTTTTCGTGATGGGAGGTATGTGGCCGTATAGTTGGTTCCTTGTAGGGTGTTATATATATGATTTGTAAACACAGTTTGTAGATAACATTCTTAAACGAGCCGGAGCTCTTTTTTACACACAATTAAATGGTTTCAAGTTTTGCTATATAACAGTCACGATTTAGCATCAGTCATTTGTTTGCACACATAGATAGGGCCCTATCAGGTGCTACCACTCTGAACCAGAGCGGACTTAGGAGTAATGACAATGAAGAGATAATCTACATTCCTCAAATCTCTAAGATTGGAGCCTCTCCATTCGATGGTTTAATATCATATCCAGGACACTCGTAGGGGGCGTCTTGTCCCTCTGCAGAGATGCTGTCGATGTATTATACAGCTCCAGCCGACTGGGCTAATTATTATCCTTTTTTGTCTATAAAGATGGCTTTGACATTAAATAACCCACAAAGATTTATATGCCATTAAACAAAGAAACAAAACTAAATCAAATCAGCTTCTGGATTTGCCACGCTAGTAAAAGGTTTAAATTTAGAGTTTTCCTTCTCCTAGACCGATTGTACTTACAAGGGCTAGGGACCCTAATTCATTCTACTATATGCCCATAGCTCGGGGAAGAAGAGATGTATTCGTTTCATCTAAAATTATTAGCACGCAGTGAAACACAAACAGCCTGGTCCAGAATTTGAACTTGGTTCAGTCCACTCTAATGGAAAGTGCGAAAAACGGTCACACGCGAGAACTGGGAGATTTTTTTAAAGGGTCAGTTAGTAAACTACCGGCAAAGCAACAATGATAACTCCCACCATCAGTAAACCTTATATCCGGCCGTATAAACAAGAACATAGTGCCCCTACCTCACTACATGACGCAGCGCACCATTTGTCAAACAATAGAGCTTTGCTTCTCTGACTCGAGAATACTTCTACACGTCCCCCACTTTTTTAGATTAATTCAGAGGAAGTTTGCAACACTGATAACAAAGTGAGTGTTATTTTTCTGTGACCACCTGTTTGACTTTTTTCCTTTATTTGGTGCTAACTTATTTTTATCTCATCTTCGACGCCACCAAATTTCTTCGAGCTAACCATGACTCTACCTCCGCCTCTTAAACACATTTTTAAGAGTCAAACTTTAATTATAAGTGAGTTAATCTTGCAGGTCATTTATAGCTTGGCTTATTGTGTTTTATGTATATCAATACTTGTAGACAATTTAAATGCTAAATCCTATATTGGTATTTACCAATTCCACTGCACGGGCAGGATGTGACACAAAGTCGATTTTTAAACAGAGTTTAACAGGTTTTAATTCAAAGATTTCTTTCTCTTAGACTGGTCGCTTAACCAAGGCTAAAGAACCCCTCTGCTCAACTATTTATCCATAGTCGGAGGGAGAATAATCAGATTCATTCCTTTCCAAAGGGTTTTAGTGCTATGTGAAATGCAATCAGCTTCCTCCAGGATTTGAACTCGTACCACTGTGTCCATTTCCTATGACAATAACCATTACACCATAAGTGCCAAATCCTTTATATATATATATATATATATATAAAGGATTATATATATATATATATGTGTGTGTGTGTGTGTGTGTGTGTGTGTGTGTGTGTTCTACAGCTACAGGTGACTGGGCTCTAAGAAAATACACACTTGGTTAAGCCCAAATTCACACAAGTGCGCACACACATACACACACACACACACACACACACTCAGAATATGAATATATTGGAACAAATGTTTAATCAAACCAGATTTTAATTTGTCTTTTGGATCAGTCAGATTCTGTAAATTTTACAATATTATTATTAACACAATGGTTATGCAAGCTTGTTCTGCAAGCCATTGTTAGTGGGTTTGATTCCCAATGGTTGATTTATAACTGTGTCCTTGTGCCCAACTAAATTAAGTTTGGTCATTACCTATATGAATACACATGAACACATTCATAAATGTCATAGTTTGGTGTTTAGTGAGCTAATCTTATAAGCTATATCTGTCACAAAAAATACTTGATCCTCACAGCATTCCCCATTTCGGTGGGCATCGGGTACCAAGCGATAAACTCAGCCCTGTAAAGTAGATATTGCCTGGAGAAGAATGTTTCCTGGGACCAGGCAATGAAACCAACCATTCATTCTCCTACTACTGTAGTAGCAGAAGAATGAATGGTTGGGGAAACGGGGGACTTTAACTTTGGTATGGCAACCAGTCTTGGAGAAAGAAAACTCTGAATGCAAACCTGTTAAACTCTGCTTAAAAATTAACTTTGTGTCACATCCTGCTCATGTGGATTGTTTGGGTAAATAGATATACAAGGTATAATCAAAAGAAGTTCCAGGGCAAACTGAATTATGGTTTGGCTCGGTTTCTTTGTTTAATGGAATATCAACCTTCATGGGTTATTTATTGCCAAAGCCGTCCCTGTCGAAGGACAGTAGTGATCAATTCCCTGATCCCCCAGCAGTAGGTGATCACAGAGTTGATGCCTTTTCTGAGAGTATTAGTCCAAAAGTGAACAGAATAATGTGACTGGAGTTTGAACTCTCTTACTAAAATGTGACAGTCCAGCATGTTAGCCACAACGCCATGGGGACTCCTTCAATATTATGAATTTTATTAATATTAAATGAAGTATTGTCAATTATGAATATCAAAATTTTACCACAATTTCTTTCATTATAATTTCAGTTACTTTTTAGTGCAACTTCTTGGATTGTGATTTTCCAACTAACAGCTGTACAGATTAGAAATAAATGATAAGCCACCAAGAAGAATGAAACTTATATTTTCTTTTTTTTTTCCCACAGTCTTATTGGTAAAGCTGCTAAAATAGATTTCTAGAGAAAAAAGTGATGGCTGACCAAGTCTTATCAGAGATTTATTTTTTAATTTCTGATTTGAATATATATATATATATATATATGTGTGTGTGTGTGTGTGTATGTGTGTGTGTGTGAGTGTGTGTGTATTTGTATATGTGTATATTTTTCTTTTTTCTGTTCTTTCATTTTCTTATTTTATACAGTGTGCTCAATAATTTAAAAATAGAGCTATAGTAGTAATAATAATAATAATAATAATAATAATAGGATTTTGAGATACAAACAGATCATCTAATCTCAGCCAGACGACCAGACCTTGTGATTGTCAATAAAAAAAAAAAATCTGCCAAAGAGTGGACTTTGCCATTCCAGCTGACCACAGGGTAAAATTGAAGAAAAGCAATAAGAGGGATGAATACCTAGACCTTGCAAGAGAACTGAAAAAACTATGGAGTATGAAAGTGATGGTGATACCCATAGAGTCACCAAAGGATTGGTAAAGGGAATGGAGGGCTTGGGAATAAGATGACAAGTGGAGACCATCCAAACTAAAGGATTGTTGAGATCAGCTAGAATACTAAGAGTCTTGGAAATTTTTTAGGAGACTTGCTGTCACACAGACTCCAGTGGTAACCCTTTAGCCAATGTTTGTGTGAAAAATTCACAAATGAGAAAAAATAATAATGATCTCTGGGATTTTGTAAGAAAAAAGATCACCAATCCAGGCCAAAAGACCGGATCTTGCTTGAGCTAACAAAAAGGAAAGAACTTGTCAACAACTGGACAATCGAAAACTGCCTGGAAAAGAGAATTGGGCAAGTAGAGATTGTAACCATCCTGGGGAACAGCAATGATGAGAGGGGAAAGAATACCGAGAAGACTCTTGGAGAACTGAGGAAACTTGCTGTCGCTCATTCTCCAATGAAGATAACCAGCAGGTACCAGAATGAATAATAATAATAATAATGATAATAATTACCAATGGCACTCAATGTTTTCTAATAGTCTATAATAGTTGTTTCATGTTCAATACAATTATTCAAGTACTTATCTGATGTTTAATACAATTATTCAAATAGATATTTCATGTTGAATCCAATTATTATTTAAAAAGTAGAGCAATAATTGTAATATTCATTATCATACTTATTATCAATTATTAATCATGATCAAAGTTTTTCTTATTTGATAGTCCATGATAGCTGTTTCATGTTCAATACTATTATTCAAAAGTATAGGAAATAATTGTGTTGAACATGAACAAGAAACAGGTGCTATGAACTAGTTATAGATTATTAGATAAATAAAAAAAAAACATTGATTATATATATAATTTGAATTGCAAGCAAACATAATAATGTTCTTCCAGGCTATAAAAAGTTTCTGGAATTTGAAAGAAAAAAAAACATAATTATCTTCTTGAACTAGAATTGGTCAGGTTGTTTTTATGACTGGAATAAGTGCCCTAATGAATTGTATTGTCAATCCATGACATCTTCACATTTATTCCATTTCAGTGGGCAAGAAGAGTCAGTTATTAAGGTCTATCACCCATAACCTTTCCTGGCAACAAGCAACTGCAATACTTGCTCAGAGGGGAAAAAACTTTGGCCTGACAGCAAAATATCTAACATAATACCTTGCCAGAGACAGATTACCAAGAAAACTGGTTTCATGCCTTTTTCAAAGCTTTATTTCAGACTAAGTCATGTACGTGTAGTGTATTGAGATTTAGTAAAGCAAGCAAGATTCCTCACTAATTGTATTCAATAAAATGGCTTACTGCTTCATAAAAATTTCTTTTCAAAAATGCCATAGCTACACAGCAGGAAAATAAATATTTCTAGTCCAACATGTCTGCATACAAAGTGAGTCTAAAAAAGAATTCCACAAAGTTTATAGCTTTATCAACAACATAATGATATGTGTACCTTTATTATATATATATATATATATATATATATAATTTCGCATTGGTACACATGCATATAAGATGTATTAAAAAGACATACATCTAATGCTGTTGGTAAAGCAATAAAACATTCTGGAATTCTTTTTTAAACTCACCTTATACATAGACATGTGATACAGGAAATATTTCTTTTTCTACAGTGTAGCTATGGAATTCTAGATCTATGAATAATGCATATATATATATATATATATATATACATCTAAGTTAGAATTATATACACACATGGTCTATGGCACTTGGTGACTGTAAGTTTCCTGCCAATGCAGTCATCAAACCATAGGCTCTATAACTGATATTGAGCACACTTTATTTAGAAACATAGCAAACTCTAATATTAATATTATTGATATAAATGTTTTGGAGAAATGACGGTTAAAACTAAGTCAGATTTTTTTAACTGCTTGATGTTCTGATTAAGCAAAACTGGGATATCATGGGATATCATGAAGAACATATATTTCATTACAAAAGGGTTTGACACGACTTCTTAAAATAATTGACTTTATTACGCAAGTGGCTGAAAACATATCCCAAAGGAAATATCTTTTTTTAACTCAAATAACAAACTATATCTCAAAGGAAATATCTTGATTCATGAAGAGGCTGAGAACAAATCTCAAAGGAAATATCTGTGTTTATAAAGTAGCTGACAAACTATCTCAAAGGAAATGTCTTTTTTTTTTCACAAAGTGACTAACAACATATCTCAAGGGAAATATTTTGATGCTGTAAGTAACTAACAACCTATCTCAAAGGAAACATTTTGATTTTGGAAGTGACTCAAAGGAAATCTTATTTTTTGACAAAGTGGCTGATAATGCATCAAGGAAATATCATTGTTTATAAAGTAGCAAATAACATATCTCAAAGGGAATGTCTTTTCTCCTGAAATGACTAACAATATATCTTTAAGGAAATATTTTGATTCCTGAAGTGGCCAAAACCACATCTCAATGGATATATCCTTGTTTACGATGTAGCTAACAACATATCTCAAAGGAAATCTTTTTTATTCATAAAAAGACTAACAATATATCTCAAAGGTAATATTTTGATTCTCGAAGTCACTAACACCATATCTCAAAGGAAATCCCTTTATTTTTTCATGAAGTGACTGACAACATATCTCAAAAGAAACTTTTTTTTTACTCTTAATGTCAATCAGATAGTGAATTAAGACACTTTATAGATAAAGGCAATGAATTCAGTAAGCATTGACTAGTAGCAGCTGAGGGGATATATTGTCAATATGATATTATTGTAATATATATTCTTGGGACTCCTATGTTGTTAAAATTCAACACTCAAAAATACCTCTTTATCTGTGTGTGGGTATTACAATGATTGTATTTTAATAATTCATGCTAGTAGACAAAATGCAACACTCTCAAAAGTAAGACAGGAATATATATATATAGTAGTAAAGTTGGCAACCGTTGTCGAGAGTGACTCGAAGGCTCCTTTTTTGATAGTTACTACATGAAGGTGTAGGGGAGGGCACTACTCCTTTCCCTGGGTTACTCCACTTTACCCTTGATTCTTACCTTATAATGCTGAGTGTTAAGCAAGGTAGCATCAAGTACCATTTTTTGATTGAACCCAGGTCTCCCGGGCCATTGGTGAACACTCTATTATGCCAATGTCTGGTATATGTTAGTTATATATATATATATATATATATATATATATATATATATCCATAGTAAGCAAGACTAGCAAACTAACAAGAATGAGTTCAAGTCTTATTGGCCACCTCTTTTATACGGACTTGTGCTACATCTAAGCAAAAAGCTTTTGGAATTATTATATATATGCATATATATACATACATACATTTTGCTTTCTTTGTTTTGAATGACATATCAATCTTCATGGGTTAACTAATGCCAACGCCATCTTTTGAAATGAACAGTGAGATACTATTTAACTCATACCTGGGAGAATAAGGGGCTTCTTTTTATTTTTTCCAAGCGGATAAGTGAGAAAGTGAATGTAATAGCACAACTAGAGTTTGAACTCATATATACTGATATATATATATATATATATATATTGACATATATATATATATATATATATATGCATGCACACATATATACATAGATATATATATATATGTATTAAAATGCATACATATTTATACACATATATATAGTAAGTAAAGTAAAGTTGGCGATTGTAGTCGAGGGTGACCCGAAAGCTCCCTTTTCAATAGCTACTTCATCGAAGTGTAGGACAGGGTGCTACTCCTTTACCTGGATTGCTCCACTTTACCCTTGAAACATACCTTATAATGCTGAGCGTTAAGCGAGGAGGTATCAAGTACCATTTTTTGAGTCTTTGGTATGACTCGACCTGGGATTGAACCCTGGTCTCCTGGACCATTGGCGAATGAATTTCAAAACCTCCAAAATCTATTGAGTAAGTGGTACATATATAAGTACATGAAAATACACACACATACACATACACACACACATATATATATATATATATATATATATATATATATATATATATATATATCACCAATAAATGAAAACACTCTAAAAAGTTTAATAGAAAGTTAATTTTCTTCTAAACCAAAGATACCAGGAATTTATTATTTCTTAAAAACAATTATGAAATCAAAATGGATTATTATTTGATATATCTATTATGAAACTCTACAGCATTGCAACTTTGTAACCACAAATATGATTAAGTAGCAGCCCCAAAATATGTACACCTCTGATATATATATATTTATATAGTTTTATTCTTATTCTAAACTTGTAACAAAATGAAGAGTTCGCACAGCATAGTGGCTAATGTGCCGGATTACAAAATCATAGTAAGTGAGTTCAAACTCCAGTCATTGCTATAACATTCAATTTTGCATTAATACCTATTGAAAAAGTATGAAATCTCTTATCTCTCCAGTTATGAGTTAAATAGCATAACTACTGTCCTTCTACAATGATGGCTTTAGCATTTATTATAAACAAACATTGATATTTCATTAAACAAAGAAACTGAAACTGAAACTGAAAGTTGTTGCAATTTTATTTTTAGTTTCGATTGGTTTGGTTTTATGTCATATCAACTATTGTTGGTTATTTAATGTGAAATCCTCTTTATACATATATATTAAATATATATAATTTGGTTTAGCTTTGTTTTATGGCCAATCAACAATTGTAGGTTATTTAATGCCAAATTCTCTTTATGCATATATATTAAATATATATGATTTGGTTTCATTTCATTTTATGATAGATCAACCATTGTAGGTTATATAATACCAAATCCTTTTCATACATATATATTAAATACATATGTAATTTGTAAACACATTTTCTTGATTTCAATTTTAAACGAGCCTAACCTCATTCTTTTGCACAGTTAAATGGTTTCAAGTATTGCTATCTACTACTAACAAATCAATTAAACATCAGTCATTTGTTTATACACAGTTAAATGATCAAACAGTTCTACTTCAAACAATTTCATTTTGCAGAAATCAATTGTTTGCACACGGTTCTATTTGACCCACTGATGGGACCCTATCAGATACTACCCCTCCGGATAAGAGTCAACTGGGGAGCAATGGCAATGAAGGGGAATGCCACATTCGCCAAAGCTCCTGCATTACTTGAGCCTCACAATCTGACTGTTTAATGTCATATCCGTGGAACTCATTGGAGAGTTGGGGGCTTACCCCTCTGCCAAAATGCAGGCAATGTATTCTACTTCCCCAGGTAACTGGGCTGTCTATTTTGGGTTAGAAAGTTTCCATGAAGTAGAGTTTTCCAATAAATAATACCAAATAATATCCATTTTGATTGTATAATGCTCTGGTAGAAATTGTACTATTTTGGTATCTTTGGTCTAGATTGATTGCTTGATTGATCGATTTTAATAGCATTCATATTTAAATTTTTTTGTTGTTGTTTCTTGAGAGCTTTTTTTTTTGCATATGGCTCAATCAAATACAAATGGTTTTGAAACCATAATGTTTGGCCCATAGATGGCACCCTAACAGGTACTACCATTCCAAGTCAGAGTGAACCTGGGAGTAATGACAATGAAGGGGTATTCTACATTCCCCAAATTTCCAGAGCTGGAGCTTCACCAACAGATACAGTTTAGCATCACACCTAGGACACCCTTTGCGGGGGTGGGGGGATCTTAACACTTAGCCAGGAAAACAGTCCACATATTCTTAGCCCTTGGTAGAGATATACTTATTTATAGATTATTCTGCATATAAATCATCATCATCCTCATCATGTCATGCTGCTAGCATGGATTTCCCTTACTCTCTCTCACCATTTGTCCCTAACATCCATCACTTCTGGCAGGTCTTCTAGACCATGTCCTGTGTCCGACCAGAGCTGTTGTAGATAACTTCTTGTTGGTCGGCCAACACTTGCATATCCATATGAAGGGGTCCATAGGAGAATGTCATTTCTGAATTTGTCCTTACTTCTTCAACAGTGTTCCACATATCTTGGTCATCTTATTTGGATGGTTTAGAGATGGAAGGTAGGTGACCATATGGTTGCTGTTTTGTAGGATGTTACTTTCAGGATTTGTTCAATATATATATATATATATATATATATAAGACAATTTATTGATAACACCTAGTCTCCCTATCAAGTAATGAGAAATTCCATTCTGTTATTATGATACTATTTCATCAAGTAATGTTAATTTAATTAATATCTACCACAGTTACACAGAGAAAACCATACTACCACCCATATACCCAAATGATTCTAAATTATACCAGAGGGAGTTCACCAACACCTTCTTTGCTCGGCAAAGA
This sequence comes from Sepioteuthis lessoniana, assembly GCA_963585895.1. Taxonomy (NCBI): domain Eukaryota; kingdom Metazoa; phylum Mollusca; class Cephalopoda; order Myopsida; family Loliginidae; genus Sepioteuthis; species Sepioteuthis lessoniana. The sequence goes on along the minus strand of OY757933.1, from coordinate 55,424,936 downwards.
AAACCACATGGTATTGAAATCTATACTCACCTGACTTGCACACCTGGTAAATATATTGCTATACACCACCTCAATCAACCTTACCATTATCCAGTTACTTGTAGATTAATACTAAATATAAATAACATATTTTTAAATAATATAATTAATATTAGATATACTAATATATATATATATATATATATATATATATATATATTACTATAAAACATAATTTTTATATATATATATATATATATATATATATATATATATATATTTATTACAATAAAATATAATTTATATATATACATACATATATATATATATATATAAATAGATAGATAGATAGATTGATAGATCATAATTATTTGTGTATAACATGCACTCATGTAAAACCAGCACAGCTAAATTTGGACTACAAAATTCTGGAAAAAATTCCAGTGTAAAATACACATTGACTTTTAAGAATTTGTAGCAGCTAAATTTAACCTAAATTTACTATTTGTTTAACTTTTTATGTGTTCATACGGACTAAAAATGAGAATTTATATAGTTTACATCATATCTTACAACATCCAATTTACACAATATATAGAGCAAATACAAGGATATGTTCTCACAAAAAATGCAACAAGTTTGCAACAAAAATAATCTCACAGTACACAGTAGGAGAATCAGAATTATAAACAAACTCACCTTCCAGTGAATATTTCTCTGTAATAGCATAGAACATATGAATTTGTATAATAGATTCAACTTACTTTTATTTATCCCACTCTAAATATGACAGGTCATGTGGCCTGAAAAAAGTGAATTATATTGTACTCTTGTATAATCCACAACCCAAAATTTTATCATATAATGAACAGGATAGCTGACCTTTTTAGCAGTTCTGTGATCGGTTGGTTCAGGCATGAGAATGGGTCGGTTAAGGAGAGTTTATGAGAATATTCTAGGTGTCATAACGAACGGACGCCTGAAATAGCTATTTCTCCAGCTGTATGGTTTCCATGGAAATCAAAAATCAAACAAAGTCTTTGTGTCCATTTGTAACAACAGAGGTGGATACAGAAACCAAGATAAACCCAAGACCACCAAAAAAAGTCCCAGATAGAAGACCAGAGAATCCAGCCTGATAGATAAGTATGAGAAAAAGAATCAGGTGTATACAACACTTTTGGACAGAAAAATCTGGAAAGATAATGCATCTAATACACAAATAATTAAACCATTTACACAATAACTCCAACATAAGCAGCACATGACACAAGGTCAATTTGTTAAATGCTGTACTACTATCATATAACCTTTTCTTGTATGGTCACGTATCACTCATCCTCTAACTTCATTTCATTCATAGGTCATTTTGTCTGTTGCTTCATGTCACTCATTCTGTATCTCTTTTGTGTTGCTATCTTTGTATTTATCTCATCTGTCTGTCCTCTCCACACCAACTGTTTTCAGTTCTGTGTTCGGATGAAAAACAACTCAGACACATCTTTATGTGCACATATTACTTTTATTTCTGGGTGACTTCCATTTCATGTCACCCATCCAACCAAATGGGAAGCCAGTAATCAGAGCGCGGATGAAATCTGATCGGCTCTCATAGGCAATTTCTAACTGACTGACTGACTTATTCCTAACTTCTAGTACCATTCTGGTCACCTGATTGAAACTATCCAATCAGAGCCAAGCTTTCATTTGACCTGAAGTTTTTTGACTGTCAATTCATACTAATTTCACTGGCTGTTTTCCCACTATTTAACAGTTCTACATTCAACTAATTATTTGGTTTGAATTCAGAGTTTTTCTTCTCTTAGAATCATTGCCAAACAAAGGCCAAAGCACCCAGTCTGCTCTCCTATTTATCCAGAGCTGAGTAGAGAAGAGATGGAGTCATGCCTTTCGACAAGGACTTGGTGCAAAGTGACATACAAACAACATTGTTCAGGATTTGAACTCAGGTTACCAATTACATTTCCTTTGACAGTTACAGTTACATTAAGCATGCCTTATATATATATATATATATAAAGAGAAATTGAAAAAAAGGTAATCCAAAGAGAAGAATTTAATGCGAAAGAAAGTCAACATTATAACATTTTGGTTCTAATGAACCATCATTAGGACTTAGAAAAGATGATATTGAGAGCGTTCACTAATGGCCCAGGAGACCTGGGTTCAATCCCAGGTCAAGTCATACCAAAGACTCCAAAAATGGTACTTGATGCCTCCTTGCTTAACACTCAGCATTATAAGGTACAGATTAAGGGTAAAGTAGAGCAATCCAGGGAAAGGAGTAGCGCCCTCCCTTACACCTTGGTGTAGGTGCTATCAAAAAGGGGAGCCTTCGGGTCGCCCTCGACTATGGTCGCCAACTTTACTTTACTTTTCTTACTTTAAGCATGGATCAGATAAGAATTAACTACCCACCCACCCCAACACTTATTGAATAAAATTTTCCTTTTAAAAATTTCTAGAAAATTACCAATTATAACATATAACAAATTTTTAAAGAATGCCAGCTGAAATGGTACAATTTTAACGACCAAGACAAGGACACTTGTCCAAATATATGTGACTATAACAACCTGGATGAGGATATTAGTTTTACTCTTTCAATACATAATAATAATAATTCCTCCTCTCAGAAATTCAGACAAAATTTTACAAAAACTTTTCAAGGAGAGGATTTTGCTGTTACAACATATCACAGAAAAAAAAACCTAAAAGAAACTGAAAAGCTGAATAAATCTTTCAGCCTTGTAAGAGAATTGAAAAAAAAAAAAAGATTCTTCATCATCCCTGAGAAGACTGGTTAGTCTATAAAGTGGAAAACAAAAAAGTTAAAAGAACTGTGAATCAACCGGAGCTTCACCATTAGATGGAACTTAATGTCATACCTGGAACACTCACTGATGGAGGTCTTACCCTTCTACAAAGGATACAATCTGTATATTCTACAGCACCACCCAACAAAGTGGAGCTCAAAATAGTTGGAATACTAAGAAGAGTTCAGAAGTGTTGATAAGGCTCATAGAAAATTGATCTCCATTGTAAGTCACCAGTTATTATTAAGAACACTCACTAAAATTAACAATTGCCTAGTCAGAAAAAAAGAAGTCAAAAGGGAAAATGTCCAGAAATTGCATTAAAGATTGGATAAACTGGATATATTTAAAAGAAGGAAATATCTTTCTTACTGAAATGACTAACAACACGTCTCAAAGGAAATATCTTTCTTACTGAAGTGACTAACAACACGTCTCAAAGGAAATATCTTTCTTACTGGAGTGACTAATAACACGTCTCAAAGAAAATATCTTTCTTACTGAAGTGACTAATAACACGTCTCAAAGGAAATATCTTTCTTACTGGAGTGACTAATAACACGTCTCAAAGGAAATATCTTTCTTATTGAAGTGACTAACAACACGTCTCAAAGGAAATATATTTCTTACTGAAGTGACTAATAACACGTCTCAAAGGAAATATCTTTCTTACTGAAGTGACTAATAACACGTCTCAAAGGAAATATCTTTCTTACTGAAGTGACTTATAACATGTCTCAAAGAAAATATCTTTCTTACTGAAGTGACTAATAACACGTCTCAAAGAAAATATCTTTCTTACTGAAGTGACTTATAACACGTCTCAAAGGAAATATCTTTCTTACTGAAGTGACTAATAACACGTCTCAAAGGAAATATCTTTCTTACTGAAGTGACTTATAACATGTCTCAAAGAAAATATCTTTCTTACTAAAGTGACTAATAACACGTCTCAAAGGAAATATCTTCATTACTGCAATGACTAACTACACATCTCAAAGGAAACATTTTCTTTTCGGAAAAAGCTGACAATAGAAGATTGGTTTGCTTGGTTTAGTTGTGTTTTATGGCATAACAACTTTTGAGGGTTATTTAATGTCAAATACTTTTTATTCATATCAATATTATACATACATATATGACTTTGTACTGAATGCCCAATGGGGATAGATGAAAAATTATTCCCATTATGTAGAAGAACTGCTTTGAGACTTCTGCTGCATGAGTCAATAAAAGGCACCATTCCATAGCATCACACTCTAAGCCCATTGATTTGATTAATTCAGCAATGTTGTTGCAATAAACCAATGATGCCCTATCCTGGAACATGAAAAACTGTCTTAATTCTCTCTCATGGTCTCGATACCAGGAGAACATTGTTCCTGATGCCAACAAATGTTTCTCTTTGAGATGTTAACCCAGCAACTGAGCAGACTCCTTTGAAAAGTTCAGGTCTCGTGTCAGGTCATTGGGTTTTGCTTATGTCAAGAGTACTGGCCTGTCATCCTATTCTGGCTTGTATCCATCATCCCCAGCTTCAACAGTCACGATACTATGTTCAGAATCAGGGCTATATTCTATATTACCATCTAGCTCAGGAAAAGAAAGGTCTGGGCCATGAGGGATTGGTTTTATGGCAGAAGGAACATCAAGTATTGGATATGGTGCGTGTTCTTACAATTTATTCCTTTTAGATTTATCATACAGAAATAGTGGTCCATAATGTAATCTTTTCCTTCTTTCCCAACCATTGGAATGGCAAATTGCATACTCTTCCTTTTACCACTCCTCCAATCCCTCAAGTTCTCCACACATGTTTTACACCAAACATGGGGAGCAAATGGCTTATTCTGATCCCCTACTTTGACGCCAAAGTAATCATGATATGCCTTTTTTAAAAAGACAGTGATTTTTGCTTGATGGTTAGGAAGAACCGCATTACCACAGATATAACAGAACCTGTCAGGATTATTCTTACATTTGTGATCCATTTTTACAGGAATACAAATGTCAAGCTGAAAAGAGAAAAAATAAATCAGCACTCAGCTCATTGTTGACACTTGACACAGTAAATTAAAATCATTTTAAGCTGAGGGATAAGTCCTGCCCCCTCTAGCTTTGTGGGTGTTAGCGAGTAGGGTGGTACACTGTAGTTAGGTACACATACAATATAATATGCTATACAAAACATTAGGCACCCACAATCAGCTGTGATAAGTAAAGTCCACAGGTATTTGAACAAGTGGTATTAATGTGTACAACTTGTTGGGAAATATTCAAACACATCTTAAAAATTATATCAGACCAAACACAATGAATGATATTTTTGAATTCAGCATGAAATGGCCATCATATATAACTTGATAAACCTTTGACCTTTGGGAAAATTTTTTTTAACGCAAACCAGTATAATGATGCTGAGTAAAAGACTGAATAGTTCTATTTAATCCATCAATGGGACTCTAGCAGGTCTTACCATTCAGGGTCAGAGTGGACCAGGGAATAATGGCAATGAAGGGTATTCCACATTCCCCAAACTCCAAGACTGAAACCTCACCTTCAGATGCAGTTTAATGTCATATCCGGGATACAAAATTGTTTCAAGTATTGCAACCTAACACTATTGTTTTCAATATTATTCATTTGTTTGCATACAGTTAAATGGTTTCAAGTATTGCTATCTAACACTAATAATTCTATTCAACATTATTCATTCATTTGCATAGTAAAATGATTAAAACACTGCTATGTAATACTAATAATTCATTCAAACATTAATCACTTGTTTGCACACAGTTAAATGGTTTCAAGTATACTAAATGATTAAATAGTTCTATCTGAACCATAGATAGGACCCTAACAGGAACTACCACTCTGGGCCAGAGTGGACCTGGGAGTAATGGCAATGAAGGGCTACTCCACATTCCCCAAAGCTCCAGGACTGAAGCCTCACCATCAGATTGTTTCATGTCAGGATACTTGTTGTGAGTGTCTTTCCTCTCTGCAGAGATGCAATCAGAGTATTCTACAGCCCCAGTTGACTGGGCTGACAAAAGAAGAAAAAGACAAAGAGAGTCAAAAAATGGCAAAAAAGGACAATAAACATTATAACAACTGAAGATGTGTGAAAGAATCAAGATTATCTGGATGACATCATTGCTAAAAGTAACTGGAATACTGAGTAAAATGCTGCTCATTTGATAACTTATTCTCATTATTCTCAGTTCCATAAAAGAAGACATTTAGCAATCATTATCAATCTTAAATTGATACCAAATCAGAAATCCAACTTTTTAAACCAGTAAAGGTTAATACTAGGGTGAGTCAAAAGTTTTGTAATATTTGCATATATGCTAATTTCTGGAATAAACTCCAGGAACTTAAGGGAATCAAACTGATGTCACACCCAGCATATAGTCCAGACCTAACTCCTTTGTTCTGATCCATGACTCTTTTCCAGTGTTTGCAATGCTTCAACAATCAAGAGGAGGTAGAAGCTTCACTAAAGGAATTCTTCACCTGTAAGAACAAGGTCTGGTATTAACGGGAGATCAAAGAACTGGCAGAAAGTTGATTTGATGGGAAGGGGAATCCCTGTGGTACTGTGGCTAATCTGCTGGGCGGCAACATCAAAGTAAGCAAGTTTGAACTTTAATCATGCTACTAAATTCATTTTTGGACAAATATTCTTGAGAAGGCATGAACTCTCTTATCCCACCAGCTATGAGTTAAATGGCAACACTACTGTTCTTGACATTTAATAACCCAAGAAGGTTGATATGTCATTTAATGAAGAAACCAAACTGAATCAGATAGGGAAACATGGTAGCCTCTACTTTGAATGTTAGGCTGCTTTCTTTTTATCACTGAGTGTATTTGCAATATTATCTTTAACTTCTTTGTTATATTCATAACATTTCAGCCGATGTGTTCTTTGGTCTTCTTCAAGTGTTTAATGTTGAACTTGGGAGCCCACACAGAACTTCGAACCAAACCCTTTATTTAATCCATGAAAGTAAGTAAAGTAAAAGTAAAGTTGGCGACCTTCGTCAAGGGTGACCCAAAGGCTCCCTTTTCAATAGCTACCACATCGAAGACCATTAGCGAACACTCTACTCATTAAGCCAATGGCGTTAATCATGACTGGGTACTAGTGTTAAACTACAGTAAGCATTCCTTCTTATTTACCTATTGTTAGGATTGAACCTGCAACCTAAAGATGATTTCACTAAGAAGCATAGGTCACTAATGAGTTTGTGCATACTTCTCCAATGGTGCCCATTATATCTTGTTCATCTTAATTGGATGGCTTGCGAGATGGGAAGTAAGTGGCAATACAGCTACTGTTTTTGTAGGGTGCTGTGTCTAGGATTTGTTCATAACAGCATGCAATATTCTCATGTAGTTCCCATCCAGCATTTTCTTCAAGATTTTCATTAAAGTATAAGTAGAGCAACCATACAATAGTACTGACACAGCTACCACCAAGAGGAAGAACAAGCTAAATGAGTCCTATCTGACCAATAAATACACTTACCTGTAAATGCACTACACCAGACCAATGCCTGTTTCTTGGTCATTAAAGCCCTGTCAGCTGGGACGGTAGAATACACCGACAGCATCTCTGCAGAGGGGTAAGACCCACTACCATAACGAGTGTCCTCGGTATGACATTAAACAATCCAATAGTGAGGCTCCAGTAATGCAAGAGGTTTGTGGAATACAGACTACTCCTTCATTACCATTGCTCCCAAGTCCATCTGGCCCGGAGTAGTAGCACCTGGTAGGATCCTATCTATGAGTTGAATAGAACTGTTTTACATTTAAACTGAGTGCAAACAAATGACTTATGCTAAATTGAATTGTTAGAAATAGAACTATTTGATCATTGAACTGGGTATAAAAAAATGACTGATGTTTAACTGAATTGTTTGTGATGCATAGCAATTCTTGCAAACATTTAACTGTGTGCAAAAGAATGAGCTCAGGCATATTTAAAAATGTTATCAACATATGTTTACAAATCCTATATATTTAATATATATGTATAAAGAGGATTTGGCATTAAATAACCAACAAGGGTTGATATGCCACCAAACCAAACCAAATCCTGGTCATTACATTGTTGAATTTGTGCCTTTAGCATGTGTAAATTTTATTACACCACAGATTGTTTGTTCATGGTTTTATGGTGAAAGTCAACTTTGTTGTGAAGTCATATATACATTGTGAGAGGTGCCTTTGGTGGTGTAATGGTTAGCAAGCTTGACTAGCAAACCTACACGAGTGAGTTTGAGTCTCATTGGGTGCCCCTTTCATATGGCCTTGTGCCACATCTAAGCAAAAAGCTTAGTAAATTACCATATATACATTGTGAATTGAATTACCACAACCAGAAAATCTGATGAACACTTGCACACAACACACGGAAATGCTGGACAGCTGGTTTGACCTTATTAGGTCTCATCAGCAGTTTACACCGTGATCTCTTCAATGGAGATCGAACCAGCTACCACAGAATGCAGAGCCAAAACTCTACCACTGACCACCCACCCGCATCTTACACAAATGACACCAAATTAACTAATCATGGTAATTGTGCTATCTATTAACCTGAATGTGTCTTGCAAGTTACATTCATACACTTTACAGAGGACATGGTCATCTCCAGGGCCATGTCTTCCCAGAAGGATTGGAAATACATATCCGTGTAATTATTATAAGGATATAGATGTACATTTTTTTCTTTTTTAAGTAGAGGAATTATACTTTGAATTGAATTACCATAACCAGAAAAAGAAAAAGTACATCATATATGCATGCACTCAATATTAAGGCTGTTCTGGCTGTCACAAGAAGTATTGCATATCCACTGTCATTTTGTAACTACAGATTTCTTAATGTTTTATTTATGATGGATTTATACCTCCCTGTATCTTACTTTTAGACATCACTTGTGTATGTATGACAATAATAGGAATATCTTGTAACTTTTATTTGTGAAAACTCTTTTATAAGAGAGATTATTAGAGCACTGATATCAAGTCATTCTTTGTAAGTTCTTTTTGACCCATAAATGAAGCCTCTTAAACAGAGTTTTGCCAGGATCTTTAAATGTATATGTTGTTATATTAAGCCATGATTAAATGAATCACTTGTATCTCTTATTTGGCAAAGGAATTTTGAAAATTATTTGGAAGCCAAGAGTACCATGCACTGCGTAATGGTATGCAAGCAAAACTAGTGAGTCATTACAAGTGAGTTTGAGTCTCACTGGGTGCCTTATACATCCAACCTTGAGTCACAAGCAGGCAAAACTTGGTAAATAACTATTTGGAAGCCAAGCAAAAATATAAGATAAAATTGCAATTAAAATAAAAACAAGACAATATGCCAGATTTCTAAGAAAGTCAAAGAATAGAACATTGGAGTAAAGTTTCAGGCCCATAGCATATAGCACATCAAAATCAACCAGTACATACACTGGTTTAAATGTACATAGAATCCAATTTATAATTATTGATAATTCAAGATATCTTATTATGTTTAATATACTTTCCTATTTTTCTTTTTTTTTCATTCTAGATAAAGGCAAACATTACACACACACACACACACATACACACACACACACATATATATATATATATATATATATATATATACAGATTGACAGAGTCAGTTATACTTGAGAGCTATCAGTTTATCAACTATGCTTGGTCTAATGATTGCATAGACAAGAAACTAACAGTCGCGAAGTGTTGTTGAATTTGTGTCTGCCCTATCCTAACTTAGATATATATCCTATCACTGATATTGAGAATTCTTTATTTATGGTTGGTAGTTTGTTTTGTTGTATGGCATATCAATCCTTTTTGGGTCATTTAACACTGAATTAAATTTCAAACAATTCAGTTTAGTATTAGCATTGTTTTTTTTTTTTTGTTTAAACACTGTTAAATATCAAAATAGTTCTATTTCAAATAATTTAGTTTAGCATAAGTCCCCAGTTTAAATGTCAAAACAGTTTTATTTCAAACAATTCGCCTAAGCATAAGTACACAGTTTAAATGTCAAAATAGTCCCATTTCAAGCAATTCAGTTGAGCATAAGTGCACAGTTTCAATGTCAAAATACAGTTCTATTTCAAACAATTCAGTTTAGAATAAGTATAGTTTTTGTTCACACACAGTTAAATGTCAAAACAGTTCTATTTCAAACAATTCAGTTTAGCATAAGTACACAGTTTAGTTCCATCTGATTTATTGATAGGACCCTATCAGGTGCTACCACTTCAGGCCACAGTGGACCTAGGAGCAATGGCAATAAAGGGGCACTCCTCATTCCCCAAAGCTCCAGCATTACTGGAACCTCACCATCAGATTGTTTCATGTCATATCCAGAACACTTGTTGGTGGGGAGTCTTACCACTCAGCAGAGAAGCAGTCTGTGTATTCTACAGCTCCAGCTAACAGGGCAATTTTTATTTATAAATATAGCAAAATATATTATTGATATAGAACAGTCATTGAAAAAGTTCCAAGCTTCTCCCAGAAAAAAGAGCACAGCTAAACATTTTTATTGGGGCAACTCATTACTACATCTCATAAAACTAGAAAAATCTGAATTACTTTTTTAATATATATATATATCGAGCGGAAAATTACCAGTCGCCCCTTATGGGCAAATGCAAATCTCTTTGCAGGAATTGAGCACTCTGGTAGGTGTTAACGTGTAAATGTATATACGTAAAAATTCCTTCACTCATGCTGATGATAATGATAGCTCTGTGATAAGGTATCTGACTGGCATAAAGTCAGCTGGGTTTCAATCCCAGCTTGAAGCATCCAGCCACACTGATGAGGTGTGATACAATGAAACCATCTGTGGATGACAATATATATATATATATATATATATATATATATGTATATCAACAAATCTAATTTGGATTTTATATATATATATATATATTATAAAAGTGTATAGTTGTCACTAGCTCACTTGGTGGGTTTGTAGCAAACCAAATGCAGTATAATTTGGAGGCTACTCAATATCTGTGATAGAGCTATTATATGATAATAATAAATAAATATATATTAGTTTTTATATATATTCAATAGCATGAATGCTTATCTGCAACCAAAAGTTTCATGCCGTTTTATAACAAAAATCATAAGGCAGATGATTGTCGTAATAAGATGGCAAGAAACCTTTAGTTGCAGATAAGCATCCATATAAAAACTAATATATATCATTTATTATATATATATATATATAGAGAGAGAGAGAGAGATCTTAAAATAGGTAGGTCCACAATTTTTTGAATTTATTTATTTTGTTCTTACATACGTGTTATATATGTGTATGTTTCCAGCTTGTTGCTTTCATCGGAGAACATATATGGCACAATGCCTTGTTACTAGGGTACTCAATGAGACTTGAATTCACTGTTGTTTGCAGTTTGAATGTTTTTCTGTTGGTTATAGGTTTTATATAGAAGTCATCCTCTCTTTTCATAGAATGTGTTTACCTTAGTCTGCTTTACCCCTCTTTGATATTTGATATGTTTTTGTTGTTGTGTGTGTGTGCATGTGCGCGCGCGCGTGTGCGTTGGAATGATTTTCGATTTCACTAACAGTTATTTTTCTTCTCTGTGTGTGAAACCCAAAACCACTCCAACGTGCACGCACACACACACGCACACACACACACACATACAAACAACAACAACAACAAAAACATATCAAATATCAAAGAGGGGTAAACACACTCTAAGAAAAAGACAGGACGACCTCTATATAAAACCTATAACCAACGGAAAAACATTCGAACTGCAAACAACAGTGAGTTCAAGTCTTATTTAGTACCCTATTAACAAGGCCTTGTGCCATATATGTTCTCTGACGAAAGCAACAAGCTGGGAACATACACATATATAACACGTATGTAAGAACAAAATAAACAAATTCAAAAAATACAAATCTCTTCGCGGACCTACCTATTTAAAAATATTTTTTTTATTCTTTCTTTGGACCTATAACATTATATGTATATATATATTATGTATTATGTATTATATATATATATATATATACACAGGGTGGAACGATAAAATTGTCGCCCTAGAAAAGATGACATGATTCCATTTCCGTTTAATGAAAATCGGTTTTCTTTTTTTTGTTGCAGACTATCTACTAGTTGGCCAGTTATGTACAAATCCCAAGAGTGATAGGAGCCTTCTATCATGTCTGAAAGTGACACAATGTTCAACGAGCGAGATCGGAAATGCGCCGCTGTACAACTCATGCACTCTACCGATCCAAGTTATGACAACAAGACCATTGCCATCACCCTCAAAATGCAAACCTGGATTGCCACGAATAACAGGGACGTGCCCAGGGTGATGAAAACAAAGTTTCCCGATACTGTTATGGTCTTTGGTGTGGTTTCAAGTGAGGGCAACATCATGCCACCTCACATCTTCGAAGTCGGCTTGAAAGTCAACACCAAAATGTACCTGGATGTGCTGAAGAGTGTGGTGATCCCCTGGTGCAATCAGGTGGCCGTTGGCAGACCCTGGGTGTGGCAGCAGGACTCGGCGCCGACCCACAAGTCCAAAGAGACACAGGCTTGGCTTCAGAAGGAGTGCTACGACTTTGTACCCTTCTCTCACTTGCCCCCTCCTCCCCCGACCCGAACCCGCTGGACTACTTCGTTTGGTCATACGTCGAGAACATCACCAACATGACCTCCCACAATACCAAAGCCAGCCTGATCGCCACCATCCGCTGAGTATTCGCCGAGCTCCCGCCGGCGCTTGTGGAAAAGGCATGCTCCCAGTTCCGAATCCGTATCGAGGCGGTGATTGAGGCTGAAGGCGGCTACATTGAATAGATGTCAGCTCTACTACATAATCAAGTTACCAGAATTGATTTTTTCAATAAAAGTTTTAAAATAAAGCTGTTGTGTTGTTTTCTTTAGGACGACAATTTTATCGTTCCACCCTATATATATATATATATATATATGTATGATTGGAAAAAAATCAATGATCTAAATTGACGGTTTTTTGAGTTTTTTCTAATTATATGAATTTGTTCTGAGTGAAATTTATAAATTTATATATGAATACATTGAGCACTCCTGGAGATTTATAAGAATCCTCTCATATATTTTTAAATAGAATCATTCCCAACTCATCTTCTTTGAATAGTTTATGTGTATATTTATATCGGTAAGGCAAAATATAAACAAACAAACGTTACTACATAATGCCTTATAATTACCGAGCTGATTTAGGTCGTCAGCTGGCTGAGCTGTATGAAACTAAGTCTAACGTAAAGTTGAATGGGTTTCGATCCCAGCTTCAAGAGTCCTGTGTCTATCCACACTGAAGAGTTGTGATACAACGAAACAGTCTGTCTGTGGATGATATATATATATATATATGTGTGTATTACACATTGCACAGACGCAGTATTTGGTACACTCATAAGAAAATTATAAAAGTTTATTTTCTTCTAAGTCCAAGATACAACGATTTTACTATTTCTCAAAGAACATTATACAATCAAAATGAAATTTATTATTTATCAGAAAACTCCATGGCATCCAAACTGTAACTAAAAATTTGAACATATGTTCGTCCAAAAATGAGTAGGCACTTTATAAATATTTATTCAATCATTCATTCTTCGTAACAGAGTTTCAATGGTGTAGATAATACCTAATAATATCTGTTTTGATTGTATAATGTTCCACTCGAAATATTAAAATCCTTGCATCTTTGATTTGGAAGTAAATTAACTTTTTATTTAAAAAAAAAAATAATGACAGGGTACTAATCTTATTTATGGGCAATATAATATCTAAGTACACGCCTTACATATATTTATAAAATTTGCTTTTTGCTTGTAATGGAGTAGAGTTTGGTAATAAATAATATCTAATAATAACCGTTTTATTGTATACTAGTCCATTTTTTTTTTAATCAAAAAGCTCGGTATCTTTGATTTAGAAGAAAATTAACTTTTTTTCTTTCATTTATGGTAGGGTGTACTTAATTATAGGCCATAATAGATAGATAGATAGATAGATAGATAGATAGATAGGCATGCAAAAGCTAAGTTTAGTCACTCACAGATAGGAGCTTAACACCCCCTCCACCCCACACTCTCTTACACACACACACACACTCACACACACACACAAGTATATCCGTGTTATTCCAAAGCATTAAGTGTAATTTTAAAGTGTAATATTACAGTCAAATCAATGTTTATCATATCATATCATATATTAGCATTGCATCTTCTTCTTGTCTACAAAATTTTGCCATTACAACTAAACTACTCCTGCTGCAGTAGCAGTCGTTGTATAAGTTGAAATTGCAGTAGTCACCCTCCACCACCGACCCCAACAAACCCCACCCAATTCTACAAATCTTCGGAAGCAGCAGATATATGAATTATACAATTTTACCAAAATCTACGACTGTTGACATATTTCACCTTAACGTAATAAAATTAATAGGTAAAAACATATAATTTATTTATTTTTCTTTCTTTTTCTTTCTCTTCAGATTCATTTTCAGTGTCTTCAGTGACATTAACTGCTTCAATGTCCAAGACTCAGATTTTTAAATAAATTCGATTTATCGTCGTAGTTAATTAAAGTTTTCCAGCCATATGTACTCTTTATTTTTGTGGTTGGTGACCGTTGAAATATGTACACGGTTCGTATTGATTATCATTATATAATTAAGTGACTTAACGTATTTTATAACATTTGTATAAATGCTGGGAGTCAATGCTGGAAAAATAGATAAGAAAAACGTACACCAAAAGTATATACTAGAATACACACACATACACTGTAGTCAGATAATACATTAACGTATACTACACAAACAATTACTAACACATAACAAAATACTTTAACCCGTTCAACAACTGTGTGTATTATTTAATGTGTTTGTGTAAATATTCTAATGACAAGTTTTATATTTGACGAGCGGGAATCTTCCAAGTTAGTAAAGGAGGGGGGGACACTTGCCCTGAAAATCGGCATTTGAAATATGGATTTTACTCAGGCTCGAACACTGATTATTACCAGCAAGCACCACATCAAAAATAATGATATAGCAACTGTTTCAGGACAATACATTATACAATAGGTTAAGTTCAGTTATTCATTGAGGTTAGTTTTATTAGAGGACCACGGATGGTTCAAACGAGTACGTAGCGAATGGTCTGCGAGATGAGCTTGCTACTAGAGAGAGAGAGAGAGAGAGAGAGAGAGAGAGAGAGAGAGAGAGAGAGAGAGAGACCTAGGTAGATATATATATAGAGAGAGAAAGTAAGAAACAATGAGAGTGCTTAAAATACAAAAAGACAGAGAAGGAGAGAAAAATGTTTAATTAAAGAGAATAGAGAAAGTCAGAGAAACAGTGTAAGAGTTTGAGAAACAAATACAGAGAAAAAGAAACGGTAAGATAGACTGAAAAAGAGGAAACTAGTTAAAGAAAGCTAGTTTTAAGTGGAGACAGACAGACTGACAGACAGACATTAGAGATATTGATGGATACATAGGCGTAATAGAGAAAAAGGAAAAAAAGAACAGCTTCGATATTACAATTCGAATGCTAATCATCATCATCATCATCATCAACAATCCCAAATAAACATTGTTGCTATTCCTCTTGAGATCATGACATCTCCCAAAAATTCAACGTAATCAATATATTTCAAAATGGAAAATATTCATTATCATTTGGTCTGTTTTGATTCAGTTTGAAAACGAATGTGTTTAAAAACAATCCTATGATAGAATTAGAGATAATTTTGCATAAGAAACACACACACACACACACACACACACACACACAACGAATGACTTAATTTGCGATTTTTCCGTGAGTGCAACTTACAATAAACCAGACTCGGGTCCAATTTATCTGTCAGCGCTTGATTTCAATTTTTATTTATTTATTTAATTAATTAATTGGTTTGTTCATACATAATCTCACTCACTGTAATTAAGTTACTTTAATAAAATTTTTAATTGCTTTCTTTCTTATCATTATTTCTACCGTTAAAACTTGGAGGAAAAAATTCGTCTGCTAGATTTTTAAAAAAAGCAAAAAAAGCAAAAATCCCCAATATATTATATCATTTGCCAAAAAAAAAAAAAAAAAGGACAAAAAATAAGAGTTTTAAAAGTAAACTTTATTTTCACTGCTGTAAAACTTACCATTCGTTTCAAAATCGATTAGGGGGTGTCCTCGTGGTGTTATGGTTAAAGCGATGGACTGCGGAATCGTAGTACGCGAGTTCGTACTCCAGTCGCGCTATTACATTCACTTTCGGGCAAATACCCTTGGGAAAGGTATGGACCCCCTTATCCTCCCAGCTATGGGTTAAATAGTACCACTACTGTTCTTCAAGGAGAATGGCTCTGGCATTAAATAACCTAAAAAGAGTTGATATGCCATTAAACAAAGAAACCAAACCAAAATCGATTAATGATTGAAAATAGCCGATCCAATATTGCGAAAAAGTAAGTTTTTATTTTAAAATAGGTATCCCTGAGTTTTAAAAATTCTCGAACCATTTCAATATGAGAACATATTATGATATTCAGAATTTAAAAAAAAAAGATTTTATAGCTTCACCAAACCAGTACATGTGATGGAACCTTTCACTTTTTTCCGTCACCAGTCCGCGGCTCCACCGCTGAGCCAGCCCAACAAACGCAAAACTGTTAGTACTACTACTACTCCATCCCTGTTGCATGCATAGAAATAAGGAGGGAGAAAGGGAGAAGTAAAAAGTAAAGAAATACTATAGAAGCTAAGCGAGGTGGGTATTATATATATATATATATGTATATGTATGTATGTATGTGTGTGTGTGTGTGTGAGATATAAAAAGAAGAGAGATATGAAAGGAGGAGTTAAGAAAGAAAGGTGGAGTAAGTGAGAGAGAGGGGGATTATAGAAATAAAGTGAATATTACAGGTAAAGATACTAATACTAATAATAGCAAGGATGAGGAAAAGTTAAAAACTAATAATATTACGATTATCATCCCTATTTTTATTAGTACTACTAAAGTGTTAGCAGTAATAGTAGTTTTACTAACAAGGAGTATGTACACTAGTTAAAGAGAGGAAAAAGGATAACCATCTTTTTCCAGACTGGGATAGAGAGACAGCTGTAGTCGTTAAATTATGAGAAAAAGAGGATCAAATCGAATGAAGGGAGGTAGGTGGATATCTATTATTTACCTTATATATAGACAATAGACATACATTCATTCAAACACACTTTTACATACACTGACAACAAAAGTCAGTTTTAACTAATTTCATTCATTATTTTTCCTCTTTTCATACTGTAACGTAGTTTTCACGTAAAAGCAAATTGAACACCAACGAACGGTTAAATTATAAATTCCAAGAAACACATAGTTATTGCAAATAAAGATAAAATAAATATAAAAGATAGACTGTAAGACGACATGATTTCATGTCATTTTTATTCTAACATTGATTCGTTAGTCACATAACTCATTAAACTTATTTACTATAATGATATGTGTATATACTTAAAAATAGAAATACACATTTAAAAAAAATACTGACACACACATCAAATAACACACTTTAGTCATAAACACATACATTAAAAGTGATTAAAACACCCAAGAGAGTTTTATAATACATACTTAATTACCTACACTGATTTTTTTTTTCATCCAAATATATTCACTCATACATGCACATATTAGGATGACTACTACTATTACTAAGTACAACACGAGTTTGAGAGGGAGATTAAAGTGAAAATGGGATAGAGAGAGAGAGGGAGACGGATAGAAGGAGAAATTTAAGCTGAGGGGGGAAATATCGATAAATAAAGAACGAGCGAGAGCGGAGTAGTTTTTAAAGAGATGTTGATAGGTAGAAAGTGGAGAGGAGAAAAGAGAAGATAGTGAAGAGAAAAAAAGGGGGGGAATACCGGTCCAGAAGACATGACTATTATCATTCACTTTAGTGTTGTTGAGAAAAAAAAAAAAAGAAAAGAGGGTTTACTTTGAGATTATTCAGCCATACCCTCCCTTGAGTGAATTTCTTGGATAAAAAAGATGAAAAACAACGTATCAAGTGTCACCATCTGTGTGTGTCTCTCTCTTCTTCATCATCATCTTCTTCACCATCAGTATCATCGTCTTCATCATCATTTTCAGAAGCAGAACACCTTAGATTCATATACCTCTTCTCTTTCTGTTGCCTGCTAAAATAGATAGAGATATATACAGAAAAGAATAAGATTAAAAAAAAAAGAGAAGAAACATCTTTCTACTACAACAACAACAACAACGTAAGGGAGAAAATAGTCACTGTCTTCAGTAGTTATGTTGTCGTAGGTTGTGTTTTGTAAATTGTGTACTGTTAGTAGTTCTTTAACACCACCAACCAACAACTTCAAGAGTGGGGACTATCTATATATATAATTAATATGTAGATAGATTAAGAGAAGACAAAAACAAACATAATAGTAATAACCAACTTAGAATTGTTTTACCTACCTACCTACCTATTTTTTTAGTAGGTACAAGCCAGTGCAAGAAGCAACAACTAGTATTTAGTTACTGCAAGTGGATTTGGCACTTTTGGGTACCATTATTCTTTAGCAGACAAGACACTTTATTACAAGGGGTTTGTCTTTGTCTCTAGTATTTATTCATGTCAGCTTTTTAAAAAAATTTCTTTATTATCTAACTGCTGAAAATTCACACCTTTTTGCGAGGAAAAAAAATCAGCTGTCAAATCTTTTTTTTTTTTTTCCCCGTTGAAATTGACAACTACTACAACACAACAAATACTTTTTTTTTCCCTCAAAAGCTTCTTCAACTGGCTTCGTTTATTATTACCTGAAGGTTTTTTAAAAAATAATTTTCTTAATCTTTCTGGTGGAAATTTAACATCTTTTTTGGACAAGAGTGAAAGGAAAAACAGCATTAATTAATAGTAACAACCAAATAAGAAAACACGGAATTTCCTTTTTCTTTTCTTTTTCTTTGTCTTTCAGGGATTTATGGACGAAATAATAAGTATGTATGATAGCTGTTTTCAACTTAATAGACAACATTCGGCTACTTTTTTCTCTTCCTTTATCCGACGGCGCGACATTTTCCATCTTGGAAGAAAATAGGATTTCTTTCTACGGAACCAATAAGGAAAACTTTTGACCGGCACTAAAAAATTTTCCGACTGTTTTCGTTTTGGATTTTACAAGAAAAAACAACGAAAACTAATCCTGAAAACTAAAAATAAAATACGAATTGAAAAAAAATTCGTAATCTTGAAGGAGACGCGAACAGCCGACATTAAATTCTTTACAAAACTTGGACTTACATTATTGTTTTTTTTCTTTCAACAAAGGAAAGGATAAAAAAAAATTTTTTGAATAAAATTTAAAAAATACCTTCATAATTAAAAGAAAAAAGGAGTTTGATTCAAACAACCAAGGAAGAAATCTTTTGGAAACAAATATATATGTATATATATATTTCCAGGTTTACGTCAGTGGATAATTAAAAAAAAAAAAAAAAAAAATTTAAAAAGAAGCAAAACTTGCCTACGTTTTTTTTTTGTTTTTTTTTTTCAAGAAAGAAAAAAAAATACTTCAACGTTTTTTTTTTTTTTTTTGTTTTTTTTTGGCTTTTTTCTCATTTACACGCGTATCTTAAAGGAAAAAGTACAATTTACA
This sequence comes from Sepioteuthis lessoniana, assembly GCA_963585895.1. NCBI lineage: Eukaryota > Metazoa > Mollusca > Cephalopoda > Myopsida > Loliginidae > Sepioteuthis > Sepioteuthis lessoniana. The sequence goes on along the minus strand of OY757933.1, from coordinate 55,405,343 downwards.
TATAATTGTATATATGTGATGCAAATCGGCTATAAATTATTTAATTACCACGGATATATTTAAAAACAAACACAAAAGTCTTTACCGGTATAAAGGTTTGTTTTGAATTTATTTTTATCTTTACTTGTTTTCCTTATTTTCCTATTTTAAAATAGGAAAAAGTTCTTTAAAAAAAAAAAAAAACCTGTTTTTGTTTAATTTTAGAGTTTAACAACTTCAATTTTTCTTTTGCTTTTCTTTTTTTTTTTTTTTTCTTTCATTTTTTTTTTCTTTACAAATTTCCCCCTCCCCTCCCCAATTGAAATAGTCGTTTCAAAATGAATCCATTTAAAATTACTTGTAGTTGGGGTGTACCTCTCTTTTTGTTAGGTTTATTTTTCGATTTCACACATGCCTCAGATGCAGATTCAAACGAGACTTGTACACAAGAGGCCAACCCGTGTAAAAATGGCCTCATTATCCCCCGTTGGAACCCGGTGGGTAACCTCAGTACCGGGGACAAATTGGCCAGAGCGACGGTTTATTTTGTCTTAATGTTCTACCTCTTTGTTGGGGTTTCTATCATTGCTGATAGATTTATGGCCGCTATTGAGGTAATCACGTCTAAAGAAAAAGACGTAGTCGTCAAAAAGCCCGATGGCACCACTACTATAGTTAACGTTAGAATTTGGAATGAAACGGTCTCAAACTTGACCCTTATGGCCCTTGGATCTTCTGCCCCTGAGATCCTGCTTTCTGTAATTGAAGTGGTGGGTCAAAAATTCGAGGCTGGTCAGTTAGGTCCCAGTACAATTGTGGGCAGCGCCGCTTTCAACCTGTTCATTATTACAGCTATTTGTGTGTCCGTGATCCCCACTGGTGAAGTCCGCACCATCAAACATCTTGGAGTATTCTTTATCACAGCCACATGGAGTGTGTTTGCTTACCTCTGGCTCTACTTCATTCTTGCTGTGTCCAGTTATGGTGTGGTCGATGTTTGGGAAGGGGTCCTGACCTTTTTCTTCTTCCCTGCCACTGTGGTCACTGCTTACATTGCTGACCGCAAATTGTTAAATAAATACCTGTCCAAAAAATATCGTGCCAGTAAACAAAAAGGTGTGATTGTCCAGTCTGAGGGTCAAGATCCTGAAGCCGGTGAAAGTAAAGCCAACCATGTTGGTGAAGATGGAGCCCTTAAGGAAGTTCAGGATGATATTGAAGTCCGTGAATTTGAACAGCATCGTAAAGAATACATTGAAATTCTTCGTGAAATGAGAAAAAAGAACCCAACTTTGGATATGAAGACTCTTGAAGACATGGCTGAATCTGAAGCAGTCAACCGTGGCCCAAAGAGCAGGGCCTTCTACCGAATCCAAGCCACCAGGAAATTGACTGGTAGTGGTAACATTATCAAAAAAGCAAAATCCCAGGCTGGTGTCGCGCAGCCTATTGCACCTGACCAGAAACCAGAAGATGAGATCACCAAGGTTTGCTTCGATCCTGGACATTATACTGTTATGGAAAATATTGGCACTTTCTATGGAACTGTGACCAGAGAAGGTGGTGACTTAACGAAGACACTTTATGTTGATTACAAAACGGAGGATGGTACAGCCAATGCCGGTTCCGATTATGTCTATGCTGAAGGTACCCTGGTGTTCTACCCTATGGAAACCCACAAACAATTCCCAATTTCCATTATTGATGATGACATTTTTGAGGAAGATGAACACTTTTACATTCGTCTAAGCAATTTGCGAGTTGGCGATTCTAATGGTCTCTTTGAGAGTGGCCAGGCCGAAGCCAAGGCCCAGTTGGCTAACCCATTCCTAGCCACCGTCATGATCCTTGATGATGATCATCCTGGTATTTTCCAAATTGATGAGAAGGAAATGAGTGTTACTGAATCCAGTGGTGAAGTGGAAGTGCGTATTATCAGAACATCTGGAGCTCGTGGCTGTGTTAAGGTTCCTTTCCACTCTGTGGATGGCACAGCAACGTACGGCAAAGATTATGAACTTGTGGATAAGGAGGTTGTCTTCGATAATGATGAGACTGAGTAAGTACTTTCACTTTCATTTTTAATTCTTTAGGAGCTCATTGACTCATTGTACCCAACTCCTAAACTAGTGATTAAACCATCTTTTCAGAGCAGTCAGGAGTAATTCTTCTGAATGAAGTCTTGGAGAAATAATTCAGATCTTCCCTCCTGTTCAATATTAAGTAAATTATGAAGCCTGATTTGTGCTTAAGTATTGGGTACAATGGGTCGATTTGTTTTCCATTAAAAAAAAAAAAAAAAAAATGCGAGAAATATTTTCCTTTTCAGGTTTTTTTATTCTATTTCATTTTATTATTTATTAGCTATTTTCCTGAAAGCCTACTTTTTGACACTTTAGGTCTCATGCTTTTACTTGATATATGATTTGAAATTGTATCTAGAGTTAAGAAACACTAAATTGGGATTGACATTTTGCCTAAAAGCTGTCATCTCCAAGAGTTCATATTCTATTTATAACTTCGTATATCTACTTTAAAACTTCTTTGAACTTTCTTAACCCTTTCAGTGTAGCAAATTAGCAACAAATTCAATGGCTGGAATGTACTTTGGATCATGAAATGAAAAATAAGTAAATAAAAAAAAATAAAAAAATTTAAAAAACTTTAATTTGGAGTTTCATAATTACAATACCCTATTGGCATCAAGCACAAATGTGATCAATTTTTTTTTCCAACTGATACTTCTTAAAAAAAAAAAAAAAAAAAAAACTCTTTGAAGTAAACAATTTTAATTTTTAAAATTTCATTTTAGGGCCTGGGTAGATCTAACAAGAGGCCAAAATTTTGGAGAAAAAAATTGCCTCTTGCTCTCTCATGCATTAAGTATATTTGGGTGACTCAAGTTGCTTTTCACACCAAAAGGGTTAAAGGATGAAGATCATTAATATTTTTTTCTCAAATCTGTTTTTTTTCCTAAGAAATAGTTTGATTTATTATTAAAGAATATTTGATAGTGAAGCTTATTGGTGTCTTGGATCTTTCTCTCAATAGAAAGAAAAGTACCTGTGGGAATTGAACTACTGTTATTTGACAATGTTTACTCATAGTCACTAATGTTCCTAGTACATGTCATAGTTGATTATCATAAACTGAACAAGTCCAGCTGTAGAGTTTCTTTGAAAATAAAACTTAGTCCCAAGTATTTGGGGGGACTCCTCATGATGTAGTGGCCAACATGCTGGACTGCAACATTGTAGTTATTCAAACTCCAGTTGTGAAATTACATTCCTTTTTTTGACTAATACTCTTATGAAATATATGAACTCCCTTATCCTTGCAGCTACGCGTTAAATAGTACTGCTACTGTCCTTTTACAAGGATGACTTTGGCACTAAATAATCCACAAAGATTATATGCCATTAAACAAAGAAACCAAACAAAGTACTTGTTTTCTGAAATTAATACTTTTGACAAATGGGCCACAATAGCTCTTCTTATACCTGTGTGCATGTAAAGCTTGGCATATCTTTAAAATCTTTACCAAAAAAAAAAATGCTTTTTTTTAACACCATCCTCTTCATCAGCATTTGAGGGGGTCACTGAGCATGTTCCTACTTACTTTTTACTGTCACTTAAACTCAAACCTCTTCTGGACAATTTCATTCAAAGCTTGAAAAACTATTATTCAAAGTTTTTTGTCCCTCTCTGTTTTGATATCAGAATTTTTAAATTTAAGATTACATTTCATTTAGCTTTATCAGTGACTTTATAAATAACCCTATTAAAATCTATATTCTAGGGAGTTATCGGCCATATTGAACTGTCTAGCCAACCTCTTGGGTGCTCTAGCAACAAGAAACATTTATTTTTCTACTGGATATCATATAAGTCCAAAAAGACCAGTAGTAGCGGTGTTATTCATCAAAGTATTGTTTTGTACCTACTTGTACATTTTATTTATATATATATATATATATATATATATATATACGCGCGCGTTATATTGATTGGCTTAATATTGGTTTTTTTTCGTTTTTTGGGGGGTTTTTTTTCCCCACCTCAATTCCCCAAGTTGTGACCCTCATTCTCCACCCATCTAATTGACTGGCACAGTAGTGCATAAAAGAACTTGTCACAGACGTGTTTGGAAAACTGTTCGTTTCTCTTGCGTCAAATTTTGTGTGAATAACTTTAACCATTTTATTCTTTGTGTTATTTCAGCTTGAGAAAGCAATAGTAGAAAAATACCCCCCTCAATATGTTGCTGAATAGTTTTTTTTCTTTGTTTTAAGATGCATCAGCTATAATATTACTCTGCTTATAAAAATCATAACTGCATTATGTTATTGATTGCAACAATTGAGCTGTTTTGAATTCCAGTCCATTTCCAATCTCTCTTCTCTCTCCATCTCTCTAAAGACTCTATTCATTACACTCTCTTGATGCTGTATGGCACTAGCCTTTTAAAAACTGATAACCAATCTGCCTGGTAGAATTTAATTTCCTTCAACAAATATTGCTGATTTTATGAGACTGACTTATTGATGAGTCTATTGTGATTCTACTGGTCTTATTGACTGTAGAACCTCACACCTTTTAGCCCCCAGTCATTTCTTTTACCAGGTGAATGACATTTTCAAGCTTATTTCAATGAAAAGACCAATTAAATTTCAACCATCTTTTTTGCCTTTATTTCTTTTAATAGAAAGTGTTTATTTACTTTCCAACAAATTATGGGTTGAGGGAGGGGGGGCTAATCCAGTTGCTTACTTGCTTCATTGACCTAAAACAAATTGTAGCTATTGAACAGTTTTCATTAGTAAATCGCTCAAATAAAATGATCAAGTGCATGCTTCAGTGGTTAGAATTATGGCCTTGAGGCTATCAAATATGCATGGCAGGTTAGACATGTAAATTGCTATTAAAAGAAAACAACAAAAAAACAAATCCCACACCAAACCAAGTGAAATCTGTTTTGGGTTTTTTTCCTGAAAACCCCTGTATTTATTTCCAGTCATATTCTATCAGTTTCTAATGTTTAAGAAAATACAAGAACAATCTTAATCATTAAATTAGTTGTTGGCTCATATTCTTACCTAGACTAAAAAATTTTGAAAACTAATTGTTTTATTAACTTACTGATATGTTTAGTTTTTAATCAGTTGAAAGAATGTGAGAGGAATATTGAATCAGCATGTTTATAAAGTAGAAAATCATTTTTTTTTCTCTCTCTGATATTGTTGCTATTAAAAAAAATTAAATGGCTTTGATTCCTTTAGATATGTGTCAGGAAAGAGTGTATCAAGTGGATATATTTTCACTGACTTTTCAAATTTTGGAATCTCTCAGCTGACTTGTTAGTTTCAGAACAATCATCTGATAAACCACTAGGCATAACTCTTTCTTCAGTGAGGGTGGGGTGCCAAATATCTGTATTGATACCCGATTAGCTGCAAAAAAAAAAATTCATAGATTGAATAGTGTGTGTGTGTTTCTGTCTGTCTGTCTGAAGTTTTCAGAATCTACCTTTTTGAAAATTGGACTGAAGTGTGTGTGTGTGTGTGTGTGTGAAGAAAAAAATACTACAAAACACTTTTTCATATCCACTTTACTGAATGAGTTACACAAAGTAATCCATTTAAATTGTTCTAGTGGTATCTTATCTTAAAAAATGTAAATTTTCTTCAATATTAAATTTAAGATTTACTTTACCCTTTAGATGATATAGCATTCAAACAGTTTGTTAAATGGTTGCTAGTCCATATATAAAATATCTATATCTAAATATTGAAGATCTAAGTGTCTCTACACTTTCATTAAACATACATTATATCATCCAGATTAACCTTTCCTAATTTTGTTGCCTGTCTTAGCAGTTAATATAGAAAAGAGTAAATATAATTAAGAGGAACAATTCATTTAAGCCTTTTATTTTACACAAACTCTGCAATTTCTTTTCATTCTATTTTTTTCTCTCTTCCTCAAACAAATTAGTGGATAGTTGAAATCTATTTTGTTTTTTAAATTGGTATTTATGTCTGTCTGATAAAAAATTCTTTTAAAAATGTCTGGTAAGGTTCATGCTTTCCCTCTGAAAAACCTGAGCAATCACTTTAATTTTTATCATCTCGAGTATTTGGACTACTGTCAAGAAACACCTGAAGAAGGCCAAAGGATGAATATAACAAAGATGAAGACAGTAGTCCAAATATTCTAAATGATAAAAATTATCAAACTTCATGTCAAAAATTTAGTCATTTGAGTGTTTATAAATCTTTTCAAGTTGGTGTGTGTGTGTGTGTATGTGTATGTGTGTGTATGTATATATATATATATATATATATATATATATATATATATATATATATATATATATATATATATATATATATATATATATATATATCTCACTATAAACAAAGCACCTGCACCTGTCATTTGCTAAGCTTTGGCTTAGTTAATGGTCATCAAATATAATGAATGAACACACATATACATATGACTGATGCAGGTGCTTTGTTTATAGTGGTAAAGGTTTGTGTAGGACCCAGCTATATATTTTGAATGAGTTGATAGAAAAATAATGTCACAGTATGCCACATTTTCTCAAAAAACATATTTTTGAATTCACTTATTCATTCTCATGACAGTTGTCTTACCAAGTCCAAAGAACCCAGTTTCTCCTATTTACTCATAGCTGGCAGAGGGAGAAGAGACGGATTCATGCCTTTCCTAAGGGCATTAACTCAATGTGAAACACAATTAGCCTCTCCTAGGGCTTGAACTCTGCTTGTTGTCCATTTCCTACAACTATTCATGCATATGAAAACAAATGTGTTTAGTTTTCTAATTGTATTTGGTAGCACATGTCAGGGTATATGTTATGTGTGTGTCCCAGAGTATCTAAATGTTCTTTAATAGACTTGTCTTTGTGTATATCTACAAATTTGTTATGCTGATTATATCAGAAGGATCAACTTAATACAGTGTTTGTAAGTGTGGATTAGGGCATATTGCTGTTTGTCTTTTTATTTAAGCAGGCTCACTAAATCCCTGCAGTGCACAAGTGTGGGCTGGGGGAAGGGTATTGATAAAGCTGATAATGGTCATGAAACTGAAGCCTCACACTTTAAGATATAGGCTTCATCATTTCAATAAAATAATATCTTACTATCTATGTTATTTTTGGGGGGGGTCTACTGCTCTAACATTATAGAAAATGAAATAGTTCAAATTCTGACATTCTGTGATCACTTTACACTAATTTTATATAACACCTCACTACTTTCTGCAGTAAATTACTAGGCTCATTAGCTTTGCTGCCCTGTTGACTGGGCCTGTAAAATATGCACCTCTGTAGAGGGAAGACAATCCTATCAAGTATCCAGGGTATGACACGAAACTGCATCTGATGTTGAGGCTTCAATCCTGGAACTTTAGGGAGTGTGGCATAACCTTTATTGTCATTACTCCCAGGACCACTTTGACTTGGAGTGGTAATACCTGTTAGGGTCCCATCTATGGGTCAAATAGAACTGTTCAATCATTAAGGCTTGTTATTTAAAATCATACTGTTGTGTGCAAATTATTTGTATTAGATAGGAATACTTGATAGATAGAATTACTAATGTTAAATAGCAATACTTGAAACCATTTAAGCAGATGATTAATCTTAAATAATATTATTATATAGGAATGCTTGAAACCATTTAACTGTGTGCAAACAAATGATTTCTAACAACTCATTTAAAAATGAAGTTACAATGTAATTGGAAAGTTTGTCAGTGTGTGTGTGTGTGTGTGTGTGTGTGTGTGCCTAAATAAAACGGGAAAACAAAGTAATCCAAAAGTGAATTTATTATAAAGTAAAGTCAACATTAAAATATTTTGGTTTTAGTAAACCTTCATCAGGACTTTAAGATGGTGAAACAAGTGTTGCTAAGATGATGGATGTTTTAATAACTACAATAACACTAAAATATATATATACATACATACATACATACATACATACATACATACATACATACATACATACATACATACATACATACATACATACATACATACATACATACATACAAAGAAAGATCATATAACTGTTCAGAGTTGGGTTTTTTTTTCAATTTGTTGTATCTCCTAGAAGTTCTGTACATTTAAACATCATTGCCTGTGCCTGTCATGTGATATTTTTTAAAAAGAACACTGAACAGTTATGAGCTTTCTTTGCATGTATATTTTTTCTTTACCCTGTTATTATATTTATTAAAACATCCATCATTGTTCTAGCAACACCTTTTTACCATTTTAGTCCTGATGAAGTTTTCTGAAACATTTTAATGTTGACTTTCCTTTATAAATTCATCACTTTAGGATTACTTTGTTTTTCTATTTTCTTCATACTCTGATTCATTTTCATTATTTACTTTCTCTCACTCACACACACACACACACACACACACACACACACACACACACACACACACACACACACAGAGGATGTGGCATAAAATAACTCTTCAGGGTAGATATACCATAAAGCACCAACCACTCAACTATCATTAGCCTTGATTGGCAATCAGTCAAAAAGTAACACAACTCTAAATTCAAAGTTCCACTGCCTTGTAGTCATACCTATTTATGAGGAAAGTCTTCAGGAGTAAACCCTGGAAACAAATTCAAAGCTGGAGTTCCTAGAGCAGTTTGATGTTTCTCAATCTCATACTGACAACTCTTAGGATAATGGTGATGTGAAGTTGTATTGGATATCACCCTACTCTTTGATCAATATAGTGATGTGACTTGCTGTATAGACATTTTCTATAATCACTTTGTCCAGGTCTGTTAGCAAGGGAGAAAGCAAGACTTTCAGGCATACATTCTTGATTTTGAGAGACTAGCAGATGCCAGAGATCAGATCTCTTATTTTTATAATCTAGCACCTTGACAGTGGTGTTTGTAAATCCTATGTTAGTAAAAACAAGATGACAAAATGTAATGTTATGTAAATATGTGTCTCTTGAAATTTACCTCCTGAATATTTTTCTTGATGTTATCTAAAATATAGAAAAGACTTTACTCTGAACATGGTCCTAATTCAGTTGTGTTTATAATTAATACACAGTTTATCTTTTTATCCCCACCCCTACTCTAAGTGTCTATACTGCAAACTGTTGAATAATTCTTACCAAATGGAATCCAGGCTCTCCAAGAATCTGTGGTCATGAAATCACCCATGTCATTTTTCTGCTGACTTCTAAATCTGGTTGCTTCTACAAAGAGGCCACTACAGAAGTTCAAATTTTCCATTTGGTTAGATAAGGGAACCCGGCACATCGCAATATTGGTATGCTTTTGTCAGAAATACCACCTACATTTTAAACTGTCATCTGTGTAGTGCAAGGGAACTTAAGCAAGTGGCAATGGTAGCTCCACTTCTCTCTCTCTCTCCTATGAACATGGTTTGAACTGGTGCTCATTGTACGTTTGCTGTTAAAACATTTTAAAAGACTTTATTGAAAATCTCTATTGCTATGGGTTGAAAATTTTATCTGAAACAACTTCATTTTGGCATAACATGAAATGAGCACAAAAACCTTTGTCTAGTAATTACAAATTCACCAATCTTAAAAAATTTAAATAGCAAACATACAATGTGGACTGATCAGAGTCCTGATTGTATCTTGTGGGAGGGGATAGTAAGACACAAGCAAGATGAAGCTATCATTGGCACCTGCACTATACAGGTGACAGTTTAAAATGTGGGAGCTATTTCTACCACACTCTGTACAATAGACTAATTACAGTATTTGATGACATATATGACCCCTCCCTCAGTCACTTACACTTAATATTATGAAGGTAGGCTAGGTAAAAGTACAATTTACAAGATTCTTTTCATTCCCAGAAAAAATGATTATATGCCATGAAATGTCACAATTTAAATTGCATTGACAACTACCACTGCACATTTACAAAAAAAAAAAGTCATAAATTTCAAACTTTAATCATGTCATTCAAATGACAATATCCATCAAACTGTTCTTAAGTTATTTTGGAAATATATACAAAAGTGGTTGCATTTTTAAATACTTACTGATTTAATACTTTTTTTTTTTTTTTTTTTTTCGTTATTGTTAATTCCCTGGTTAATACAACAATTTTCAAAATCTTTCAAATTCAAAAATATTTTCCAATACCATGATGAAATATCTTCCTAATCTAATAAGTCTCAATGAATTCTTCAGCCTCCCCAAAGATAATTGCTTACCCACAAGAAAATATTTATATCACATTGGGTTCTTCCTGACAAAAACAACTTTTGGCAGATTATATGCCTGTTTATTTTTTCAAAGAATAACTCAACTAAACAGTTTTACAGGTCTTGATTTTAAACTCCTCAGTAAACTTAAAAATGAACGTTCATTTAAGATTAGATTTTAAAACCTCTGGTTTTTGTCTGAGTTTGGAAATTTCAGTAAAATTTGATTATGGATCTTTGGATTTTTTATCTCGTCTACGTACAAGAAAATTAAGTTTAAGAGGATTTTGAAGTTAAGTTCAATTGTGTTTGCATCCCATTTTATAGATGTTCTCTTAATATTCTACTTTAACATATATGTAATGGAGTTTATCTCCGTTTCTCTTGGAAAATTCTTGCATCCAAAAAATTTTTTAAAAAAGTAACTTTATTTTTTTATTTTTTAGCTGCTACATGTATAGGTAATAGTGACTACCTACCAACATTGATCATATAGTGTTGCCCATCAGTATAGCATTTGAAACAAAATGGGATCTTAATTATGAACATTCAATTAACTTTTTAAGTGTTATACTGGTGGTATTTTTATTTTTCCCACACTGATTTACCAGTGCAGAGATCACTCATGGCAGAGAGTAAATTTAGACCCTGGAGCTTAGGGCTCAAAGTAAGTTAAACACTTTCAACTTGCAAAACCTATAAATGAAAATCACTCTAAATGTAAAAATATTTAACATACCTAAGGACCACCAGTATTAGACTGATTTTTTTGATTATTCTATTTAAATCAGTATTAGGGAATTCTTGGTATATTTATGGAAAATAGCACCTATAATAAACACTGGAATTGCACCCTGTATAAACATATAACACAGACACACTGCTTACTATGAATTCAGCTTTAAGTATAGTACAACTGAAAATTACAATTGCATCTTCCTTACTTTCACTGCTGTAAATTGGTCTATGATATTGCCTATTTAAATTTTTTTTTACTACACTTGACAAAGCAGACTTTAGAGTCTGCCCTGATCCATGGAAGCTCTTAAATATGGAAGTATTAGTTTTAAGACTGCTCTAAAATTAAATGACTATTAAATTTCAGATTCTTCACAAAATTCTAGACTACTCCTAATTAACTGGCCCTATTGCCAGTACATCTTAGTGGTGCCCAAGGTATGTCCTCTAATTGCCATACCATAGATATGCCACTGGGAATACTTAAACAAGAAATTTGTGAGATTTTATAAAATCTATTTGTAATATTTCATAAAAAATGACTTTCATCTCTGATCTTAATGCCACCAATTAATGCCTACCTGACAATTTGTAAAATTGAATTGGCAAAACTTTTTTCTTTTAAATATTTTATGGAATACTTTTTAAAATTGTTTGACTTGGATCTTGTAAATAAAAATTATTTCAAAATACAACAGCTTCACTTTTGTTCAAGTGAAGACCTAATTAATTATTTTTTTATTCTTTATTTTTTTAAGAGATCACTGGCTGCTGTCTCTTATCTCCTCCAGTACATTTTAGGTTTTAGTACATTTATTCTTGCTAAAAAGGTTTCCTGCCAGCAAAAAAAATATGCACCTAAGATTTGTTGAGTTAATCATGTGTATGTCTTATAGATGTGTGTATTTATCATTGATCTATATCAATACAAAATAATTTGATCAACAGATACACTTGAATTTTGAATGCTTTGAAAAAGTTTTTTTTCTCTTTAACCATATCCAGACTAAGTATTCAGCACATTTGTAAATTGTAGTTTATCCTCACCAGTTCGTCCTCTTGATTAGAGAAGGTGTGAAAGTTATTTACTTGGTCAGTGGAACATCTTAATTTTTATACCACTCCCATTAAAAAACAACAACCTTACTGCTGCTATCTTCTGCCCATTTAATTCTACATAAAATTTGATATGGCATATATATATGTGTGTGTGTGTGTGTCACAACTTGGTCCCTCTAGAGAGTAATGAAATTCCATTATTTTTTTCTTTTATTTATTCTACCTACAGTAAATATGCTATCGTTCAGTTTGTCTCTCTTTCTCATATATCTATATATAAATTTGTCTCTAATCATGTGAGAAACTGATAGCCACCAAGCACTGTTGACTGTCTATGCTATTCAAACTTTGATATATATGCTCAATCACTGATATTGAGCACTGTCCCATTAGGGAAGTCACTAATGTCTTAGACTGCAGCATCATAGCAAGCATTCAAACTCCAGTTATGCTATTATGTTCACTTTGTACAAATACCCTTGAGAAAGGTGTGAACCTCTTTATCCCCCCCAAAACTATGGTTTGAATAGTACCACTGCTGTTCTTCTGCAAAAATGGCTTTGGCATTAAATAACTCATGAAGGTTGATATGCCATTAAACAAAGAAACCAAACCAAACATATCCATGACTTTTTTTCTACCGGTAATAATTTGGTACATAATCTCTGCATCTTGCTATTTCACTTTCTTGTTTTTCATTTCTCACTGTAACTTTCTGTACTTCAGTTTTCTCTCTTCTCTATATCATTCTTGGTTCTTTCTTTTTCAGTTTTTCTTTCCTTCCAACTTATTCTCTCTTTGCTTTCTTTATTTATTCAAGTGATTATTCAACCAATCTTTGTGTTTTCAGCACCCCAACACAACTGATATCACTGACTCAATAGACAAACAAAAGAACCAATCTATACATGAATAATATTTTCATGATTGGTAGGAACCATGCTAGTTTTACATCTTTTTTTCTTTTTTCTTTTTAGTGGTGATTGGTAAATTGATGTTTTGCTTGTTTCTAGAATCCATGTAATTTTTCTTTTCATTCTAATTTTTATCAGAACAGATGATGGCTACATTTTCAACTTTAAATTATATATTCAACAATGGGACAAAAGCTACATTTTAAAAACTAAGGTTTTATTTTTATTTTTTATTTTTTCAAATCTGGCTGGCAATGATCTTGTTTCTAAGGTACATCCTCTTTCTCCGACTCTGCTTTTTGAGTTATCACATCTTTGTAAATAGTTCTATTTATACAATATTTGGTAGTCTACGCTATCTATCTATCTATCTATCTATCTATATATATATATATATATATATATATATATATATATATATATATACACACACACATCCATTTTGTGTAAGCTTGTATATAATCTGTTTCAAAAGCTTTATTTTTCTGCTACTTCATGTTATAATTAGTGTGTAACTGCACCCAGCCCAGTAGTAAAGTATGACACTTAGTTATACCTGACCATTTTTAGTAATCTCTATATATCAACATTCATCCATTGTCTTCTAGATACATATTAATTACTGCTGGATGCCCTTCTTGAAAGAAGATACATGTTCAGGAAGTATTTTTACTTTAAAATTGTTAGTAATAAAGTGTGTATATATGTGTGTGTGTGTATATATATATATATATATATATATATATATATGTGTGTGTGTGTGTGTGTGTCGCATCCCCGTCATGTTAAAGGGACTATTAAATTACATAATGTGACGGCTCAACTGAAAAATCCGATGATTTCATTCACCCCCTCGGTGAAAATGCCTACAGTAGTTAAGTTTTTTTTCTGTTTTCACAGAAGAGGTGGGGTTATGTACTTTAAGGTAAGATACCCCCCCAACTCCCTACACAAAAAGTATTCTTTATGAACTGTTGGTAGAGAATGAACAGGACAAGGTTTGCTGTTCTTAATATAGCATCTACTTTTCTCTCTGTCTATATATCAGCTCCCCCATATGGAGATGGCAACACATCTGTTACAGAGTCATGTCTGTCTGTCTGTGTGTGTTTCTCTCTCTCTCTCTCTCTCTCTTCTTTCCACATCAAAGTCCCAAATTACTTTACACCTAAAGTCGAAGGAACATTAGCATCAAATTGAAAACCTTTCAACTTCTTAGACACATGCTTCTGTCTGTCTGTCTCCCTCTCTCTATAAACACAAGGGTACTTTTCAAATCTATGTTCATAGACATCACAGAAGTGCTACTACTATTTATGTATCATGAATCTTGCAAATATCTAATGATAGGCTATGGAAGTTTATAACACTGATTTACTTGGGTAGTTCTCTCTCGTTCAGTGATTTGTAAAGTTGGGGTTAGGTGGGTATTTTTGTTCATATTAGAAAGTGAATGAAATATTTTTAAATAGCTAAAATAATTTCAGCTTTAATCTATCAATAACAAAAGTAAAATGTCAAATTAAGTAAAAATCAGTTTTCTTTTTCTAACATAATAGCAAGAGGGGGGGATAATGTAGTGTAGTCAACATAGTTATTACCTGTGAAAAAAAAATATTGGCATATTTGAATTTTTTTATTTATGAGAAACAGTATATTTGCTACAGTTTGAATAATGCCTTGAGTCACTATAAGAATAGAATTTCTTTATGCTTTAGTGAGACCAGGTTGTTACTGATCATATAATATACTGCTATCAGTGTGCATGTGCATGCCTAACCACTCCACACAAACAAGATGTGACACAAGGTCAATTTTTATGCAGTTAAACAGGTTTGAATTCTAAGTTTTTCTTAGACTGGTTGTCATACAAGGTTAAAGAGCCCAATCTATCCTATTTACCTAGCTAGAAGAAGAATACTTGGATTGCATACCTTTCCCAAGTATATTGGCGCTATGTAAAATGCAAGCAGCTTCATCCAAGATTTGAACTTTTGTTGCTCTGTTTACTTTCTATGGCAATAACCAATACACCATTGTGGCAGAGACGGAAGAATAAGTATTAACATCTCATGTATAACTGATTTGCTCATTAGCAAATAGTTTTTTCTTTTTTTTTTTTTTTTAAGGGCCCTTGAATAAGTTGTAGGCCCTCTACTGACCTGTGTAATCAACTTAAAGACTAGTTCCCTGCCTGCCTCGGTCATGGCTCCTCCTTCAACCTATGCCTGCAGTTTCTCTGCTTCTGTTTGTTGCAGCTTTTAGTTTGATTGTCAGTGCCCCACTCTGCTTTGCCTACTCTCCTCTAGATGACCTCACCTCATCACCCACCTTTTCCTCTCGGCTCCTTTCAATCTAATCTGTTGCAGACAGAAATTCTACCTTGGGGTCAGTTCTGCTTGAAATCCATCACTGAATATATCTTCTAAGATGGACTTCCCTCCCTCCCAGCCTCATCATGTCAAGCCCCTCCCTACCCTATTTACTACTACTGTAAAGAACTATCATTCCTACCTGCAGTCTATATTTCTTCTATTGAGTTCAATGTTAATTTGCATCTACAATCCTAGTCTCTGGCATGTTTTCTTTTCAGAGCCGTGTGTCCACAATTATCACCCACAGCTTTTTCTTCCTAAAGTACAAACCATGTTTAGTGAGATTCTGCTAACTATTACGAAATAAAAATAAACCTTTTCAGCTCTTTCAGTACAAACATTTTTGAATATTTTGTTTACTTCTCTTGTCTTAGAAAGACACATCAACAAATATTTAAAAACAAAAACTTGTTGTTTTTTAGATTTTGTAAATCAAATTCTTTTTAGACATAATTCATTGTACACTTATGTTATAGTAAGACTGAAATAGGAGGAGACCTTCAGTTTGAACTTATGCTAAACAAATTCAAACTGATTTAAGACTTTGTCTTTACTAGATGAGCCAAACTGACTTTTGTCTTTGGTATAGTGCATTTTGTATATAGACTTGACTGCATTATAAAAGAGTTGCTTGTCTTCATATCTGTTTTGAACTTGCTTGGGAAAGTGAGATTTAATTAGGAGAATAACAATTGTGTATGTCAAAGAGTAAGAGAACCTAACATTTTTAAATATATGATAAAATAAAAAGCTTCTGTTCATCAGAGGCAAGGTAGATTTCTTGGAGAATTAGTTCAATTTTTGTTCACAACCCCCCACCCCGGCAGTAACTGATGGTTGTTTACCATTTGAAATCAAGTGACTGCAAGTCATCTCAGTACTTTGCCCTGTTGGCTGAGGCTGTAGAATACAAATCTCCTTCTTTGCAGAGGGGTAGACTCCCCTCCAAAAAGTGTCCTACATATGACACTAAACAATCTGATAGTGAGGTTCAAGTAATACTGTAGCTTTGGGGAATGCGGAGTACTCCTTCATTACCATCACTCCCAGGTCCACTCTAGCCTGGAGTGGTAGCACCTGGTAGGGTTCTATCTATGGGTCGAATAGAACTAAACTGTTTTGACATTTAATCGTGTGTAAACAAAACTATACTAAACTGAATTGTTTTAAATAGAACAGTTTATGTGTATAAAAATCGATTTGGCATATATGATACAAGGTCAATCTTTAGGTAGAGTATTGCTGATTTGAATTCAGCTTTCCTTCTAGACAGGTTGCCTCCTAGAGGTTAAAGAACCCAATCAACTCTATTTACCCATATCTTGGAGGGAGAAGAGATAGATTCATATCTTTCCCAAGAACATTAGTGCAAAGTGAAATACAAACAGCTTTGTTCAAGATTTGAACTCTTGGTTGCCAATTCCATTTCCTACATATAATAGCTGTACCAGTTTTAAGTAGCATGATTGTCTCAATCTTGATTCATAGATTTCTTTCCAGTGCTTGAACAATTGGCATTGGTATTACCTTAAGATTCCATTATTTCTCTGTCCTAATACTTATCCAACTTTTCATTTTCTTTAAATTTTACTCATCAGTTTGCTGGAGCAGTGAAATCTATTGATACATTTTCTTTTGGTTTTGTTTTTTTGTTTTTTTTCTCTTGATAATTATTAGTTTTGCTTTTCTGGGTTATATTGAGTGACCTGTTTGACTCTTGCAGTTCTGTAGAGATCAGGAAATGCTAGAGAACTGACATACAAGCTAAAAAAAATTTTTTCTTTGATTTGTAGTTAACTATGGGTACTGTAAAAAGTTTTGTTTATCTTTTATTTAATGTTGAAGATTTCTAAGCATCTGCTCTCTAACTTCTTGATTACATTCTCTTCATGATCACATCTTACAAATTTAAATCTATCATTTTTAGAGGGAAATATTTTCCACTGTTAAAAAAAAAAGTTAGAAAGAATGCCTATTATTTGCACATTTCTAAATGTTATCTGCTATACAAAGTCTGAGTTTCTGTCCCAATGAAAGCTTGAGATGTATTTGAATTTTAAAAAAGCTTGTTTGATTAATGATAAACACAAAATTAATCTATTCTTTCAAAATAAAGTTTTGCTTACATTGTCTTCACACACACTACAAATTTATGTCAGGTATGTGTGACATAGCAATTACCATAATTGGAAATGGATTCTACCTGTGGGAAAGTTATGAATCCATTTCTTATCCCCTCTAGCTATTTGTAAATAGTAGAGCAGACTGGGCTCTTTAGCCTTCTCAACTGGTCTCCAAGAGAAAACTCTGAATTCAAACTGGTGATATTTCAATTAAAAATCAACTTTGTTGCAGTGTGTGTGTGTGTGTGTGTGTGTGTGTGTGTGTGTGTGTGTGTGTCAGTTAGTCAGTCAGTCAGTCCACTATCTAAAGAACATAAATCTTAACCATTACTACATGAATTTGTCTGAACTTTGTTGTCCATCAATATTTTTCATGTAATTTATAATGAAATTCTCAGATTGTTCCCTGAGGGAAGACTCTCCCAACATTCACTGATGTTATCAACATTCATGTTCTTGTTATTTAATCAGGTTATTTTTGGCCCAAATAACTGTTGTAACCAATAGACTGTTGAAAAGTGATGTGGATGGGTAAAGTTTTCTCTATAAACTCATTGTTTTCATTAGCTCTTGACTTGCTGTTGACTGGACCAAAAACAAAAGTTCGGATTTGAACACACATACAGTTTAAAATCCATTACTAGATGGATTTTTCTTACAATCTCCAATGTCTCTTCATATAATTGCTGTCTTTTATACATTATTTATGGTATTTTATTTCAGAATAATTAGATAAGTGGTTCCTTTTATGTAAATGAAAGATAATAATCCATTTTCTTGTACATATAATTTTAAGTGGTAAATCTTAGAAACCTGAAACTATTAGAATAGGTTCTTGAAGATAAAGACCTTGATGTGTAATTTTTTTCCCTCAAAAGTACATATGTAAAGCTTTCAGGTTTAAGATTTTATACCATAATTATATAATGTGTGCTTTTTTTTTCTCCCAGATTTTAAAGACTAAAAGCTGGGAATTCATATACTCAAGAACTAAATATAATGTTTTTAATTTTATGTGCATCACCATATTTAGGACAGTTTAACAGAAAATAATTTATATCTATGGTTCATGATAACTAATGTATAACAAACACTTCTGTTTAATTCCACTATGGAGAAATAGCCACTGGACTGTATATTGTTTTTTTTTTACTTGTTTTTCTTGTGAAATTATTTTGGCTGAAACTTTGTTACATTTTCAGTATAAGCAACTTATTACTAAAGTTAACTGATACTCTGCTTTGACCTTAACAAAGAGAAACAAGAGTCAGTGTGTAGACATGCACAAAAAGTAGCATTTTTGATAAAATCTTGTAATGATCCTATTGAAATTGAATTAGAAAAGAGTTTCATTCTTCACTAAGAAGATTGAATTTTAACACTGGATTTAGCTGAGAGAAATGATCCTTTCATACCTTTTCTAACTAAAACTGACATTATTTTCATTACTTTGTCAGTTGCTTTCTTTGCTACCCTTGCCAATGGCCTGGGAGACTGGCATTCAATCCTTGGTCAAGTCATACCAAAGACCAAAAAAAAGTTACTTGATGCCTCCTTGCTTAACACTCAGTATTATAAGGTATGGATCAAAGGTAAGTGGAGCAATCCAGGGAAAGGAGTAGTGCTCTCCCTTACACCTTGGTGTAGTAGCTATTGAAAAGAGAGCCTTCAGGTTGCCTTCGATTATGGTCGGCTAACTAACTCACAACAGATATATAATCTGGTTCCACTCAGAAAAATCTCTCCAGCTGACACTTATACATCTTGCTAGCACTAGTTTGTGTGTAGAAAGTTGTATTAGCATGAACTCTGAAAATTGCAAATTCCGTGTATGTGCGTACTAGTATACCTGTATATGCGCGCACACACACACGATCAGGGATCATTCCTTGTTGTAACACAGTACCTCCTTGTTGCTTATTATTTGAAGAGGAATTTATAGTGATTTAAAAGGATTTGAATTCACCTATGTTCCTGTAATACCACCATCTTGAACCATAGGCAAGGAAGTGTCAACCTACATCTAAACAATATTATCATTAATGATGTTGATTGACTTTGTTTGCCAACCCATCTAAGGTTATTTTATGCCTAGAGAATCTGGTTTATAGCATGTTTATTTTTACATCTTTGTGTAGTTGTTTGAGTGCACAGTTTTATCAAATATTACCTAATACAAATTTGCACAAAGCTGATGGTTCAAAGTATTCTTATCTAATACTAATTATATGGTTTTAAGTAAATCTTTCCATTTAATTAGGGATTTGTTTGCTGACAGTTACATGGTTTCAAATCTTATAATAAAGATTGTCTGTAACAATGTCATCTATCACAATTTCCACAATTTTATTTCTATCTAAATCTCATTTAAGAAAATTATTCTATATTAATACTGTTGGTCTTATCTATATACTAATTTTGTGCAATTATATATACACAACCAAATAGTAGTTTACAGTGTGAATGATAAGCTTAATTTGCATATTGATCTTGATTTGTCTTTAATATTTGCTTGTTATTGATTTCTAATCCAGTTTTTATCTTGATGAGAAAAATCAGATTGATATTAAAAGAAATCCATTAGCAAAAAACAACTGTTATTCTTTACTAATTTGGTTAAATAGTTAAGAAAATTTAGTACTGAAAACCAAGAGTAATTGGCAGAGCTATCATTCAAGATGGTCTATTCAATTATATCCCTTCTGTTTCAATTTGTTTTATATGCATTCTAAATTAGTTTTATTAGTCTTATCTAATATTATTCATTACATTATAACTTGGATACTAATTATAATCCTTTGCAAACAACTATAGCCTCAAGTAACTATTCCTGATAAAAATAATTTAGTTATATGGTATCTAGTATACCTATCAAATACAACTAATTTTAACATCTATTTGACCCATAGATGGAACCCTAATAGGTACTACCACTCTAGTTCATAGTGGACCTGGGAGTAATATCAGTGAAGGAGTGCTTTAGACTCTAGAATGAGAAACCTTACCTTCAGATGCAGTTTTGTGTCATATTCAGAACATTTTTTTTTTGTGTGCATGTGGTGGGGGGATTACCTCTCTACAAGGAATACTCAGCATATTTTAAGCCCTTGCTGACAGGGTGAGTATGTACTTAAAGAAGTAACACTTATTATCTTGGAATTACTCAGCTTATCATCTTGACTAAGAAATCAAAATTTCATAGAATTTACAAACTTTTGTGGCTCTATACAAACTTCAGCATAAGTGATAATAGGATTTCATATGTAAGTAAATAAACTGCTATTGTCTTAATTCTTAAACGTCTTTTGATAAAAATATCAAAGAACACTATTTTCCCCATGAAGTGTATTACAGTCACTGGTCACATTTTCTTAAGAACTGAATGCCAAATCATTACCCAGTGTTCAGTTTACTATTACTTTTGAGCATTTATAAAAGTTTTTGTGAGGAGTTAATCTGTGTGGCCTAGTTCTTTCTGGCTGCTGTATTGGTCAATGACAATTGTCTTGGTGGAATTGATCTGGGCATTTAACTAACAGCAAGCAACAGGCTCCTAACTAAAGTACTTAAGGATGATTTAGCTCTTGGAATTGCACTGCTAGAAACTATTGAAGGAAATTTTTCACTAATGCTTGTAAATATCAATACTGTGTTTTGCCTGGTAATGGTCTATATAAGTTAACCCTATCTAACATTGTTGCCTCTAAGTAATCTCTCAATACATCTTTCTCTCCACAGAAATTTAACACTGTTATATAAATTCTTTTAAATCTATTCTTTTATATATAAAGTGGGTACTTAGAGCATTTTTCTTTTTACATCTAATTTTAATGTGGAAGCACAATTAGTGTAATGGTTAACATCATTGGAAATGGAAGTTGTGACTAGAGTTCAAATTCTGGACAAGTCTATTTGTTTCATTTTGTACTAATGCCTTTGGAAAAGGTATGAATCTGTTCTTCCTTCAGTTATAGGTAAATAGAATTGACTGAGTTCTTGAGTTTTGGTTAGGCAACCTGTCTAGAAGGAAAACGCTGACTATAAACAGTTGTACTCTGCTTAAAAAATTGACCTTGTGTCACATCCTGCTCTTGTCAGAGAGATTGGGTAAATACATAGATTTAATTTAGAATAAAGATTTTACTTACTGTTTTAGTACAAATAGTGCATTTGAAGGTGGGTGGAGAATCACATTTCTTTGACTCCCCCAATCTTGTATCAAAGTTGGCTTAGTCTAATAAATACCAAGCCACATTGAGATAATGGTTACTTTTTAGGACCAAATCAACCATGCCTTTTATTTTTATCTACTGCAATGTTTACCATTATTTGTATAGAGCTGTAGAACGTGTGTGTGTGTGTGTGTGTGTGTGTGTGTGTGTGTGTGTGTGTGTGTGTGTGTGTGTGTGTGTGTGTGTGTGTGTGTGTGTGTGCTGAATATTCTAAACTTCCACATTTGGATGGTATTTTCAATTTGAACAAAATTTCCCAGGTGATATTGTTGGAATTGGTTTGTAAAGAATAATTTTGTTTTTCATTTTTTTATTTTAAAATCACAATCTATAAAAAGGTGATGTGAATTTCTTAGCCCTCCTGATGATTGTACAAGTCAAATGACATTACATCTTGTTATAATTTAAATATTGGTCCATCATGGGACATGAATAATCAAATTCACCCTTAACAATTTTGTTAGTTTCTTGATTGGGACTAATTAATCTAAGTTAATTGCTAATTATGATAAATAAATAATGAGAAAGTTTCTAATTGCATTCAGGTAAGTAATTTATCAAAGAGAACATCCTACTGATGGCTTCTCAAACCTTATTGTATTTAAACAGCTGTGAGTATTAAATCTTATTTGCTCATCATGGCTGCTTTTTGTTTTCTTATGTAATTACATAGCACACTTGAATGAGGCAAATGTTTATAGTAATTACAAATTCTTTCTTGACTGCAATAGAAACTTTTATACTTTGAAATGGAATCTGAAAAAGAATACTAAATTCACTGATGTACTCTAACTAGTGACCTAATCTTAGTTGTTATTGTCACATTTCAATCATACTTTCTAGCTTTTTACAGGTGTGTGCAGGGTAAGATTTACCTAATTGAGGCTCCTAGTCGCTTATCAATGGGTCCCATGACCTACTAGTTGAAGACCACTATAAACCAATACTCATTGTACTGAGGTTCCATACTTCAAACCGTATACTTATAATATGGGAGACTTCATGATTTTTTTTAATATATTATATAATGAAATGCCTAGTGTACACTTAAAATAAGGTTATAATAGGGCATGCTGCATGACAAATTAGTTTCAGTGGGCTGCCAGGTACTTGTAGACCCTAGACCAATGGTCTATAATGCCCATTGGTAAACCCAGCCTGGGGTGTACGTCTTAGTCACTTTGTAAGCATTTCAAAGTGAATTCTTTGACAAGTCAGTTGCTTTAATTCCTTCTGTTTATAGGATACATAATCTGTTAATTCTTCCTAGTCTACTTGTCTTTGAGATATCATTTGTCTTTTTGTATTGAACCCAGTTATATAACTTCTATGGACTAACGCAGAAGGTTACTGACTGATACCTGAAGAAGATTGGTTGAAAGATAATAACAATGAAAATAAAGATGCTATTAGTCAGAGTACATCAGTGAATAATAATTTTATAAATTGCCAAATGTCCATCCATACAGGCAATATTCCACCATTTTTGGCCTGATTTCAACTAAACTTGCAGAAATTGGAGTCATTCCTGGAAATGTTTTAAACTATATTAGACATGGCTCAGTCTAGTTTTTAAGCAGGATCCCTTACTGCTCCCCACATGATGTAAAAGGGTGTCTTGTATAAAAGTGCCTATCAACTCTTTTGTTAATAGTTATAAAAGGTAGATGGCTCCCTCCTTCCATATATGCACTTAGACCCTCTCTGTCAAGGCCAGGTGTCAAGCTTATAAGAAGGAATTCTCAACAGTTACCAACCTAAAATAAAGTTTTAGGAATCCAATTTTTAAAAATAAATTTCGTTTAATTTTACACCTCAGTCTAGAAAATGATAAAATTGAATATTTGAAATATTTATTTTTAAATACTTAAGGTTAATCTGAGATCTCAAGTTTAATCTGATGCTGTCTTATATACCATGCTCATCATAGTCAAGGCAGTAAACCATAGTAAATAAACAATAAAAACAAATAAAATATCTTTTGAATATGAAAGTTTATGAGAGCAACTCTGTCAATTTTATTTAACTATTTTTTTCCCCTATTAATGACTTCTTGCAATAATATGGGCAAGTATTGCTAGTTACTAATTATTCCGCCCTGAAATTTAGATAAAAGCCATTCAAATAGATTGTATATTTTTATAAATTATGTGAGTATACATTATTTTTATTTCTTATTTTCAATTTTGTTTGTGATGATCACAGTGAAATTTTGTAAGATTCCAAATAAGTTGAAATCTTTTCTTTCCTTTTCAACCTAAACCTTTTTTCCCTTGATGTTCCACATTTTTAAAAATATTTTTTTAAAGCAAACTCTTAAAACATGAAATAAAAACCCAATTTTGGAGTTGTCTTGTTTGTTGGTAGCACAATTTATCTGTTCCAACCTCTAAATTAGTAATCAACACGTGTTAGTACTTACCAAATTGAAATCTTCATCATATCATGGCTCTTCACTTGATTTAATTCATAAGCATTCAACAAATTCATTTTGTAATCATTGACTTATTTTTGGTGTTTTTACTCTACTCTTCCCACCTGCAAACTTTGATCTGGTCGGCATTTGTCTTTACTCGTGTCATAATCTTTCCTGAGCCTAATCCTCAATAATTTCCCCTCACTAACCAGGTCATTTTCACCTGTGATTCTGTCATGTGCATCAATTAGAGAAACACTTTATTACCTCCTTCTAATCTAACATTTATGACTGCAGCTATTCCATTTCGA
The DNA here is from genome assembly GCA_963585895.1 of Sepioteuthis lessoniana. Classification (NCBI taxonomy): domain Eukaryota; kingdom Metazoa; phylum Mollusca; class Cephalopoda; order Myopsida; family Loliginidae; genus Sepioteuthis; species Sepioteuthis lessoniana. The sequence continues at coordinate 55,380,935 of OY757933.1, read as the reverse complement.
TTTTGAACTTTTTTTCTGCAAAGCTTTTGTCTTACGATATGTACTCGAGTAATGAACGATTTCTAATCTTTAGCTCTAAAAAGGTGTTATCATACATTGTTTGTAATGAACGACAGTAAGCTTCAAAAACGTATCTCGGATAATGAACTACTTTTTTGTTTTCGTTTTTTTGTTTTTGCTTTTTTTGTGTGTGGGGGGGATGGGTCTTAAAGTCATTCATTATTCGAGTATACACTCTGCTTATTGCAATATACAGTGATAACAATATGGCTGTTTATTTTATAGATTACAGATGGCAGGACCATACAATTTGCATATGTAGTAAAGTATATAAGTTTACTAGAAACTGATATCACACTGTTGGTTTCACCATAATTACGGTAGGACTGTTGAGACAAAAGAAGCGGTATTTTTATTGTTCCACAAGAGTACGTAGACATGCAGTTTTTATTTTGTATGGTGAATATTTTTCTGCTTTTAGATGAAAACCCAATTTTTATGAAGCCTTTTGAGTTTTTAAGGCTTTCAATTAGATTATGGAAACTAAAAATTATACATATGAAAAGATTAAATTTTATTGATATCTTTATAAATGAAGTTAAACTTATTTGAAACGGAGGGGGTATGATTGAAGAATAGAACAGCTTAGACACTTCCTCTTCCCATCTCTGTTGGCTTTCAGTGCTAAGTTTTCATAAGTTAACTAAATTAGACAGTGAAGAATAAAATTAGTTATTTCTTTGTTAATGGGTTTCTTTTAAGAGTTATCGATGAGTTTTTTGTTCATATTTATTAAAGTAAAGCCGAAGAATTAGAAATCGATATACCAAGCAAATATTAAAATCAAATTACGATCAATATGCAAATAGCCTTTGCGTTCCCGCTGCGAACTGCTATTTGCTTGTACATATAAATACAATTGCATGTTATTAGCACGTAGATAAGGCCCACGGTATTTATATTAAATATTTTTTCTTAATTATTGAGAGTTTAATAAAATTACGGGAATGTCATGTAAATAACTTAGGGAATTGTGACGTCTGTATTGACGTTAGCTACACATAATCTCCATAATAACATAACAATGCTTCTTAGGGAATTGTTTTGGTTAGTCAAAACAAACTAGAAATCAAAATTTTCAAAAGATGAATTCTATGAAATAGTTTTCTATAAATGAATGAATAATGTAAAGTTGATATTAAGATTGAATTTTTTTTTTTTTTTTTTTTTTACTGCTTTGTATGTACAAGGGTCATTCAATAAATAAGTTGAATTGTCTCGGGAATTAGCAATAGGAAGCACAGTTTACAGTGACACCTTTTTTCAAGAAAATCGATATTGATGGATTCTTTCATGTTCCTGAAGATTATCAACATGACTTTCTTTAATGACTATTGCGCCTGAAACATTTTCCTTAGCAGAGTCAGTGTGTTACCACTGAATTAACTTTGACTAAAACATGCTTTTCTGTACACATCACATATTCTGTAAACTTCATATTGTGTGTACTTTTTAGCCACCAAGATTTTAATGATGGACATCTGTTCATGCCTAGAGCACTTGTTTTGTCATCTTGAATGTTCTCAAAATGAGTATTTTCATAAGATTAAAATAATCTTTTGCTATAAACTAATTCCAAACAAGGCAAAATTTACATTTCATGAAAAAAAATTAGAAATAAAAGTATTTTGCTTTTTTAAATTTAAAAAAAAAAAAATTCCCATTTATTGAATAACTCTTGTATACACCTAAATTGTCTGTCACAAGCAGGATGTGACACAGTCATTTTTCAAGCGGAGTCTTAACAGCACTGATCCTCTTGGATATATCCCTCTCAGACATAATTCTTGGCGTTAGTTCTTTAGATGGTATTCAGTGTCAGCACAAAGCAGCTGAATGTAAGTTTTGGTTGTTAGCCAATATTTGGTTTATGTGTAGGAGTCCATAGGCAAACATTACTTTGAGTTCATTTTTACTTTGCCAGCAGTACCCAGCAAGACGTGCTCATCTTGCGTGAAGGGTTTGTGAGATGAGAAGGGACCATACAGCTGATGTTTTGAAGCATGCTACTTCTAGGACTTGGTCAAAACGGCCAGCAGCATCCTCGAGTAGTTCCCATTTAGTTTTTTTAGTCAGTGGTGCAACCAGTTTTCTTTCTCCTAAACTAGTTGCAGTTTGCATTATTTACTATAACTGGAACAAGATTTTATGGCTTCATGCTTTTCTAAGAAAATATTGTGAAATAAAACACTTGCAGTTTCATTTAGGATTTGAACTCTGGTTTCCAATTCCATTTCCTACAATGATTACTGTTACCCTAAGCTCACTTACTAAGTACATCTTTTTGAAATTTTTAGATAAGCCTGATGTATGCAACAAGAGATAATCTCTGGAATCTTTTCATTTGATTATTTTTTTACATTTGAGGTTTTATGTAACCAGGCAAGGTAACATTGAAACTTTTCATTGAATGCAGGTATATATATATATATATTTCTGTTGTTAGCCTAATATTTGCTATTTTTTGTTCTCCAATTGTTTTGTTTCTCTTCTCTTCGAATAGCTTTACATTCTTAAGAAATAATGATGTTCATTTGCTTTTTATCAGTCAATTTAGATGACAACAGGAAATGACAATGTCTGAGCCTCAGTTTAAACATCAGAATTGAGAGCAATCAAGACATAGCAACCACTTATTTTTGTATTTTTGGACTTGAAAATCCATGTTTGGTTGGTTTGTTTTGTTTGTGTTAGAAAAGAGAATTCTATATTGAAATGTTCTCTTTTCAGTGATCGTTCAGGTCATTCAGTTGTTAACAGCATCTAGAAGTACAAGTTAATGGTTTGATCTTATGAGAAAGTCTTTATTTTGCCACCCTAACCGTTAGAGGATCATTCTCTGTGGACTCTATTGACAATGTTCTCCTCTGGACAAAAGCAAAATATTCTGCTTACTCCACAAATATTCAATACTTGGATATCTGCCGAACCATTTAAGAAAAATTAAAGTATGTATGGTCTTCATTTTACAACACTTTTGCTTCAGTAGTTTCCATGAGATAGGAAAAGGATAGACATGGATGTTTCATATACATGAATTAGTATATAGGAAATGAAAAAATTTAATTCTTATATGAACCATGACATTTTGAATTGTAGCTTTCTGGCAAATTCTGCTTGTCCAACAAGTAAACGTCTCTCTGTAATTCAGGCTGAGAGATATTTTATTTTAAAACTGTTTTTAAAGAAAAAAGAAAATTGAATTAAAGCTTATAATAACTCTTTACCTAATGATTTCAAGTAAATCTGCTTTTATGCCTTAGTGAAAAACATGCTATACCTGTCTTAACTGAAACTATCATTGTATTGTTTATAATTTGAAAAATACTTTTTGTCAGGCAAAGGATGCAGAGTGGTTCTCATATCTTTATATCTAGTTGGGTGCATTTGAAACCCTCTCATCCTGTAAATAAGGGGGTTAATTTGCAGAATTAGCCACTGTACAAACTGACTTATTCTCTTAATGTTTCGATTTCTTCATGCAGAATCTCTTTTGTAGTTTAAAACCTTAAGGCATTTTTTGTCCTTTTCTTTTTTTCTTTCTTTCTTTCTTTCTTGTGTGTACGACCTTTTATGTGTTTTTCTTTCTAACAGTCAATAAGAAAGTCCAAATATTAATATGTAGTGTATGGCTATCTGGTGGTCAGAAGAAGCAAATTAGTAACAATATTATGATTATTACTATTAGACTTTAAATAGTTGATGTTTACAGGGCTAAAAAAAAGTTTTTATCAAGATTTAATCTAGAATAATTTTAATGTAATTTTTTATTTTAGTATGTTTGAATATACCTGCAGCTCAAAATAAATGTTTCTCTAAAGAACTTCTCAATTAGATTTTCATCAAATTACTTGAAAGATTTCTGATTAGATGAACAGATTTCCTCTTTCTCTTGTATAAGCGTCAATATTATTTAATAGTTCCGTGTGTATCCTATATAACCCACAGGGATGTTTATGCATGAGAAAATTGTTGCAAATTAAAGAGGTAAATTCTGTCTGTGGTTCAGATTAATAAAGTCTAAAGACAACTGTAAAGTGGTGGTGGTGACTGGAAATGTGATTTCATCTTTGGTATGCAGACTTTTTAAACAGTTGAAAATTCTTTTATTCACATTAAAATATGACTGTTTTTGTCAGTTGTGGAATGAAATGTTTGGAGGCTTCCATTGTAAATTATTAGGAAAGCAACAGGGAAATGATGGCTTCTGGCAACAAGTTTTCATGTCACTTACATTGGAATAAAATCACAAGATGCAAATCATCCCAATATTGTTTGGAAACACTAAAGATATTATATAATTCTACTTTTCTTTTTTTCTTAGCCTCTCATTCTTCTGGCTAGATTTTTTTTCTTAATTCTATAAAATAAAGAACAGCATTGTTTCAAGAATGATATTGAATTACTTGTGATTTTCATAATAATCAGTTCTGTAGTTGTCATTGGTAGATTTTGTCTGAAAGGTGATAATATCAGAATTTCAAATCATGCAAATGTTTCTTTTAAAATATTTACTTTTTTATTTTACCTTTCAATATGTTAATCATTTTAGAAATCCTGAGAAATTGGCTTTTCAACTACTAAACTCATGTTGAATTAAAGACTTTAACCTATCAATATTCATGCACAGGATTCAATGGGTTCCATGCACTGTTCATTTTCTTCAGTGAAAACTTTACTCCACCCCCTACCCTGTCTCTAGCTCTTAGAATACACTGGCTCTAGCCTCCTGCTGAGGGTTGTCCTCCACTTCTCAAAAAGTGTGTCCTGAAGATGACACTAAACTGCATCTGAAGTTCTAATTCTGGAGAGAGTAGAGTACCTCATAATTGTAATTACTCCCAGATCCACTCTGACCTATAGTGACCTGTTAGGGTCCAATATATGGGTCAAATAGATCAGTTAAAAAATTGATATTTGATAGGAATACAAAAAAACCATACAACAGTAAATTGATTGTATTAATCATGGATACTTGAAGCTATAATTGTTAAAGATTATTAGTTTCTTGAAACCTTATGACTGTATAAATAATTTTATTCAATGTAAATGATTACTTGAAACTATAATTAGTATAAGGTAGGAATACTTAAACCTTGAAACTGCAAATTGTGTATTAGAAAAGAATACTTGATATCATAATGGGGGAGGACAAAAAAAACTCTTAAATGGTTACACAAAAAATGAAAACATAAACATACAATGAATGCGATTCTCTTACCCCAGGTATAAAATAAGACAGTTTGATATGCTATTAAAATCGGTCCCAAAAATAATTTCAAGCACCCCCCCCCCAAATAGTTTGCAAACAGTTTTTATCTAGAGATTTTGTGATTTCTCCAGTCTTGAATTTCTGATTTTGGTTGATACTAAGGCAATATATATTCTGTATTTTATACTCCATTTATTTAATCCATTTATCCCTGTAACTCTATTGATGACTTTTTATCCTGTGAAATTTACAGACAAATGTGCTGTTCATGGAGAAGCATGTTTATCATCAAATAAAGTGAGCAATTTAAAAATAGAAATTGCAATGGAACATTGAAGATGTATTTATGATTGTAATCAAATATTTCCAATTGAATTTTGGCATTGTATAACTTATGAGGTGTTGATAATACCATTAAACAATTAAACCAGACTAATTGAGAATCTAAAGGATTTCACTTTGACTTGGGTCCAATGATTGCTGAAGAGGCAGGATGTTAATAATGCAGATCAAACATTATACACTAAAAGTTTTTAATCTAAATTCAGCTTAGAATAGTGTTAGGCTACAATCCTATTGCTCCAATCTTCTATAATATTGTAGAAAAAGTATGTCTTTTCATAAAAAAATATCTTTAGGGTTAAGTGACCTAGAGATATTTGTCAGTGTCTTAAAATGCTGTAAGTTTGTTTTGTTTTTTGTTAATGTTATCAATTTTGCATACATTCACATCACATTCTTCTTACCATGTGGTTTCTTGATAAAACCAGGAATTACCAGACTTGAAGGACTGTTCTTCTATGTTGTGATAACCATTTTATTTTCAGTCGACAGGATTTCTCACTTTTGCCCTATCAAGCTAATTTTTCTGTGCCTTCAGCTTTGTTGAATAGTTGAAAAAAAAACCTGATAAAGAAATCTGGATGGATAGACAAAAGAAAGCAGTAAGCAAATATTTTGATCCACTCTTGTAGGTCTTGAAACCTATTTTACTGATATGGAGATGAAATCGGATGTCTAATCAGAGATGATAGTTCAACCTGCCTGATTTATTCATGTCAAATTAATACTCTCTCAAGGAGGACAATTTGTTTATTACTCTTTTCAATCAAGGTAACATTTGATTGGTTTTGTAGTGCTTGCTTACTACTTTGTTTTTTAAATTTTATGAAAATTGTCCATTTTGCTGTATTTGAAATGCTATAAAATTGATCCTAGTCTTTGGGTATTTATGCAAAAGGGATTTAAATTAAAATTTTAATAATTGTGTGTGTACACACATACACACACTTTTTAGCTTAAAATTTTCTTACAGGCAGGATTTTAAGATTTAAATTTTTTGTGACTTGGGTGTTAAGTATTGAGAAGTTAATGTTTATGCTCCTTCTAGTGGCCATTGCTCATACTATAAACATAAAGCAACTCTTTTTTTTTTCTTTTCTTGATTTTTCTAGTGACCACAGTAAATTAGTGGAGCAAAAGTTAAAACTTAGATTTCTGTCTTGGAAATTTTCAGCTTGATTTTTACTTTAAAAAAAGTTCTAACTTAACTGACACAAAGTAAGGTTTCAATTGAGCATCATATTCTAGGTTAAACCATCATGAAAAGTGTTTTTAACCAAAACCACACTGAGTTCTTTAATTCTGATGAGACTATATTTTTGAGTTTGCTTTTTTATCTTAAACTTTTGGTGCCTTTTATTCTGTTAGTAACCCCAGAGAACTTGGTAGCCATGGCTCCATTCCTTGAATTATGTAATGAGACAAAGATATCTAGTGAATTATAGATTTTCTGTGAACTCCTAGTTTTAAATCCTTGTGTGCCTGAACATACAAGAAACTTTGCATGTTTGAATGAATGGTGTTGCAAATCTGAAGTTGCTAGACATTCACTAAGATTTGTCTCATTACAATTTCACTGACAGAAATTATCTTTAGATTTATATTGACACTTTATTTCAACATTGCAAAAAAATGTTTTATTTGTTGTCTGATTTCAGAAGTAAGATATATGCCTTTCCTCAACTCAATCTAAGGCTCTTCAATATTTCCTTTCTTAAAGAGAAATAATCATGCTGATTTCATTCATAGCTACAAACTGCTAAATCATAATTTCATGTACAGGGTGCAGAAGCATATGGAATAATTTTAATGATTTTTTTTTTTTTTTTTTTTTTTTCCCTGATTAGTTCAATTCTTGAAAAACGCAAATCTAAATTATCATGATTAGTTCTAATTATTCAAGCCATTTTTTTTTTTTTTTTTTTTTTTTTTTTTTTTTTTTTTTTTTTTTAAATTAAAATTCAGCCAAATATGAGTAAGAAGAGACAAAGAATCTAATACTTAAACCAAGCCAAGTTTCTATCTACTGTATACAAACCAAAGAATAGAGGTTTTAAAAAAAAATTTTTATTTACAGAAAGAGCTTTTTTAGGAAAAGGAGTGGAGGATTGAACAAAAATGAAAAATTTTTTTAACTGCTCTCGCTATAGCAATTAAAGACCCCCAAAATGTCAATAAGAAAGCATGCTAATAAATTGAAAGTCCACAAGAAAACAAGATTTAAGACTAGACCGTAACCCTCTTGATTATGCTATATGGGGCGTTTTAGAAAACAAAAATAAATGCAATTTCCCATCCATATATTGGTTCACTTAAGACTGCTATTTAGGAGTAATGGAATAAAATGTCTGAAGAATTTATTCTGAAGGCATGCAAATCATTTCAAAGACATGTTGATACAATAACTGAAAAAAAAATGGTGGTCATATTGAGTAAATTTACTGTTTTGTATCTCTTTTGCTTATTTTTCTAAAATTAATCTTATTTTATAGTAGTTGTTTATTATTATACTAGAGTATTCCTAATTTTACTTCTGCACTCTGTGTGTATGTGTGTGTGTGTGTGTGTATATATATATATATATATATATATATATATATATATATATATATATATATATATATAATCCACAGACTGTTTTGTATCACAACTCTTCAGTGTGGCTAGACATGTAGGAAGCTTGAAGCTGGGATTGAAACCAACCCATTTATATATCTCTGACATTGTTGCTGTTACTTTCAATCCAACCCTCTTTTTTAATTTGATCAAACTTTATTGATTTTTTTCCCCTAGTCTCTTTTACTTTATTCTTGGCCTGATCTATAGTTGCCTATATTTTTTCTTACACATGTATTCCTCTTCTACAATGCCTTTATTAGATCCTGCAACATTGACCTCTCCATGTTTCTTTTACTTCACTTGAAATCCATTCAATAATTTTCACCAAACTTTTCTTGTTCCAATCAACAAGAAATTTTAACTTTTATCCTTCCTTGTGTTCCTTTTTCTCTTACCAAATCCATTGACAGTGTTGTTCCATTATGATTTTCTCCCAAAGTTGTGTACAAAAAAAAAACAAACTCCGCCTTAGCACATAAGTCTCATTCAAAATACTCTTTTTACATCATCCAAAGGATGGAAGGAATAGCTTGTAACTTGAATTTCTTTGGAATAATTTCTTTGACCTTTTAATCTTCTTTATTAGATTTTGTTTTTTCTCTCTGGGATAATGTTGTTCGCCAATTGGCAAGACTTTGATTGACTACCGCGGTTTCCTGCTGAAAAATGTCTTTTTGACCAAACATAAGAATTCATGTCTACTTCATCAGCAACCTTGAGAAGTGTTAGACATACCCATATAGATGTTGATAGATCAGAAAATAGTATGAGATTTATTTTTGGTATGAAATGACATGTCACCAACAAAAAAATATTTGTTTAAAACTGTCCTATTAAGTGATTTTAATCTTTAGAAATCTCAATTGTTCAATCTTTTCTTATTTCAATCTTTTGTATTGAGTTTTACTTAAGAAAATGAATAAATCCTCCTCCTTAAATATATTTAAAAAAAAACTTTTGGCATTCTGACTGTTCACTTAAGATCTTCTTCAGGAGCACTTATATAAAATATTTATATAAGTGAACAGCTAAATATTTGAATCTTTTTTTCCAAACTAATCTTTTAAATATTACTTGTCCATTTTGTACGGTATTAGAACTAAAAATTCATGAAAGCGTAATGTCTAGGAATAAAATGTTATTTAAAATCATTTGGCATATCAATAAATCCCTTGATTCTTTGCTTGGAAATAATTCTTCTGAAAATCAAATATTTTATTGCATTTCCAACGTGGCCAGCCAAAGCACTTTTTAAACTGACTTTTTTTTTTCTTAATGTATATATTTTTATCACTCATGTTGACAGGGCTTAAAATATGTATCTCGCATTAAGGACTAACCCCCCCCCCTCCAAAAAAAAGGATGGGTGTCCTTGATATTACACTAAACTACATCTGATAGTGAGATGAGTTCTAGAGATCTGGAGAGTCTATAGCCCGCCCCTGTTAATCACCATTACTCCCAGGTCTACTCTGAACCAGAGTGGTAGTACTAAGGGTCTCATTCATGGGTAAAATAGGTCTGTTTAAAAACATTGGATAGGACTGCATGTGGTTGGGGGGAACCAAAACCTCTTTAACAACTATACAAAAAAAATTTAAATATGAATGCATAAAATAAACCTAGACACACTGACATGTTAAAATCAATCATTTACATGCTGCAGATCAGTGAACACAAATGTTGATTCCTACTATTGTTGAATTGGAAATTGTTTTATTCTCTCAAATGTTAAATACTATTGTTAGCAAAAATCTTGCTTGAATGTGTCATTTTTTTGCCGAGTTATGGTAACTTAGACACAAAAATCAAATTTATAATTTAATTCTTTTGAAACCTGTTTCCTCTGAAATTTTTGTCTTTGGGAGATCTAAGATGAAATGTTTAATGATGACTGCACAAGAACCATAACAATAAATCAAAAAAATCTACATTTTTTTTTCTCTTTCATCCTGTAAGTTATTACTTCAGTTGGTTGACAGGAGAAATATGAATCCCTAATGCTGACCTCTGACACCATAAAGTAAATGGTTCCTGAGTGCTTCTCTGATGTTGGCTCCTTCATTTGGCCTTGATCTTGGTGAATCATGGCCAACCATCAATGCTAGTCTTCTTTCTATTCTAATCAGGTTGGCCTCATTATGTTGCCAAAACAAAGAAAATGGCCTTTAAGAACAGTGAGAGTTATTGTCACTGGAGATGAAGGGCCAACTTGTAAAGCTGTCATTTTCTTTTCATTACTCTCATCTTAACAGCATTGCTTTGATTTTCATGAGTTGTCATGAATTTTTCTTGCCATCTTTATTTATATTTTTCACTGCTAAAAGGTTGCAGGTTACAATGCTTTCATGAAAGAAACAGATTCTTGAAGCTTTAAGTCCCACATTATTTTCAACTGTTTGACTTTTTACTTGCAACTTGTAAAAAAAAAAAAAAAAAAAAAAAAAGTAAAATCTAATTTTCCTTAAACATAAATACAACTTTCTTTCTGGAATTCTTTTGTTTCTTCAACCATCAAACCAGAATAAATAACTTTTACCTTTTCCATATCAATGTCATTTTCTATGAGCAGCCATTAAAACCAAAACCTTTTTGTTTTTCTATAATTGATACATTTCAATCTCCTCACATTTTTCTTAAAAAAGAAATGACCACTTAACATAACAAAGCTCCTTTAGGTGCCTAGCGCTACAACCTTGCCCTGTCAATGATGGTACAACAATTTCAGTGGCAAGAACATTTTTAGGGGGGTGGGAGAAGTTTCTAGCCCATGCTTTTCATTTTTAATTCAGTTTTCTTTCTAGACTAGTTTGCCTATCTACTAGGCTATAGGATCCAGTCTGCCTTACGATCTTAACTATAGTTGGGAGATCAAAAAGATGGATTCATTCCTTTTCCAAGGGCATTAGCATGAAGTGAAATACAGCCTTGTTCATGGATTGAATTCTGTTTGAGTTCATTCTCTGACAATCATTAAGTTCACTTAGCAATAAAAATTGGATTTTATTTCCCCTCTTTTTATAAGTTTTTGTTTTAATTTTGATTAAAATATATTTTTTGGATTTTATTTTTTAAACTTTTAGAATCTTTTATTCTATTAGACAAATTGTCTAACAGCTTGGGATTCAAATGACATCTTATAGGCTTTTTCTTTTTTTTTTCTTCTCCCAAATTATGGAAGCTATGTAAATTGTCTGGGGATTCTCTGCTTACTGATCTGTGTTTAAATTAAGTAATTTGGTGATGTTATATGTGCATATAGCATTTTTGTTGCTGGGTCTCCCCATCCTCCTCACTGGGTTACTAAGGAGTAGATAACACAACTTGTGGGAGGTGGCAGCATCATCGAGACTCCTCATAGATAGGATAAAAAGTGAGGAAGATGAAAGGTATCTATGATATGCCATGAGTGATCTTGTCGTTGTGGGAAGCATACTGAAAGAAGCAGAACCATTGGCAATTAATTTTCTTTTGCTAGCCTCAAAGATGGAAATGAAACCAGATGCTCTTGGCTGGTAATGATGAAGATGACATCTGATAGAGAGCTAAAACTGTGTTACCACAAGAATCAGGCAGATGGAATCATTTGTTGACATCTGCTTAACACCCTATATATATATTTTCCCTTTACTTTTTATACCCATGGTCATAATGATTTCTGTCTTTTAACTATATTTACTGACAGGAATTTGATCCATCTGATTTATCCAGTGGTAACCACATTTTTACCTTGATCATTTTTCTGATAGAATTCTCAGCATCTAATTTCTATAAAGAAAAAAGGTGAGGGTGTGTTAATTTGGTGAACTCATTAGGCTTTTCTTTTTGTTTTTTTTTATCTGTAAAGTAAGCAACATTATTGGCATATGTTCAAGCATAGATGTTACTATCTTTACTTTGAGCAAGTCTTTCTTTTGGTGATATTTTTGTTTGTCATGTCTTGTTCAAATGATAACCAAACCATTGAACATTTCTTTAAAAGGTATCAAAGCTTATCTACAAAGAGTTTTCTCTCTAAGATCAGCGGATAGGAATTTGTCTTATCTTCTATAGGTGACATATGGACAATTTTATTTGCAAAAGAAATTCTTATTCGTAAGCTAGGATCAACATTACAGGCCAATACAAAAAAAAACTTTAGATGTCAAGGTACAACATATGAAATATCAAGTAATGCAATTTTTTAAAATGGTAGCTCTCTGAACTTTACCAGAAAATTGGAGTAACTAGAAAAAAAAACCAGTTTGCATATGTTCTTTTTTATTTTATACCAATTTAGCATTTCTGTAAAGATAAAAAAGAGGAACAGGAGAAACAAGAAATCACTAAATCCTCCATATTTTAATGAAATTCTCATTTTTTATATATATATATATATATATATATATATATATATATATATAATGAAAAAAGCTCATAGGCAAAAAGATCATCCTCTGAAGACTTAAACATTTCTGTTTTTAACTGAAAATATTTAGTTGAAGATAGTCTTTGGGTTCTTTCATCTGTTGGATATAAACCAGAGTATATCTAGTTTTTCAGTTTGGTAGAAAAGATTGTTTTTGGATATTCTATGGTTCTTGTAGCCTATTAGATTGTATTGCATATGACCCACAAAGGCATTGCTGTGCAAAATATCTTGTATCCATCTTTTTGTTTCTGTATTTTAGGTACATCCTACATAGTTCACTGGGTGCTCTTGTATATGATCGTTTGGCTTTGAAAGAATTTTTTTTTTTTTTTTTTAATCAAAACAATATAAGGATTTTATGATCAAAGCATAAAAAGAAAAACATTTTTAATGGCTTGTAATCTCTAAATTTCAAGAACTGTTTAAGGAGTTTTCTATTGTCTTATCTCTGATAATCGATTTATCCAACCTTTTAATGTCAAAGAGTTCAACTGTTTTACCATCACTTAAAATGGCAGGACAAAAATCTTGTCATTAACTAACTATATTATGTGCAACCATTTAGCTATAAAGACTGCATATGAGAAAATATGAGGGTCATTCAATAAAGGAAGTTTTTAAAAAAAGCAATTTTTTCCCTCCCTCTGTAAACTCTGCATTGTATGGAATAGGGTTATAGAAAAACTAACTTAATCTAGCAAAAGTTTTGAGGCTATTCAAAATTGGTGGTGGTGGGGGCAAATTACAGGGATCTTGATTTGAACAGAGGTCTGTTATCAAATTTTTGGTGCTTAAGAAGTGCAGATCATATGAAATTTACAGAAGAATAAGTAATGTGTACAGAAAAGCTTTTTTTTTTCCCCTCCCCCCCCAAAAAATGTTTTTTCAAAGGGTCTAAACACAGGTTTACCACTATTAACCTGAGTCAAAACAGTGGAAACACTGACACTCCAGTAAAGAAAAAAAATTCTGAGTACAGAAAAAAAAATCATGTTGACAAGTTTTCTGGGACATGAAAGTATCCATCACCATTGATTTCCTTGAAAACTGCAACTGTAAACAGTGCACTTTTTTTTTTTTTTTTTTTTTTTTTTTTTACCAACTATTGAATGACCCTCATTTATCATTCACTATAAATATCTCAATTAAAAAAAATAAATTCAGACTGCATTTATGGATGTTTTTATTGGAATTGTGAGATTTTTTTTTTTTTTTTTTTTTTTTAGGTTTGTATTTAGCATCAGTTCAGTCTTTCTACAACCAGCTGTTTGGTAATCTTTATCTGACATTTTCAAAGCATGCAAGGAACCAACCAAAAATGCCATAGTCAATCCTCCAAATTTACTGTTTAATGTCCAAGAAACTTTTCACAGATTTGTTGAACCTGCACAAATGATGTACTTTACTTATAGCAACTAGATTTAGCATTGTGCAGATAACGAATACTTGTTATTTTGAATAGTAAATGTCCCTATCATATCTAGCATCCACCTTGTGTGTGGGTTGGTGCTAAGGATTTTCATTGGATCCTCTATCACATTGTACTTGTCACCAGAGGAAAAATTATATTCGTTTTTTTCTCTAAAATTGCTTGTTTCCATATAGCAAACTTCAGTGTGACACTAAAACATTCCAACTGAAATTTATTTAAATATGAATACACATTTAGTTTTTGTTTTCTCTTTAAAAGAATTTTATATAATTCTAATGAATATAAGTTTTTTGATATGAAAATGCTGCCAGAATAAATTTGTTGCAAACATTTGAAAATATTTTAATGTCTCCTGAAGCATTTAGAAAACTCAAGATTATTTGAATTTTTTTTTTCTAGGGAGCATATTATGTAACCATTTGAAATTATTTAAATTCTCTTATTTTTAAGAATTTTATCCATCATTGCTACATTGGAATATCTTAAGTTAAAATTTTTCTTGAGGGGTTATTTGTAAAAGACAAGTAACAGGACATGGTAGTACAGGCCTTTCCCAGAAGCCATGAGAAAGATGACTGATTTAATTTTAAGTGTCTACAAGACTCCCCATAAACCTGTTGGATTCTAACAGCACTACATAATGATACTGGTGCGTTTTATTTTATTTGGTTTTTTAAGTAAAGGGTTCTAATTAGCATTTCAGAATTTGGATGATTAAAACAAAATGATATTCAGCACAAATGTAGACCCACCACCACAAAGTTGTTGTTCATTTACAAAATTAGATTGGAATTTTTTTTATTATCTAAAATAGAATTTTCTGTGTATTTTAATATATCTTGCTATAAAATCGTTTTTGTTGAGTTTGTTATATTTGTTGAAAAATGAGAATTTAGTTATAGATTATCTAAGTGAATTTATAGGTTGTTCTAGTCAAGTACTGAGTTTGGGCTGGGACCATATTGCATTTAATTATAATATGAAAGTATTTAAGATGTATGCAAAACTTTCCAGCCTTTTTTAATTTAAAAAAAAAAAGGGGGTTTCCATCGTTTATCCATTTAGTACATTTTTTTAAAAAACTCTACAGAATGAAGGGAGTCCATTTATTTTTTAACTATTTTTCTTCTGTTTATACTGGGAAGGTATCAATGGAAATTTAAGTTATCAATCTATTTAAAATTGGTTTTGAATTCAGTTGTCATTCTCATAGAGTGAATATCCACCTAGGCCTAAGCAGTCAGTTTGCTCTTACTGACTTGTTTATGGTTGATTTTTCTAACTGCAAGTTTACCACCAGGTATAAAAATCTCACCTATTTACTCCACTTCTCTGCCACTGAAGTGAACTTGAAATATCTTGAATATATTGTAGAAATAGGAAATGCTTGTCTCTTCCATGTTTATTAATATATTTATTCTCCTTATAGTTTTCACCTGTCCATACTGTCCATCATTCAAACTGTTCTAATTCTTTCCTTGGCTGCATTTATTTTCCTTTTCCAGCTTCTGCTGAGCATTTCTTGTCATCTTATTAAGCATCACATTGATGGCTTTATTGTTGTGTGTCCATTCGTAATTCTTTCTTTTTCTTCTTGGAAAAACTGATTTACTTAGAACTTTGTTGTCTCCCTAATTAATTTTCTCTTAAGGTAGAGCAACAAGCCAGCTTGAGCTTTCTCTACTGTTGGTTTGCTTGGCTGCCAGGCATTTCTAGTTTCTCAATATTACGTCATGGATAGCATTTACAAATGTTCATATTAAAAGAAGATTATTAGTGTGCAGTCGTTTTTTTTCTTTTTTTCCTTACAATAAATCAACCCCACTTTCTCACATTTTCAATAAGCCATGTCCTGCAATGATGGGTAAGAATTTTCAGCCCTTGGATATTAGGACTGCCAAAACTGATTTTTTTTTTTTTTTTTTTTTTTTTTTTTTTTTTTTTTTCTAAAAGTGGACCTTTCTCAACCAAATTTCATTCTGTAATTCTATGAACTGAAATGAAAAGTCAGCTTTTTTTTCTATTGAATTTTGAAGTTCTATTTCAGATCTGTCTCATAATCATTAAGCCAATGATATTTGAATTGAGTGGGGGGAATATATATATATATATATATATATATATATATATATATATCCAATCATTGCATGAGAGAGAAACTGACAGCCACCAAGCATTTTTGGCTCTGTATCTATGTTATCCTAACTTAATCATTCCTTTTTATGTAGTTTCTCTTACTCAGAGGCAAACAATTCATATGTTTTTAATGGTCTCAAAGCAAAAGAGTAATGATGCTAGCAATTCAGAAACTAAAGTGCTTCCACTTCTATTTAAACTAGCATGTACCTGAATATTGCAGAACTTTTCACTTACCCTAGTATAAAAAGAAATGTATTCAAAGTAATGAAAAAGACAAAATTTTGAAAAAATTTTATTTCCTCAAGCATTACAAATTTGAAGGTAGATCCCAGCTCCCCCAAAGTATTAGAATATTTTCTTGAATTCTTATCCTTTCTGATTTCATTCCTGAAGTATTTTATATCAAGTTGAATGAGATAGCAAAAATATTTGGTTGGTTTTTGTTCATTCCACCTTTATCAAATTTGAATTAGATCTGAAAATGGTGTGAATTCAAATCTCCTTGCTGTCATTTGAAGTGAAAATCTTCACTCAAATCCAAGCCAGTTCATTAAAAATAACTTTCTGTTTATGCTTCAACTCCTGCCATCCTCATAGTCTTTCAGTACCAAATGCTTTAAAAACAAACTGATTCATGTATGAAGTACAAAAATAAACTGATGTTAAAAGGATTAACCGTGTTGGTTCTGAAGAGAAACTAGAAACTCTGTCTTTGACTCTGAAGAGTTCTTTTACTGCTGCTACTGCTGTGTATCATCAAAGAAACTTGGAAGGCTGTGGGTATGGGGAATCTGATATGCATGGCCTATGAAAGAAAGTTGCCAAAATATGCAGTTGCAATATTTGTGAGAGGGCAAAAAACTGATAGAAGCTAACAAGATATCTGATACTATGGGAATACCTTTCTGAAAAGATGAAGAAGAATATCTACATCAGATTGATGTGCAAAGCTACTTAGACTACTAAATTTAGCTACTTCTTCTGTCGAATACCAGGGGATGAAATTGTTGTTGCCTTAGATGCATTCCTTTAAAACTCACTTCCCAAATGATTTTTTTTTTCTTCACATTGGTCCATTATAATTCTTGAAGGCCAAGGAATTGTACAAGAATTGGTGCTAATACTTTAAAGAGAACAAAATATACAGTTCATGATATATCCTTATGAAAATTGAGGGCATCAACCATCAATATTATGTTACTCTTACAATAAGTTTTAAAATATCACGAGAGCATTATTACAGAGACATATCTTGTCTTTTTTTCCCCAAAAATAGCAAATATTCAAAGTTGTAGTTGAAAAAGCAATTATTTCTCATGACTAAAAAGTTAATTTTATGTTAGTTTTGCAGTTTGCTAATTTTATAAAGAAAGTGCTCAATAGTAGTCAAAGATCATAAGCTGATCTAAGTTTTTTATAGTGTAGACACAGTCAAAGGAGATTGATTATTGTCAGTTTCTTGCTTATGAGATCATCAAATATATATAATCTGTTAGGTAAATCTAGCAATTATTTTTCTAAAATGTACTTGAACCTTTAAAACAGCTGGTATAAAACCTAAAATATTTGGTTAAAAATGAAACCAGTTTCATGTCGTATTCCCTCTACAATCTTGAAACTCTGTGTGTGAGATATATAAACAAGCAATATTTTCTAAGCCTGAGGTTTATTTACTAACTCAACCTCCATATGGTTGACTCATCTCAGATTGTCAACAGAAAAATTGAAATATATTGTCAGATCAAGCTGAGGCTAAATCCATATAGATCTGACCTGGTAGCATTTGAAGGCTGGTGGGAATGATACTTTCAACACACACAATTCTATACAGTTAATGCAGAAGATTTTAACCCTTCTAGAAATTTTTTTTTTTTTTTTTTTTTTTTTTTTTTTAAGTATTCCCATGTTAGTTCAGGTTAAAATTGTGGTAAGGGTAACCCAAAGCCAACATTTTTTTTTTTTCTTTTCAAGTTCTGAAAATTTTGGTTTTTAGGTACTCTTAATGTACTTTAAATCTTGACTATCTATAACCATAAAGGTAACAAACAATAGATATATATATACTTGAGTAAATTAAAACAATATTCTCTACCTCATTATCAGAATAATACCTAAATTTCTTTGATAGATATTTTAAAATTTTTACAATGTTTTTGTCAACAAGTAATGTGTTAAAAGTCTGTTCCAAGTAATCCTTTGCAGAAAGTGTCTAAGGTATATGTAAAAATTTTTCTTAATCAATTTTTTTTTTTTTTTTTTTGTTTGTTACTGAAGTCAAAAAAGTAATTAATCAGGGGCTTTTTTTTTTTTTTTTTTTTTTTTTTTTTTTAAAATCAGTTAAACTGTGCTTTATTTTGTTCACTTGTAGAAATGTCTTGGCTAAAGTTATTAATCAGAACTGGAGCAGCTGGTAATTGGTTTGTTTTGGGGTTTGTTTGTTTTTTTTCTACCTCCATGCAGATAAAGTGCTGTCTTTAGAAAGTGGCTCCAAGACTCTTAGGAGAAGCCAGTAATTATATGGAAGATGACAGGTGTGCCTCACTGGCTGCTTTGATTGCTAAGTCTGCACTTTAGCTTTAGTGAGATAAGATTTATGGTTTCATATGTAATAAATACTTACTAAGATATATGCATTGGAATGGCTTAGCCAAGAAAAGTTCTGATATGGTTAAAGTAATATCACAGGATTTGATTTGTATTAAATGAAAACTGAGGATAATACACATGGAGTAAACATTCATATAATCAGTGGAATAAGAGACTGACACAGACAGAAAAAGAGCCGATAACTAAGAAAGTTACATCTTTGGCAATGCAGCCTGAGAGAGGGTGTTGTCATTAGTCCCCACTACTTTTGTTTAGCTTCACTTCAAAAATAATTAAACAAAATATAAAGAATCTTTGCTCTTTTATTCAAGTATTTTTCTCTTTCTTAACCCTGTCAGCAGGGCTTATAATATACTGGCTGTATCTCCTGCAGAGGGGTAAACTCCCTCTAAAAACATGGTGTTCTGAGTGGACACTAAGCTGCATCCGGTGGTGAGGCTCAAGTTCTAGAGACTTGTGGAATACCGATTCATTGCCATTCCCAAGTCCACTTTGGGTCAAAGTGGTAGTACCTGTTAGTTCCATTTATCAAATAGTTTAGAAATTATTTGTATCAGATACGATCATATAGAAAAAAAATTATCAAGCAACTTCATAATTGTAAATATGAATATGCAATGAACATAATTCTTTTACTTACTCAATCGGTTGGGGCTGTAGAATACTCTGACTGCATCTCTGCAGAGGGATACCCCCTCCCACCGAGTGTCCTGGATATGACACTAAACAACCTGATGGTGAGGTAATGCTGGAGTTTTGGGAATGCAGAATACCTCTTCATTGCCATTGCTCCCAGGTTCACTCTGGTCCTATCAATGGGTCAAATAGTACTAAACGTACTTATGCTAAACTGTATTGCTCAAAATAGAACTATTTAGACATTTAAACTACATACTTATGCTAAACTGAAATGGAACTGTTTTTGACATTGAAACTGTACTTATGCTAAACTGAATTGTTTGAATTAGAACTGTTTGACTTGACTGAATAGCTTGAAATAGAAACATTTTTGACAAACTGTATTTATGTTAAACTGAATTATTTGAAATAGAACTGTTTATTTGTATGAAAATAGATTTGGCATTAAATAACCTATGACGGTTGATATGTCATAAAACCCAAATAAACATACAATTACTTTACATCTTGGTATAAAATAACCCTAAACATGTTGACATGCTGTTAAGATCCATCATTCAATCAATTTTCTTTCTCTCTTCCCTTTTTAGTCTTTATTTAGTTGACTTTTTAAATCCCCCCCCCCTCCAAAAGCAAAGCATATATGGTGATTAGCAAGCAAATTGGTTGTATTGTTACATTACATAATGTTTAATAGCAAGTTTCAATACAGATTTACATGCTGATTTCTAGAGTTTTTTTTTTTTTAAATTGTTCATATTAACTTGATTATATGTAATACTAATTTCATATTCTCCACTATTAAATCTTTGTTTTGGAGAGATTGAATTTATCGCTTAAAAATCAAATTACTAATGTTTATCAATAACAGCTCTCATTTGAGGAATATAGTTAATCTCATTTTAGCACCAAGTGAATGTAGATAACGCAAAAAATACTCAATTCAACTCTAAGAATAGATTTGTTGAAATTTGCTGTCATATCTTGACATTCCCTTTCAATTCTAATCTTTCCTTGATGGATTTGTAAAAAGAATTAATTTAGAATAGTATCTTATTTAGACAATTTTAACTCTGAGCCAAACTTAATCATATGGCCAAAGTGTCACTTTGAAATCTCTTTATGAATTGTGCATTCACTTTAAAGTGAACACTCTCCTAACAAATTTGTATATGAATGTGTCTTAAAGATTTCATGTTATATCTAATAAAGTTATTAATGGTTGTTGAATGAGTCTGAATAGTTTCAATGAAAAGCCTCTAAAATTTTGATTAAAAAATCACTAGTGAAAAATTAATAAGTTGATAATGTTTTTAATAGAATTTGCAAACCATATTAATTTTTGTCATTGGTCCTTCTCTTAGTGCAAGCCTGAAAGGACAAATTTAGTTACGTTTCATGAAGTATTTTCATGTTGAAAGATCATATTTTAAAATTTTGTTTCTTCACAACTGTTGTGTTTGCGCGGGGTGGGGTATAATGGCTAAAGTTCTGGACTGTAGCCTCAGAGTTCAAATACCAGTCAAGCTATTATATTCATTTTCAGACTAATACTCTAAGGAAAGGTATGAACTCCTTCATCACCTCCAACTATTGGTTAAATAGTATCACAGCTGTTCTTCTACAAGGATTGCTTTGGCATTTGATAACCCACAAAGGTTGATATACCATTAAACCAAATCACAACTATAGTAAAACTCAACTGTTACTGTGTTAAATATTGTTTTGTGAGAAAAAATTGGAGGCATGCTTAGCATCATAAAAATGGAATCAATGACCTAAATTCAAATTCTGGTCAAGGCTGTTTGAATTTAACTTTGATAAATGCCTTTTCTTAGGATATTGGCACAATCTGTTGTCTCCTGCTGTAGGGCAGACTGGATTCTTTAACCTTTGTTAGGCAACCAGTCCATGAGAAGGAAAAACTCTGAATTGAAATCGGCTTAACTCTCCTGAAAAATTGACCTTATGTCACATCCTGCCCATGGTGGAGGAGTTGTGTAAATACATGCATTATATTTTTTACGAACTTGAGAACCAATATTTCTTGGTAGATAAATTTTATTGGTTGGAGTAAATTGATCACATTTACATATCCTCTTTATTACTTACTATTTTATCCACTACAGAGCATTACTTTTTACTGATATCTACAGGTTAGAATTTATTCCTCACTCTACTTTCCAAATCATATTTCTTGATATAAGCGGAAAAGACTGAAATAACTAATAATCCACTCATTAACTAGCAACTATGAAACCTCTCTGATATGCATCTTTACTATTTGCATTTTCTGATCCCCCCCACCAATATATTTATAATCATCAAGGCATGCCAACCGAACAGATTCCCTTGACTCTCTTTTGCCATCCATCCCTATCAGTCTTGATAAGTCATCTAGAAAACATCCAGTGTCTGTGCAGGTGATGAATGTTTTTTTTTTTTCTGGTTAGCCAATACTGGTGTGTCTAAGTGTCCATTGGAGAATGCTACTTATGAATTAGTCTTTACTTCTACATCAGTGCCCAGCATGTCTTACTTGGCTGGTTTGTGGGATCTGAGGCAAGTTGATGTACAGCTACTGTTTTGTTGCGGGCTGCTTCCAAGATTTTTTCAAAAGTGTGCAGTGTTCTTATTTAGCTTTTTCAACCTGTATAAATTGTCAGTCTAAACAAAAATTGATTTGATAATGAACCTCACCAACTTGGCTCTCAAAATATATTTAATTTTAGTTTTGAAATCTTAAACTTGATGCTAGTTTTGAATTAATTGGATTGGTGGGGAAGGAAGCAAATTTTTAAAAAAAAATTTAGTGTTAAAAACCTGGTGCTATATAGTTCTTGTATTTTCAATGACTGTTTAATTACTGACAGTTTTTGTAGGTAAGAATCAATCTTTTACCTTTTTAGTTTGTTTGTTTTTTGTTTTGTTTTTTGTTTTTTTTCTTTGCTTGCTGCAGTACTTTTGTCCTAAGAACATCAAAGAAGTGACTGGGTCTTGTCACTAAGATCAGACTCTGGGCATTCTATTGTCTTTCTCCACATAAATCTGCTGTTTTTATTCCTTGACACACCACAATGTAAATGTTAGTCAATTCACTGTTATTGTATACTTTCAACCTGCCTTAAGCAGAGAGAAATAATTGATCAGATATTGCAGATCTTCTAACCAATTCCATGATTATCTTACAATAACTACAAGCAACAGATGGTCTGACTAAAGCAGTATCCAACTAATGAAGATGTGATCTTTAACTCCAGTTTTAATTGCCTACGAGGGGAAAATTGATTCTCACAATCAAGTGTTATGCTTGTTCTGTCCAGAAATATACCCCCCAATAACTTTATGGCATTAATATTTGTTGATAGACTATGTAGATTACATTGCATAGTTGATGAATGTTAACTGCAAGCCCAATTCTAAGATAGTTGGGTAGATCCTAGCTTATGTCTCCTGCTAGCCTAAATATCCCCAAATGTACTGAAGCTCTACAATTTGATTCTTCTGGTTTATTTATATATTGCTAAAAATCTACTCTGAGCCACAGGATTGAAAAATAGTTCCAGTTAGGACTAAAATGGGGGGGCCTTCCAAACCCTAATACCACACTACATATTTGAACTGAAGTTATTGAATCATATCTTGCTCAAAAATCATCAATGGGAACTCTTGAATCAAATTTAATTTAAATATTTGAGGATGATTTCATAAAAGATTTAAGTCCCCCCACTTTTGTAAAACTTGACTCAAAATAAGGGTCCAGTTTAGCATTATACTTATATTTTTAAATTGATCTTCTCACTAGAAACTTAGTCGTAGAATCTTCAGAATCTAATTGGCTAAAAACATGCTCAGAGATACCATTAGTAACTACAAAAAAAATTATATTTGAGTTATGAGATACCAAGATATTTGCTAAATTATAATAGTATTTAGTGAAATTGTTGAAATACTAAAATGTAGTAAAATATTTTCCTTAAAACTTATGCTTTCCTCCATTCAAAGTTGTCATATAGTTTGTTCTTTGTTTAATTTTTAAAAAATTCATGAACTATATTAAATCTCCTAGATTTCATATTTTTCTCTTAAGTTAATCTAGCTTACATCCTCTGAGATCTTTTTTGGCATAGCCAAATTAAGATATGGTTTTTGTTTGGTTCTATAGCATATCAATTATGGTAGGTTATTTAATACCAAATCCTTTTTATACATGTATATTAGATGTGATTTGTAAAGCATAGTTTAAAGATAAGATTTTTAAACAAGCCTCAACTCATTTTGTTTGCCCACAGTTTAAGTTTCAAGTATTTTTTTTTCTTATATGAATAATTCTATTTATTATTAATCATTTGTTTGCACCAAGTTAAATACCTTCAATTATTGCTATTTAACATCAGTCATTTGATTGTACACATTTGAATGGATATACATATGATTTGTAAGTAAATAGTTTGTAGGTGATTTCATTTTTAAATGAGTATTAATTTGTTTGCACAGTATTGCGATTATTTCTAAACAGTTAAATGGTTTCAATTATTGCTATCTAATACTAATATTCCTACTCAATATTAATCACTAGTTTGCAGGTAGTAAAGGGGTTACAAGTATTGCCATTTAACACTAATTATTTTACTCAAAACTATTTATTTGCACACTGTCAAATGGTTCAAAATATTGCTATATATCACTAACAATTCAATTAAACAAACTGTTGTTTTACTGAGTTATGATCAAACAGTTCTATTTTCAAAAATTCAGTTTACCATGTTTGTTTGCACACAGTTAAATGTCAAACAGTTGTATTTGATCCATAGATAGGACTGGTAGCCCAGTTGGCTGGGGTTGTAGAATACACCAACTGCATTTCTGAAGAGGGATAACCCCCCCCCGCCACTAGTGTCCTAAATATGACACTAAACAATCTGATGGTGAGACTCCAGTAATGCTGGAGCTTTGGAGAATGTGGAGTATCCCTTAATTACCATCATTCCCAGGTCCACTCTGGCCCAAAGTGGTAGTACCTGATAGGCTCCTCTGAGTCAAATAGAACTGTTTAATATTTAAGCAAATAAATGATTTCTGCTTATTTGAATTGTTAGAAATAGAACTGTTTGATCATTTAACTGTGTAAACACATGACTGCTATTGAATTGATAGTGATACATAGCAATACTTGGAACCATTTAACTTTGCTGACTTATGCTAAATTGAATTGTTAGATATAGAACTGTTGTACACTTTTCTTTTTTTTTTTTTTTTTCTTAGATACAGTTAACAAACCATATATTAATATATATGTAAAAATAGGATTTGGCATTAGATAACCAACAAATGTTGATTATGCCATAAAACCAAACCAATCAAATATAGCTACCACTCTGAGTCAGTGGACCTGGGAGCAATGATAATGAAGGCTGCTCTACATTTTCCAGGATTGGAGCCTCATCTTCAGATGGTTTTGCTATATCCAGGACACTGCAGAGATGCAGTCAGTATATTCTATAGCCCCAGACAACTGGGCTGGTTAAAATATGTAGTCATTATACTGACCTAGTACAGCATTTCTTTTCAAGTAGCAATAACCCGATTGCATCTTGCTGATAGTGAGGAATGTAGTGACTCTATTTGAAACTGGTCATTTTTGTTCTTTTATCTGCAGGTTGTCAACATTGACGACCTCTCTATTGTTAGATCTTTTCTGCAAGTCCCAAAAGTCTACTAACGAGCTACCAACTAAGAATTCTGATAAAATAAAAACTCAAAGTAAAGTGTAAATCTATACTTTGTTGAATGGAATGTAACCCACCTTGCCAGGTTACCTGTCAGTCGGTCTGTAGGTGAACATCAATCTATTTTTACCCTCAGAATTTCTCTCTTTAAGGTACCCACCCTCATCTGTCCAGGTTTTTTTTCTTTTATTTTTTTATTATATATGAAATTGTCTCTTACCACACTCTGCTTTGGTTATCACTTTATCAAATTTTTATTTTTTCAATTTGCTGGTTTTAAATCTGTACACAGGTTTTTCTCCTTTCTCTCGACTTGCAAAGGAGGTACTGACTGGCATTTTTCATACATTAATATATTAAATGAATCTATCCTCACTCGCCATGAAGACAATCTATTATCTTATCTCTTTGGTCTTTCTTGCTATTTCTATTTCTTATAATCTTAATGTATTTTCTGAAAATCTTTTTTTTTTTTCTTTGCTGGCTGTCTGCTCTCCCAATTTTAACTCTACCTCTCTTATTTTATACTCATTCTTTTATATTTCTTTTCAACATATTAGTACTATCACATTTGTCTTTTAATAATCTTGTCTTCCTTCTCTCTCCTGTCTTTGTGTGTCTGTCTGTCTGTGTGTGTCGCTCTCTCTCTCTCTCTCTCTCCAAACTTTGTGTGTCTCTTTCTCTCAGCACTCTCCTTCTAGTCTTTGTGTTTGCTTCTTACTTAGTGTCTTTACCAATCTCTAATCAGCTTCACTCCAAATACAGACACCTCTAGAATGCAACTGATGTGTCCCTCTTTGCTATCAAATTTCCTCTTGTTAGGATGGTGCTGTGAATGAGAATTCTCTTGGATCTCTGCCTTCATCTTCTTTTTGCCTAATTCTTTCAGACTTTCTCATTACTTTTTAGGCTCCACCCTGGCACCCCAGCTTGGATGATTTTTTTTTCTCTATTTTTTTATGCACTTTACGTTCAAGGTGTAAAGAACACATAATTTACCAAAATAACTTTTCTTACCATATTCTGACCAATCTACATTTTTGGGGATGGGGAGCAGCAAATGACAGTATCTAACTGGAAACACCATTGCTTTATTATAAAATTGACTTTTGTGATGTCAAAAGTAAATGGATTAATTTAGTTTATTTTCAATTCTCTGCAAAATAATTAGTCTTCATAGGACAAAAGACCCTTCTCTACCATTTTTACATTTGATATTAAAGTAATATAGAACTAGGCTAGGTACAAAAACTGGTAAGTTTATAGCATCAGATCTCTTGATATCATCAGTTTTGGAAGGATTATTTTTCCTCTGGGAAGTGACAAGAAGTGGGTCTGATATGAAATCAAATATGATAGTCTAAAATTCATTTTCAAAAATCCAGTCTTATAGTAGCTAATAATGAGCCCTTTTACTTGTCTTTGCTTAAAGGGTAATTTGTTTTTAAAGTCCTCTCACATCCTTGCCCAGTTTGCTAGGGCTGTAGAATAAATAGATTGCACCTCTGCAGAGGGGTAAGACCCTCCCAATGAGTGTCCTGGATATGACTCTAAACTATCTGATGGTGAGGTTCCAGTGACACTGGAGCTTTGAGGAATGTGGAGCACCTCTTCATTGCCATTGCTCCCAGGTCTACTCTGGCCTGGAATGGTAACACCTGATAGGGCTCTATCTATGAGTTAAAAAGAACTGCATATTTATGCTAAACTGAATTGTTTGAATTAGACCTGTTTGACTAAACTGAATAGCTTGAAATAGAACAGTTTTTGACAATTAAACTGTACTTACATTTAAACTGTGCGCTTATTCTAAACTGAATTGCTTAAGATGGAACTGTTTTTGACATTGAAACTTTACTTACACTAAACTGAATTGTTTAATATAGTTGGCTTTGGTCGAAAGCGAGAAGTTTTCGGCATGAAGGAAATACACGCGGAACCACCTTTTTCGTGTGATTACGTAAGAAACGGTTACTGTAAACGCATAACATCAACCGCCGAAAGTAAACGCATGTTTTTGTTTTTTTTAAATCACAAACTGCACACTAAAAATGAAGATTAATGTCCAATGTAGTCTCTGCTCTTAATTGATCTGGTGTGTGTGTTTTTTATATATATATATATATATATATATATATATATATATATATATATATATAGTTCTCTTAATACCCTGTCCGGTGGCAAAAGCTGCTTGGTAGCATAAGCAGTGGCAGTACCGCCTTCAGCTACCGAAACTGTTATCACCCCTGGTTGGCGGCTGATGAGGACAGGGTATCACACATGCTTTCACACGTATGATGAAAAAAAAAGATTAGAACTGTTTTTGACATTTAATTATGTGTTAACAAAATTTGTACTTAACTGAATTAGAACTGTTTGAATAAACGGAATAACTTGAAATAGAAATGTTCTTGACATATAAACTGTGTACTCATACTTAACCGAATTGTTTGCAATAGAACTATTTGCATAAAAATGGATTTGGTGATAACCTACAAAGGTTGATATGCCATAAAACCCAACCAACCTCTCACATCCTCTTAAGTTCCAGACCTGTCTACAGAAGATTCAAACTGCATCCCATGTAGAGGGAGATCTCCTCACTCCAGAAAGGTGTCCTGGATATGACCTGAAATTACATCTGATGATGAGGCTGCAGCTCTAAGCAGCGTGGAGTACCTCTTCATTGCCATTACTCTCAGATCCACTCTGATCCATTGTCGACCTGTTAGGGTCCAATCTATGGGTCAAATAGATGTACTGGATAAGCTTATATACCACACAACAATGAAAATGATTTGAATTAATCATAGTTACTTGAAGCTGTAATTGTTTACTAAGGATTATTAGTTATTTGAAACCATGTAACTGCACAAACAAATGATGATTATTATTAGATATAAATAATTAGTTGAAAATACGATTGTTTATAAAATTATTAGTATTAGATATGAATATTCAAAACGATACAACTGCAAATTATTTGCATTAGATAGGAATACTTGATATCATAAATGCAGGCAAAAAATTTAAATTATACAAATGTAAATATAAACATACTATGAAGATGATTCTTTAACTTTTCAGTATAAAATAATACCAGAAGGTTTGCACACTGTTAGAATTAATCAATCACCTTCTACATTCAAATTTAATGGTTTTGATTTCCCATCTATTTTAATTTGTGTATCACCTGATTGTTTTATTGGCATGACACTTCCATGAAAAATAAAGTCTCCTCACCATATTCATTAAAAAAAAAAAAAATTAAATGCATTGGCCTGTAAATCTTGCATTCATGAAAGATGTTTAGTTTATCTATTCTCATCCTATTTCTTGATTTCTACCTTTCTCTCTGTCATTTTTTTTTTCTTTTTAGTACAGACATCCACCAACCTTTTCATAAGGACTGTTATAAACTTAGAAAAGTATCTTAATGATCATAAACTTTTGACAGATACAGATCAAATCCATTATAAAATGAATTGTGTATATGTTTGTATAGATATCAAATAGCCCAAGGGTGGTAAAAGGTAGCAATAAATAGAGTAAATGCTTTTCATTATGACATTATTCCACATCCACCCTGACCCCCACATAAGATAATTTTGTCTTGGCATCATTCCAGTTAGTACAAACATCAGGTGTCTTTCATCTCCTCTTAGCACACCTTATAAGTTAGATCCTTCTGGTGAAATATTGAAGAAATTCTTTTAATCTTTGAAAAAAAAAAAGGTTTACTTAGACTTTATCTAAAAAAAAATGCAATAAAAGAATTGACATCAATTGAATTGGATTTAATCTCATTATCTGAAAGTAAATTCTATCCAAATTCCTGACACATTTAGAATTTGATACTTTATCATAAAGGTAAACTGGAGAAAATGTTGGCTGTGAAGAGAGCACACTCTCTACCCTTAATGTCATCTCTATCACACACACACGTGTATGTGTATCCTCATTCAATTAAGAAAAGCTAGATTCTTAAACTATGTATACTCTCTACAAGTAATGCTTGTCATATTTTGCCATTAGCTTCAGCAAGCCAACTAGGATTTTTGTTATATTCTCTAGATGTTTGATGTATATTTGGCAATGACTATTGTCTTTATAAATAACTTCTTTTCCTGCCCAGGCAGTAGCAGCAAAAAGCTGTTACCCTTAGTCAACTTCGAGACCAATGAACTGAAAATGGGACAGGATTTTTTTGTTGTGGGGGGGACCCTGTGTTAGCATTTTGAAGATGCTTCAAAGTTGGTATACTAATCAAGATCTTAGTGAGCTTTTTCTTTTTACTTTAACCCCAACTTAAGGAACATGTTTATTTTGGTTCTGTTTTTTGCTAACTATAAGTCATTTTAAAAAAATCCTTTACTCTTATGAGCCATTTCTCTAAATTCTCTGGGAGATTTGCATATATTATCTGCCTTTTTTTTTTTTTTTTTGTTCCTTTTTTCTAATGGAAAAATCCATTGCCAGAACTTTTTAAAAAGTTATTCTTTAAAATGAATTATGAACAAGGAAATGTTTTGGACAAGAATGAACATTGTTTGATAAAGAATAAATATTTTAGACTGTAAAGAAAACTTTATGCAGAGTTATTGATTAGTGTTGTTGCTATCCAATATTTAAAAAAAATGCAGTAGGTCACAAAGCAAAAATGGTGATTGACTAGAATCCAGACACTTTTTTTTTTTTTTTTTTTTTTTCAAACTTATGTAGTTAAATTTTTTATTATATTCAATGCAATACATAATGCATTAAATAAATATGCATCATGTGAAGTTGTACCTCCTTCCCACATCCACTCAACCCCAATCTGGTCAAGAGAATTTTCTACAAAGAGAAAGGATTTAAGTTGACTCTGTTTCTATTTAAGATTTTTTTGAGAGATAAACCCTATAGACATGATGTTCTGTCTTGGTTTCTATTTTAACTTTTGTTTCTTTATAAATAAGTTCATTGTTGTGTATGTGTGCAAATGATGGTGTGAATAGAATTGAATGCTGTATGTTTTTTGCTTCAGGGCCTGATAAGCGGTTGCAGTAAGTAAAAGAACTGGCAAAAAGTTGAAGCTGTTATTTTACATTGTCTTGATAGAGTAATTATTTTGCAACTGAAAAATAATTTTCAACTTCTAGTGTCAAATTCCTCATTGTTACTTAGATATGCTTTCTTTCTCTCTCTCTTTCTTTGTGTGTGTCTCTCTCGTTCTATATTATTTACTGTCTCTTTATGTATATCTCATTGTATAAATAAGCGTGTCTCATTTCTCAGGTGTTATATAGATTTTTAAACTGTTCATTATTTATTATATAAAAGTTAATATATTCAATGGTAGAACTCCAGCTCTTATCAGCCTCAAAACCAAGTAAATAATCTTATAAATTATTCCAATCTCCACTCCCATTATGTATGTAATATGTGAATTTGCATTCAACCTCACACTTGAAGTTTTTAGATGTTATTATTAAACAAGTGAAGCTTGTTTAAACATAATTTGATTGAAGCTGACTTCATGACCAGACATCTGAGTTCATGTATTTGGATATATGACCCATTAGTGTATTTGAGTCATGGTAATCTTTTGACAGCTTGTAAAATGAGCAAGAAACATTGGGCACTAAGGAGAATTAAGAACGAACTCATAAGCAACCAGCCTAGTTGACTGGAGCTATAGAATATGCTGACTGCATTTCTGCAGAGTGGGGTAAGATTCTATAGTGTCCTGGGTATGGCACCAAAACCATCTGATGGTGAGGCTCCAGTTTTGGAAGTTTGAGGAATATGGAGTACTCCATCATTGCTATTACTCCCAGGTCCACTCTGACCTGGCATGATAGTACCTATTAGGATCCAATCTATGGGTCCAATAGAACTATTTAATCATTTACTTTAGTTGAAACCATTTAACTGTGCACAAACAGTTAATATTAAATTGAACTATTAGAAATATATGGCAAAACCTGAAACCATTTAGTGTCTTGCATATGACATTAAACTGCATCTGATGGTGAGGCTCTAGTTTTGGTGTTTGGGAAATGTGGAGTACACTTTAATTTCCATTACTCTCAGACCCACTCTAACTCAGTAGTAGTACTTGTTAAAGGCCTATCTATGGGTCAAATAGCACTTTTTTAATCATTTACTAAGATTATTATTATTAGTTGTAATTTGAAACCATACAGCTGTGGGAAAGTTATTCCTATTAGATAGGAATACTTAAATCATGAATGTTAAATAGCAATACTTGAAACTATTTAACTGTATGCAAAGAAAAGAGCTCTGGTTCATTTAAAAATATTGCTTACAAATCATAAGATTTATATAAACAGTTGGTATGCCATAAAACACAAACCAATCATAAATCATATTTTCATATAGACTCTCCACTGTTGACCGACCAGCAAAAACTTGCATTCATCAACTCTTTGAAGACACTGGATGCCGTCTAGAGGACTTGCCGAGTGTGTTTGCTAATAGAAGTGGATAGCAATAGTCAAGGGAATCTATGCTGTCAGCATGCCTTGATGTTGATTTCAGTGAAAACAAGAGCGTTATAGTTTTTAGTTATCACAAGGAGAGCTGGTATACTAAGAATTTTCTAACTCTTCACTTGTTAACCTATGTAGTAAAAGCATACATGCATTGGTATTGGTGGAATCGCTTGACTTGGTCTCTCTCTCCTACCAATCTTAATAACACATACTATTATCTGAGGACAAAGGTAGATAGCTAATTATGATAGTATTAGTATAGTTTTTTTTTTTTGTTTTTGTTTTGTTTTTTTTACCCTATTTCATCTTGCAGTTTATTGCTTAATTAATAATCAGTGACGCTCATTGGGTTCAATAGTAGTGAGATAAGTTGCAATCAAAACCTACATAATTTTATTGATCATTTTTTTTACTTATTTTGTAAGCATAGATTTTTTTTAGAAACTAAAAGAGATTGGAAGGCCAATGTATTGAGAGTAATACTAACAATGATTCTGACATTTTGCCCCCATCATAGATCACAAGACCAATTTGCATATCATTTGAGTTGTGGATAGAATTGAAAATTAGCTTTCATTTTGATAAGAAACAAAGCTGCTAATCTGTTTTGACATATCAAGAAAGAAGCTCAGAGGGAGAAAGGTTTCTAGGCTGAAAGTTCAGTTCTCTTAATGAAAAAGTTTTTGATGAGCTTGCAAATGTGTGACAGCTATGTATTTTGCTTGAATAAAGGTCAAAACTTCATGTTGGTAAATTTTGATAAAAATAAGATTTTTAAGTTTTTAATTTTTATCTAATCTTAAAAATTTGTTTTATTATTTATTTCATTTTTCTCCTTTCAAGAAATTTTTCTAAGATTTACTACAGGTACACAATTTTAAACCCTGAAAAGCTAAAAATGTTTGAAAATACATGATAGTAATGTTATGGCTTTTATTTCTTATCATTTGACACAGTACAAATAAATTGATATTATAGTCTAAATTTATCTTACTCTGTATTAAATTTACAATGTTCACTGCAGAGATATTACTATTTCCTACTTTATATTCATTATGTGTATGTATTTACCTGACCTCTCCACAATGGGCAGGGGTGTGGGGCATTGCATGATAACTAAAATGCTGGACTGCAATCTCTTTGAAGTGAGTTCAAACTCAGTTGAACTATTACATTCAGTTTCAGACTGATATCTTGGGAAAGGTATGAACCCTTTTATTCCTCTAGCTATGACTTAAATGGTATCACTGCTGTTCTTCTTCAAGGATGATTTTGGCATTAAACTATACACAAAGGTTGATAGGCCATTTAATAAACTAAACCAAACTTATCCAATCTACTATGAGCAGGCAGTGACTCGTGATCAATTTTTTTTTTTTTTTTTTTTCTTTTTTTTAAGCAAAGTACTGCTAGTTTGAGTTCAGTTTTCTTTCTCCTTGACTGGTTACCTAACCAAGCCTAAAGAACCTAGTCTTCCCTACTGTTTAACTCGTAGCTGTAGGGGAGAGAAGATGGATTCCTATCTTTCCAAAGTGAAGTGAAATTTGAACTCTGGTCACTGTTTCCATTTCTTACTCAACCAATATGCTAAGCATGTCTACTTGTACTATGATTCCAAAATCTGAACTATCTGGTTCCAAGATTTTTGGATAAGAGATTGTCTATGTGTAAATGATTGCTCTGATGGTCCCAATCTTTATAGAGAAGGCAAGAGGGACTTTTTTTCCCCACTCCTATGATTGGAAAAGATCTGATCATTCTCAATGGTTTTTAATGAAGCCGTGAAGAGTCAATCACCCAATTGTGAAAGGTTGATTCCTTTTCATATTGAATGAAGCTGACTTACCTAACTGAATTACTTTCTTTCACAGGATTCCTGTTAATTTTCTAAAAGTGAAATCAATGCAGGTTCTTGTATATTACTTAAATGGTCAATGCATTAAAAGTTAGTGATTTCGAAATTGTAAATTTGTTTGCTTGATGTTAACATATGGTACATGGTAAAACAGTAATTTTTCAATGAATTTTTTTTTTTTTTTTTTTTTTTTACTTTAGATGTTGAAATTTCATTGATAGTGGTTATCAGGTGGAAATATTACCCCCTCTCTCCCATTGGATTTTTTATATTAATTTTTATCTGAATTGCTGAGACAAGGTATCATTAGTCATTGATGTACTCTAACAAGTGTCCTAATATTGGTTGTTATTATAGTCCTAACATTTTAGCTATTGTACCATCTGGCTTTCTTCCTGTGCCTGTTATAAACAGTATCCTTCTTGGAATATTTAACCAAACTCTTTGTAAATATGACAGATGAGGATACAAGTCAGAACATATTGGTAAATAATGAGCTCTGTTGGTTTTGAATTTTATTCTCTTGGCATTAGTCCTTTGTAGCTTTTACTTACTAGTCATTCTATTTGAGCTGTATTCAGTGGTTGACTCGAAATAGAAGGTATGAAACAACCAAATCATTTACTAATTAGTTTATGAATTATTTTGATTTTAATGGATTGGTCTTCACTTACTGTTTTTATTAACATTAAAGATCCATTAAAAAGAAAATTTTACTTCCATAATTTTTATTTTCAGCTGAACCGCTATATCTTAGTATGTGAAAATTTATCAAACAAAGCAATTTGATTGTTTATTGACCAATAATTTTTTTATTTGACAATTGTTATAGTATTAGTTATTACCTCTGGGTTAACTTTAAGGGCATGTCAACCCATCTAGGGTTATGCCTAGAGGTTTGGAATTGCATTCATTGTTTATTTTCTTTAAGTTTTTTGCGCATGCTTATATAAAGTATTCCTATACAATAGAAATAATTTGCACACACAGTTGCACGGTTTCAAGTATTCTTATCTAATACTAATAAACATGACTTCAAGTAATTATTTCTATTTAAGTCATTTGTTAAAAGGTTTCAAGTAACTAAACTTTTATGAAATAATTATAGCTTCAAATAACTTTTCACATATATATATCTCAAGTACTCTCATCAAATATGAATAATTTTTAAACCCATCTATTTGACCCCATAGATAGTACCTGTTAAGGTCCCATCACTCCAGGTCAGTGGACCTTGTAGAAATGGCAATGAAGTGGTACTCCACATTACCCTATTCTCCAGAACTGGTCTCACCATCTGATGCATTTAAGTTTCATATCCAGGACCCCCTTTTTTTGGGGGGTGTACCCTCTGCAGGGGATGCAGTCAGCATATTCTGAGCCTTACCAACAGGGTGGTACTTAGTTGAATTCCTGAGATTTTCATAATATAAACTAACATTTAGTATATATTTGAATTTTTTTAAATTATTATTCTATTAATTTTATAAATTTTTAAATTCTGTTGTACAACAATACTTGTCAAACATTCTTTTAACATCCCTTGAAGTGTTGTTCTTATAACTTCTGGTGACACCAGAAAGTTTCATGCCCCCTCCTCCCTTACATAATACTAATTCTCTTGTTCCTTTGTGGTCAGATGTGACTGTTGGCTCAATGGATTTTCTATTCATGTCAGATTTGACCAAAGGTAATCTTAGGCAACAAGCCAGGTATTTGACTGATGCATTTCATTTTGATAGTGTCAAGATTCATGCACTGCATTGGATATAGAGTTCCCAGCCTCTTTCCTGTTTTAATATTTACTCAATGTTGTAAAGTTGAGCTGTAGAGAGATAATGAAAAATACCTTGCAAACCTTTCTTTGTTTAGAAGCAAATAGCTTTCCAAATTTACTTTCTATTTGTATAAAAAAAAGTTTCTTGCCAATGTTAATTTCAAAAGACTGATTTAAACAATAACTAACCTTTACCAAGACTGTCGTCGTTATGATTAGTTTAGAATAAAAGAAGTACAAAGCCCTGAACCATTGTCATTATAATGGTTACAATCCTTTTCTGAAAATCATCAGTTGTTGAAATGAAAGCCTCTTTACCTTTTTAACAACATTTTAACAAATTTGTTCTTAAAATACTTTCATCTTTGCTAATGAATGATATCTGTTCACTCGGCCATAACTTGCATATTGGATTCACATTCTGAAATGGCCAATTTGCAAGAAAATGTCTAGTTAAAATTCCAAGATTGAAAAATGGCTGAAAAAGATTTCATGATCATTTTTGTGCAATGTCTGCAACTTCTCTTCCTATTTAAGGAATGTAATGTACCTTAATCTTGCCAGTATTTATTTGACTTCATGACTCATGCTTTATTTTTAATGAATAAAATAAAACTGTAACACCTTTAATATGCAGTGATATATATTAAAAAATTGTTAAAGTGGTTTTCATGAGACTTGGAAAATTTTTTGAAGTGCTCATTATTTAAGTTGGAAAATTTGAATCTAAAACTTAATTAACTGGAAATTAGAATTTTAATAAAGATTGGGTCCATTTTACTGTCAACTTTTTTCATTTCCACCTACAAAATCATTGTTTGTATTTTACTAATGAATCCTCTTTCTATCAATTTTGAGTCAAATTTTGACTAAACAAACTAAGATTCCTGTTTCACTTTATAAATTTTTTTTTTATCAAATACAAAACTCTAAGCCTGTGAAGCTTTAATTTCAAAAATGATTTGGCTTATCCTCATCTGAAGGCACAGTAATGTCTTAGTTACCCACAAGTCATGGCTTATATTATTTTTCTTATCAAAACATTTTTGAGTTGTTTTTTTCTTTTTGGCTCCAATTCTTTCCTCAAGTGCCAGTTGCTTGTTTTGTAATGTAATATGGACTTAGGAAGACCTAATCTGTATTCTGGTCTGTTTGAAGATTTGTTTTTTACCCTCATTTTGGCAAGTCCAGTTTTTTATCTCAATTATTTCCTAGAAGAGATAAATTCACTTGGCTCACCAATTAGTTTCTATAAATACTTCTTAAAGACACAATATTAGATGTTTCCAGTAAGGTACCCGTGTAAAAAGACATTTAAAAAATGGGTTTAAAAAGATTTTTTTTTTCTTTTTTAGGAAGTTTTTGTGAATTGTAAAATCTAAAGCTTAAATTTTTAACAGAAATATTCCTGGATTTTCTTTTTGTTGGTTGTGTTGAACATGTAAATTTTGCTTTGTATATTAACCAATTTCCCAAAATGTTACTGGAGAAATTAAGTTTTCAACTTTATTGATGAGCACCTTCAGAAAACAGGACACCAATTTCTATTTTGTTAAGATTCATGAAAGTAAAACTAGATCAACTTGGATTAAAAGCTTTTAATCTTATCAAAAGGAAACTTTCCCACTGAAGGAATTCTATAGAAAGTTCTGAACTCTGTAAAATGTTCACTTGAAATTGGCTTCTATCCAGAATTACAATGTTTTAATTGAGCTATTTTTCTTTACCACCTTCTATAATTCTTCTTCACCCATCTGAGAGGAATTAACTGTATTAGAACCTGAAGTTTTTGATAAAAAGCAACTCTGCAAAAACTAGAAAGGAGTTTGACTGTTTATTAAATTCTATGCTTTCAGTTTTACCTGGAAAGGTGTTAATATTAAGTTAGCTTCTAGTTAATGCTATGATTCTGAATAGACCAACAGATATTACCCATATATTTTCTTTTTATTACTCTGTATGAATATTTATGTATGATACGTCAATCTCACAAGTAAAATTTCATCAGATTCATGTTTGCTTTATCATTGGGTAAAGCAAACCTGAATCTGAAACTTTTAAACGCTCTTTACACAATTAAAATGAAAAAGCTTTGCTCATGTCCAGAGCTCTCCCATTTTTATTTTATTCTCTTTAGAATCTAGTAAATATCAAACCTTTTGAATTATGCATGATAACAAAAACAAGGTAATCTAATCCTCTTTGGGAAAACAATGACTAGGACATCAATAGAACTTTTTTTTTTCTAATTTTTATTTTATTTTTTTAAGAGAATTGTTCCTTATGTTTTAACAAATAAAATCTAAAATTCTTTCTCTCGAGATTGGGCCTCGATTGCAATGCTTTTAGTAATTCTGATAAGTAATACTGAATGATTTCATCTTTGGCCATGAGATTGACTATTGTAACTTGGCTGACACACTTTAGAAGTTGCTGCTCATTTAAGGATAAGGCAATTATTAATCAAACTACAATAGCTTTACTCTCCCTAAAATCCTTCAAGAAGCACTTGACAATTACTATGACTAAAATTATTCACTATCTAACATCACTGCTTTACAACTTGAACAGATTACTAATCTTAATGCTTATCTATTTTGTTTTTTGGTGTTTTGTTGTTTTTTTTTTGTTTTTTTTGTTTTTTTTTTTGTGGGGGTTAACACATTCAAAGTATTTTATCCTGGCTAGAGAACTGATTAAGTATGAGTGGGGTGGGGATAAAGAAAACATTGGCTGCCGTTTATCCTGAATCCTTTTTATGTTGGTCACAACAAATTAAGTAACACTTTAATTAATTTCTGGAAAACAGAATAAGTCCAGAGAAAGTGCCTAATTATTTTCTTATAAAGAAAATAAAAATGGGGGTTGGGAAGGATTGAACTGCTCTTATTGTCCTCAACAACTATTTCCCCCTCACTTTTTTTTTTTTTTTTTTTTTTTTTTTTGTAAAGAAAAAAAAAATTTAAATATCACCAGTTGGCTCTCCTGAATGTACAGGTAATTGCATAAAGAACTAGCTGCTCTCCTAACAAAACACTAGCAGCAGTGAATTAGATAGCATCACCTGAAAAATCAATGGACAAAGATTTTTACTTTTAATAAAGTTGCAATTATGGAATATTTCTCTTTCCTTCTCTGCACCCATCTACCTCTAATATCATATTTCTTCCTTCTCACTTTAGCTTCATCTCTTTGCCCTCTTTTTTTTTTTATTTTTTTATTTTTTTATGTCCCTAAAGCTTTTCAGGTATGTGTGTGAAATATACATACACACACCCTCATGTTCCATTTCTTACTAAAGTTAAAACATGCAGTGATGTATTCCATTTTTATTCTTCTAATTATTGTAAGCTTTTTTTCCACCACTGATATTAATTACCCAACTATGAAAGAATCTGTCCATACATGGTTTTTCATTTTTTTTTTTATTATTCCTTATTTTTCATTGGGAGAATTATTGCCTGATCACAATGACTTCCTGTCCTACTCTACATCTTTATTGGCTCTGTGCTTTATATTATTGTTGAGTCAAGAACCTATTATGTTATTACATAAAACCTTCCATAATATAATGAGAGGAGAAGAGTGATTGCCAATTTAGCTTGATTTCCTAAACTCTCTTTTAAGAAATTGCCTTGGCTTCAAAAGTTTCTGTGTGGTAAAAAAAAACTAAAGATTTCCTAATGTGTGTTAACAGGAATCTAAGCTTAATAAAATTATTTATTGAACTCAACCAGTTCAGATCGGTTACACTAGGTTGAAATAAATCTCTGTAATCATATATCACATCTTGGTGTTGGAATTTTTTTTCTACAGGTTTATATTTGAAGAATTTGCCAACTTCTATTAGTAAAAAATATAAAAATCTGATTTAAAAAATATGAAGTCTTTCTTTGCCTTTTTCCCTTTTTACACTGATAAATTGAAAGTAATTTAGAGGAAGATTTTCACCTCCTAACCTTTTTAACACTTAATTTTAGTCATACCTGTTTTTTTATGTGGGAGTGTTGTTTTCCTATTTGTATTACTAAAAGATTTTTAAAAAGTACTATAGGGTGGACTGCATTAGCTTTATTTGGCAGCTAGTTTAGGAGAAACATCTCTTCCTGAGCTACTCTGCCTCCTAAGTCTGGTCTATTTTTAACCTAATTTTGGCAAATCCTTTGTCACAGTGCCAGATATGGGGAAAATAGCAGGGCAGACTGAGTTCTTTTTAAACTTTGGTTGGGCAACCAGTCTAGAAGGAAAAACTTTGAATTCAAACCAGGTTTACTCTGCTTAATTTTACCCAGGCTTTCACAGTGGCCCAGTCAGTCTTTGCTGTAGAATACACCAACTACTCCTCTACAGAGAGGTAAGATCCCTCCACCCACTGATGAGTGTCCTGGATATGGCACTAAATCATCTGATGGTGAGGCTCTAGTCCTTGAGAACGTGGAGTTGCAAAGAAATGATTAAATTGAATTTTTAGTGTTACATAGCAATACTTGAAACCATTTAGCTATGTGCGAATAAAACTATTAGTGATACATCACCAAAACAAAACTTAAACCTATTTTTCATTTTTTATATATATATATATATAATCTCATAACTCTTTATTTTTGTTTTTAATATAAAATGTTTATAAATTTGAACACTTTTTTTTCTTTAAATTTTTACCTTTTTGTGAATTTTACTTTGATCTCTTGATATAGAACATTAAAAAATGCCATGTCTTAGCATTTTACCAATTCTAAAGCCACTTGTAAGTTGGCATTTTGAGACAAAACCTGTGCTCTTTATCAAATGACATTCAGATTGCTGATTTTATATATATATATATATATATATATATATATATATATATATATATATATATATATAATGTTTGTGCTACTTTTGTAAATCTCTTGAACATATCTATATAACAATGTTTGTGAAAGACATTTTTGTTGTGAAAACTTATTCAACTGTCTAAAGGAAGAAAAGAAAGTGAAACCAATATTTACTACTTTGGTAAGCAAGTAATCTTTCAAAGCATTAATACAGAAGTGCTGTATTCTCAAAGATTGCTCTTGTATGTGTGTGTGTATATATATATATATATATATATATCATATTATTTTTTTTTTATGTTCATTTATCTTTGACAGTGAATGAGACTTGGTGGTTAGGGAGGAGTTTTAATGTATGCCTTTAGATTCCTTTGCAAAGAAAAGAATATTCATGAAAGACTCAGGGGGATGTCCCATTCACTGGAGAAACCCCCAAGTCAACTTGGCTACTAATGCCATCTTCACCTAATGTCAGATTTAATCTAAAGAAAAACAGTTACTAAGATACACATTGTGAGAGATTTTTCTTATATATAATGAAAAAAGTTTGTGCTGCAATTCAGTTTCTCCCAATATCCAATCTTGAAGAGTCTACTGATGTTGGTTTACTTGTCTAGCATCTTGTTGCAGACAAAATGTTCATGCCATTAGTCTTTGGCTTCATTTTGTCTGGAGTCAGTTCACTAGTCAGTGATAGTTTTCTTTTAGCCAAACAGACAAGGTATTCTTTTGAGAAATGATTGTTCAGTAAATTAATTCTTGTTAGACTTTGTCTCAGAAGCCCATTGCTCTTATCTTATTAGCTCCTTTTTCACACATTTGAATACATTAAAATTGGTGTTAAAGCTGTTGTTCATTTGTTGCATTTAGAAAGAATTGATGATGCATACACACGTGTGTGTATGGCTGTATTTATAAGTTAATAATTTTATATTTGATACTTGATTAGCGATATTGAGTATGTGCATTTACTTAGTCTGGTACAAGGAATCAAGTATGGAGCTCCCTGTAAAAATATAATAAAGTTGAAACTGATTCTTACTAAAAGGATACTCCAAAAGTTTATGAACACAAAATACCATTTCCCTTCAGTAATGCCAATTTATTTCTTATACATTTATATAACTTGCAATTTATCAGTATTGCTTTTAGCCCTGGTTATCAGGCAGGAATATCAAACTGGGTACTAAGGAATTATAGACTCAATAAAACATACTTGTATTTCTATTTGTTTCTGTTCTTGTTGACCCAATTTGTATTTTTCAACTGATGCTTTTTATACTAAAAATGCTTTGTTTATTAGATTCTCCCTATCTTTCCCATCCCACATCAAAGTCTGAGACTTATTTTATTATGAAATGTTTTTAATAACATAAACTAAGAAATGATTGTCAACATGTACAATGTTTTCCGGAGGAACTGACATGAGAATTCTTTTTCACACAAAAATGAAAGTATCCATAAATTGTTCCTAAACCTGGTTACTATTAAAACGTTCTTTTTGAAATACTATGCCAGTTCTTGATCTGAGTTTTTGAAAGACTGCTCTAAGTAAATGATTAAATTAGGTTTGTAAAATTTGCCACTGTACCCTTTTATGATAGGCTTCAGGGTGTAGCATTTCTTTCATACTGTAATAAGTAGCTTGGAAAATACTGTTATTGGGAAATGTTATATTTGTCCATTTATGACTGAAAACAAGACTAAAACTGACTCTGAGCAAAACAATAATTTTCTTTATTCAAACAAGCATGTATTTATTTTACTTAAATGCTAAAGAACAAATACTATATTTTCATTTTAAAATAGTCTTTTCTTTATCTGTTGTCTCTAATGAGAAAAGACTCAGTAGATAATTGTTACAAAAACATTTACCTGAGCCTCATCAGTGAAACAGTTTTAAGAGTTTTTTTGGGGTTTTTTTTCCCCCAGTGATGTAACTTCTATCAAGCATTAAACAGCTTCTTACAAAATAATTTTTTTTTCATATCTATTCCTTTTATTTTGATCCAACAAGTCTTTTCAACTTTTAAGTTATCATTTGTTTATCTTTTTGTGGTTGTTGGTCAATGTTTAAGCAATTATATTTTGCAGGAAAAAAATCCTTTGGTAATGTTTTAACATTGCATAGTGGTACAAAGGTGTTGATTGGTTCTGTTGTGCCTCACAGTGTCATCACAAATATGCTTTGTATATGAACTTAGCTTTTGGGGTCTCTGGAGCATTAAAATTCCTTGACAGGTAACCAGGGTTATGAGGGGTAAAAAAAAGCTACAAAGCTCATTCAAATTTGATAATCATTGTGTTGCCTGCAGATACTCATTCTATTTTTAATTATTTAATCATCAAAATATTTTACTGGCTTTCTATATGGCCTTTCAGCTAAATTGTGTTTTCCATTAAATAACTCCTTTTAGTTTCTATTGTTAAAAGAAGCAAGTGGTATTCTGAATACATTTGCATCAAGGCAATCAACATTATCATTCTGCAAAATCACTGGTCAGCTATACTGCTCAAAAGCTTTTGTTAGATTCACTTTTTAAGCATTTTTCTTTTTTGTAAGGTTTATAAATGGTATACTAGTTGATTGATGGCACAAGCAATAAAGAACTGAATAAAAAATGCTGGAAACTTTTGCATCTATATAACTATAGTCTGCTTAGAGAATGAAGGTTTTCTTTTTCATTTTTCATTCTGACAGTTATATCATGTTTCTGTGGCATCATTTTTTTTCTATTTCTCAGCTGGTTCACAATTGTGACTTTAGAACATGATTTGGGTGAAGGGATAAACATCTATATTTGTACCAGTACATTGTCTAATCATCTTGAAGTCCTAATTATAGCTGGGACTCCTAGTTCTTAATAGTATATAAAAATACTTGTATCAAATTGAATTTATCAAATGAAAAT
The DNA here is from genome assembly GCA_963585895.1 of Sepioteuthis lessoniana. Classification (NCBI taxonomy): domain Eukaryota; kingdom Metazoa; phylum Mollusca; class Cephalopoda; order Myopsida; family Loliginidae; genus Sepioteuthis; species Sepioteuthis lessoniana. Next base: position 55,337,884 of record OY757933.1, on the reverse strand, counting down.
TGTCCCCCCACCACCAAACAGCAATAAGCAGTAATTTAAGGGGATAATAGTGGAAATATTCAATTCTATCCTGTCATTCCAGGTAAGGAACTCTTTAGGGGGTTTAATTATCAAGACTTTAAGGTGTACCATTCTCAAGGTGTCCTAATCTTTAACTTACATTGATCATAGGATTTAGTTTTCTAAGTCTGGCACAAGATAATCTAAGGGAGATTGTATCAATTTCAGTTTGATGTTTACTTGCTGTTTAGCATATGATAAATTAAAGGAAAACTCTTTGTGAATTAATGAATCTATTTAAAACCATAACTTGCTTCACCTTTCTCAACTTTTGTTTTCTTTCTCATTTTGTATTAAAGTTTCTTCTGGTTCCATATTTTCAAGCACTTATTGCTTGTCTTGCTTTTATAAAGCAACCCATGCTCTTATGCATATAAAACACCTGTCATGTATGCTTTAACATTTGGTCACTGACCTATTTTAAATTTTCTCACCCACGCACCATAACCAGTGGTTACCCTGAGCAGGATACTGTGTACTAACAACCACCACTCCAGATTGGATAATGATCTGTCAGCCCATTATTATGGCATCCACAGTTGTTTTCTATTTGGAATAAACAAAAGAGAAAACCAAGTGGACTTGATTACTCTTTACTTTTTCCTCTTCCATTTGAATTATTTTTAGTTTTCATCTCTTACTTTTTTAAATTTTTTTTTTTATTCATTATTAAATAAGCCTGTCTCTATTTCTAATAACTAGTTGCTGTTCTGATAATAGTAGTAGTATTGTATGTCTGCTCCTTATGTTTGACCCTCTCTTTTAACCATATCTTTGTATCAGGTTTCCAGGTTATCAGAACAATGAAAAATACTTGGCATGTACTGAACTTCCCCCCCCCCATACACACACCCTTACTCCCATACTGCAATAATCCTCTTCACTTTGAATTTCATCATCAAATAAAGTTACATCATTGACTGTGTGTGTATATATATATATATATATATATATATATATAATCTTGATTATTAAAATCATTTTCTTTTAAAAATTTCCCTTTTTAGATTATTGTTTGCTTAATTTGAATGGTAAAAATATTTTTGTATGAACAAAGATTTATGGTATTTCCTTTTGGTTTTGTTGATAAATTTATATAATTAAAACAAAAGGTACATTTAAGATTTCCATACTTTTAATCTAACAATTAAGATATTGTTTTGCTAGATATTTACAGATAAAATAAGTAAATTATGAAAAATTTTTTGTATGCCCTGTCCCAGTGCATGGCTTCAGGTTAATTTTTTTTTTTTTTTTTTTTTTTTTTTAATAATCATTCAGGAATTGTCCCAAAAAACAATTTAAACCATCTTAAAGGATATGTAAATGGTCTAAAAAAAATAAGTTTTTTTACTTTATCATAGTTATAATAAAAATACCATGAAAATATTACTAAACCAATTTATTTACCTATAATTAAAATAATTCTCAGTCTTTGTTCGGTCTAATTCTCGGTCTTTGCACTAGAGCATCTGTGTTTTGTAACCACCAATTCCCCACTGATCACTACTTAGTACTTCATTGGAAATGCAGGAGCTCCACTCAAATTTTATCCTCTTCATCCTGACAAAGCCTTGCTCATAGAATGAGTTCAACTTTGAGAGGATAAGCCAATGCCTTTGGCATATACGGCAATGAGAATTTTGAGGTGAAGTTGCTCTCTCCGAAATGCTTCTAGAGATTTAAAATCCTCATAGGTCTTAAGTAATGAAATATTCCATAAAGACATTCAGTTCAGTAATACCAAAGATTGTCAGCCACTTCCAGCTTTAACCCCATCCATGAACTTGTGTAGCCTTAGAACAGTTTTTTGTCTAAAGTCTAAGATAAATAAAACACATTAGTAATTTTACTCACCAAAAAGAAAAATCCAATTTATAATTATGTTGGGTTGATTAGATACAATACTGGAATTTTATATATATATATATATATGTGTGTGTTAATAACAAATCTTAAAGGACTTCTCACCTTGAACCAGTTTCCTTCTTGCTGGAATGAGACGGTGTCTTCTGTCTTTCAAGACATTCAGCATGAAATGGATAAATAAGAGTTCTGCTTGAGAGAATTCTATAAGTTTTTGCCTTTCCATTCATGACAGAACGTGCTTATCTCATTAAGATCAATACTGGCATACTTCTTAAAGCAAACTAAAATGGTTTTGTAGTTCCTCATCAAGGCCTCCAAATCATGTTACATGTACAGTAACTAGTGAATATCTTCACTGTTCTTTATCTTCAGTTGAAATATCCATTGCCTTGTTGATCTCCTGAAACTTATGAGTCTTTTGCAGAGCATGTGTAGTGCTTGTTGATGGTATGTCTTGCTCCTGAGTAACCTGTTTAGCAGTCTAAAGCAGCTAAGCAATGAGCCACACCAATTTGGGATGAGGAACAACATAAATGTTAATCTTGCTGTCACTTCCAACAGAATGATAGTGCCAACACACTTTAAGGCTAACTAGAAATTTCTTTTAGATCCTTTCGACTTTAGTTCAGCTAGAAATGCTCTGTGTGTATGTATTCATTCAACCACTCTGCCACTGGTAGGATGTGACACAATCAATTTTCAAGTGAAGTAAAGCTGGTTTTGAATTGTTTTTATTCTCCTTGATATGGTTGCCTAACAAAGGCTAAAGAACCCAGCCTGCTTCACTATTTAGCCATTGCAGACAGTGGGGAGAGAATGGATAGATTCATGCTTTCTCAAGGGCATTGGTACAAAGTAAAATATAAACAGCATTGGATTACTGATTCCATTTTCTATGAAGATGAGAATGTTTCAAGAGAACTACCTCTATAAGCTAGTTCACTGGTTTACCATTCTTGAAATAGATACAGTATATTAGCTCCCCTAACTAATTGGTTGACTGGGGTGAGTGGAACCTGACTGATCACAATTGTTCCTGAAGCTACTCTATGATGCCCAATCTGGTAGCTGTGATTTAACATTCGACACACCTGGTCATTACTTAGTTTTGCAGAGATTTAGATTGTTTGTACAATTGATAATCACTTGATTAGAAGACATGATGTAACGGTAGCTTTATTTTTGGCAATAAAATAAATGTTGATTAGTTTCTTTTATTGCCTCATCCATTCTGTCAAAATCTGACTCAAGTGAACCTCTTTCTGGATAAGCTCTTGCTTGTCGGCCATCTTCTGTAGCTTTGTGTGAGGCGGTAGTTGTATGTTCTTCGTTCTCCCTTTCTGTCCAGCTATCCCATGATGCTTTGCTCTACATTAGTTTTGCAGTTTCATCATATTCAATAAATGAATGTCTTTTCCATTGAAGAAATATAGTTTTCCTTTTGCCTTCTTAACCAGAGCTTCCTTGTTTCTGAACAAAAGTAGAATATTGATTTTTATTTGATCAAAAGGCTCCCAGGTGAAAAGATTTACTTTTTCATGACTATTTCCTGGTGATTTTTTTACAAAATATTATTTGGTGATTTAAAACCAAGAGTAAATCATCATGGAAAATATTAAAACTTTACTATTTGTTTGAAAATTTCACTTGTTTTCAAAATTCCATGGAGATACCTAAAACTTTTAATTATGATTTTTTTTTTTTTTTTTTTTTTTTAACATTTATTAGAATATAAAATAATATCAAGACAGCATGAAAATCTAGATAATTCTCAACATGGTTTTAGAGTATTTTAGATGCAAACTGAAAAGTAGCAACACTCCAGCTTCCTGCTCCTTCTAAAAAATATTTTAGTAAACTTTGTATTGCTGTATATATTTTTCCTTTAGTAATATAATTAATCATGTTATTCAGAAATTAAGTTAAAAAGGTGCATTTATTTTCATTATTATCTCTAAATTTCAGCTTAGTAAGCTAAAACAAGTTTGTGGTTGGAAATCTAGTTTTAAAAAAAATGATTAACTTGATTTCTGATTAATACTAGGGCAAGTAAGAAGTTCAGCAATATTTTGGTACATTCTAGTTCAGTGTATGTATCATGTGACCAAATAAGATCAAGATACCTGCTGTGGTTGGTGATATTGTGGTAGCTGGTGCACTGGCATGTTATGTATTGCTTTACTGTTATTTTGAAGATGCACAGATGAATAAGCAATGAAAAATTGAAAACTTAACCTTTGAGCTCTAACATAACCAAAATATTTTGTTATACAAAAGGTGAAGGTGATTACAATACAGTAACCAGAGGATTCAAGAAATTTTGCCTGGGTTGCAAGAACCTTGATGATCAGGTAGGCCTAAAATTGGATTCTGAGGCTAAATCATGATTTAGCACTGAGTATTTTGTAAGCTCAGCATTTTGGTCTAGTGTGATATGTCTCCTTCATAACCTTGGCAAAAACATCTGGAGATGCCAAATTGTGCTCCACATGCTACCATGATATTGCAAAACTTTTGACTCGTCCAAGTATTGATTTCTGATTAAAATCTTTAATTTGTTTCAATAATTAAAAAGTAAATATTTTGAATGTTTACATTCTGGTTAAATACCTCTGAATTTATGTATATCAAAATTTATCCTTATTTTTATTAAAACTATTAATCAAATTTTTGTCAAAATTGTAAAGCTTAAAAAGTAACAAGAACAACCATATTAAAGAATTTTCTAATCATATAATTAAGCTAAGTGGCATTAATTAATTTCTGACTAAATTTCAACATTTAAATATCCAAGTTTCACCCTCCAGTAAGTTTACAAGCTATTTTGTTAAGAATAGATTTTCGTTAGTGTCCAGACTTTTTTTTGTTTGTAATAAATTTTTCATACCTTCCACTCAAGAAACAAATTTACTATGAAAACTTCATTGTTGACATATTTGTTTAATCATTAAAGTGTTATATTAAGAAATTTTCTATCGTTCTTCCTTTCCACTTTCTATCAATAAATTTAGTTCAATGAAGGTGTCTTGTTTAACCAGAGGAACATCATTAACAGCAGTTTGAAAATTTGAAGGAACCACTGCCTTGGAAAGATTTTAAGTCTACCAACAGTTGTGGTAACTATGGGTAACGGAGGGCCTCGGTTACTATAGTAACATGAGAAAGAAGCTCTGTTGAAGTCAGTAATTCTGTTCAGTTTCTGAATTTAAAGAAAAAAATTTCATCCTGCACAAACGTGTTTTCCACTGTTCCCAGAATACTTATGTTGGGACCTGTCCCAAAGTACTGGGTATGGCAAAACACTCCTCACATTTTTAATCTGTCACCTGTGTGGTGCAAGGGAACATTGGCAAGTAATAATGGTTGCTCAATCTAGCTAATGTCCCCTAGAAAAAAATAGGATCTGTTACAATCATGGCTTTCACTGGTGTTCACAATGCATTTACAGTTGAAAGAGATTTTTTTTTTTTTTTTTTTTTTTTTTTTATAAGACTGGTGAATATGTAATTGCTACTCAGCTTTTCGTGCTCATTTCATGTTATTTCAAGATGGTGCTGTTCTGAATAGAAAATCGATACGAGTTAAATTCTAACTAGAACAGCGTCATTCCTGTGTAATATGAAATGAGCAACAAAATATCTGTGTAGCAATTACAGATCCACTCATCTTAGAAAATGTTTCAAATGCAATCATACAGTTTGCAACTGCAAGTCATAATCATAACTGATTGTGTCTGAAGAAAAATAATCCCTTAGCTAGATGGAGCTACCTTTTTGCCATTTGCCTAAAATCACTTGCACCAAACGGGTGATAGTTTAGAATAGGGTAGGTATTTCTGCTGCACCCTGTATATACTTACAACATTGTGAAATCTTTCCATTAAAGATGATTTTAAAGGCCAACAATTGTAAAAGTTTGTCTTAAAATATAAACAAATTTTTATAGCTTGGAATAAAATGATTTCTGATTCTGCAATTTTGCTAAGTACACCAAATGATTTTAATAAAACAAATGCTTGAAATAGAACAAAGTGTAACATTTGAAAACCACTGCTCGATATACAATGTGTATAGCATGTATTTGTTTTTTAGGAATTCTTATAAATTCATCATCATCATAATGTCGTGCCACTAGCATGGATATCCCTGACCCTCTCACGCCACTCCTCCCTATCACTCATCGCTTTTGGCAGGTCTTCAGGGCTACATCCCGTATCCTCACATAGCTGCTGAATGTATGTTCGAGCTGGTCGTCCTACTTTTGCTTGGCCATATGTGAGGGTCCATAGGAGCACATCACAGAGTTCATCCTTGCTTCTCCAGCAGTGTCCTGCGTGTCTGGTTCGTCTAACTTGTATAGTTATTGTGATCGGAGGCAAGTGGCCGTATTGTTGGTGTCTTGTGAGGTGTTGCCGTCTGGACTTGTTCAATATTGCTCTCAACATTCTTGTGTAATTGCCGTCTAGCTTCTTCAGCCGTTTAGTTAGCGTCCAGGTAGTGCATCGATATAGCAGTATCGATACGACCGCTGCCTGGAAGAAACTGCGTTTCATTTTATCAGTCAGGTCTGATTTCGATATGATCAAGAGCCTATCGATAGCTGTCCATGCTTTCGTTAGTCGCGTGTCGATGTCTTTTTTGGTTGATGAGACACTGCTTCCTAGGTAGGTGAATTTGTCTACTAGTTTCAGACAGGTTCCGTCTAGTGTGGAAATGTCGCCTGTTTGGTTGTAACACATTCAGTTTTGTGTGCATTGACATGGAGGCCAATGCCTGCGGCAGCTCATTCCAAACTATGCAGCAGTGCTTCAGCTTGGTTAGGTGTATTCGCCAGTAACGCTATGTCATTGGCGTAGTCGGCATCGGTAATTGTTTTTGCAGGGTACCTTCTGCTTCTTTCCTTTGTCAGCTCCTTTGTAGTACTCCTGCTACAATGTCGAAGTATTCTGTCTCTCCATCTGGTGAACGCTGCAGTTCTGCTTTCATTTTCTATACATAATCACTGGACAAAAGATTTAATTTTCTACCTTCTATTTCTAATTGGTTATTATAGGAAAAAAAAGTCTTTAAGCATCCTCACTTCTCTTCCTTATCTGACAATTCTTGTTCTAAAGGTCTTTTTCTTCAGAAACAGGAATCCATTTTCAATATCATATTGTAAAATACTCAAAATGTCAATGTACAAATTCCAAAATAGTTTCATTTAATGAATTTCTACTTTCAATTTAAACTAATGATTTTAAAAATAAAAAATATAAAATGAAATAACCTTCACTATCATGTAAAATACTCGATTCTCAAATTCATATTACAGACCTTTTTTGCATATAAGACATAACCTTGCTTCTGGTGGTACCATATTTGAAGTTCCATGACCCGTCTGTCACAGGCAGGATGCAACATAAAATAAATTTTTAAGTGGAATAAAGCTGGTTTGAATTCAGTTTTTCTTCTAGACTGATTGCCTTGCCAAGGCTAAGGAACCCAGGCTACTCTATTTACCTATAGCTGGGCAGCGGGGGCAAATGAATTAATACTTTTCTGAAGGGTAGTAACATTACGTGAAACAAACGGCCTCATCCAGGATTCGAACTCTAGTCATTGATTCCATATCTTATGAAATTACATTAACCGCACCTGATGGTATCACAAAATCTATATAACATATCTGGTGTAAAGTAAAACCCCTCTGACATACCATGATTGGAAATACTTGTCATTGCATCCCAATGACCTAATAGATTGAGACAACCATTCTAGAAGAAACAACTGTTTTGTTGAACTTTTAATTTATTCCTTTTAACACATAGAGAGAACAAGACTGAGAAGAAAGATAGAGCTTCCCCAATGAATTCATTTATTAAAAACAGCTCTATGAGCAGGTTTTACATTTTACAAATGTTTCCGTTGGAAAAAAAACCCAGAGAGTCTCCTTTATTTGGTTTTGTTAATTTATTCTGTTTATTACTGTGAACCTTGAGCTAGCCATCAAGAACATTTGTTTAATTGCACATGTCTTCTAAAACCACAGTTGTTCATTATGATTCTTTCAGCAATTCCCAGGGACTAATGTCAAATGTTGTGTCTGCATTATGAGGATCAATGGAGAGGCACTATTAGCTGGATAGTATTTCTCTTAATTATATATGACAACCAGGGATTAAGTACTTTATACCCAAGCTGGCTACCTGCTGCTCTGAACAGCTTTATGGCAAATTGTTCCTCTCATTTTGCTTGAAATCTGCAATTTTACAAATAGTTTGGGGGTTTACAGATAAAATATTTCAACTTCTAAGGAATAAAAACTAAAACTATGCTATCTTTTTAAAAATGATTTTTGGAAGAATTTCTTCTGATCAAGATTATGATCCTTTATGAAATCACATGCTATATTTTGTAAAATATATATTTTTTTAAAATTTTTTCAAGTACTCAAACCTCTTGTGAGGGTTGTAAGTCTAGTTGTATTTGTTATAGCTATAATGATGTGAAATCATTGGGCCATAAATAAATGGTTGCCATAATTGTAAAGGCAATTTCCTTTGATATAAGATATATCAATATTCACAAAAGGCATCTATTCGTAATTAAGCTTGTGTAGTTTGGTATGTTTATAAATAGTGCTCAATATTGGTAACGGAGCACACACACACACACACACACACATATATATATATAGTTAGGTAGCCCTGTCAGTGGGGCCAAGTATATGCTGTCACCTACAGAGGGGGTAAATCCTTCCCTACCCCCAAAAAATGGTATCCTTGGTATGAAACTAAATCTGGTGAGGCTCCAGTTCTGGTCTTTGGGAAGTATGAAGAACCCTTCATTGTCATTATTCCCAGATTTGCTCTGGCCCAGAGTGGTAATACCTGTTCAGGTCCCATCTAAGGGTCAAATAGATCTACTTGCTAATTATTTTTGATAGGAATACTTGATATCATATACAAAGAGAATTAGACTAAACAAAAAAAAATTGTAAATGTACAATGTTTCCAATTCCCTAATCTCTAGGCATGAAATGACCCCTGACATGTTGACATGCAGTTAGAATCAATCAAAGCTAGGATAGCATAGGGAGTCAATGGCACTTGCTAATTCAGTCTGATGATTGCATAGGTAAGAAACTGACATTCACCAAGCACTGTTGACTCAGTGTCTACACTATCTTAATTTATTTATAAACTAAGAAAACTTATGAAGTAAAGCTGTCTTTGGAAATATTGTCTTGTCAATGGTGGTAGACTATTCTAAGTGACTGTTGGTGACTGACTTGAGATGATACTGCTCTAAAAGTAGGATCTCATTTACATATGATACTACAAAAATATTGCTGTCTCTTTATTTTTTTTCTGATATATCATATTTTGAGTGGTAGATAGTTGTTTGTTCCTAATTGTTTGTGTTTTTAAAGTGCTTCTTACAATTACTTAATCCAATGGTGTAAGAAAAAAGTATTGGGTTAAAAACTCTTGAGTACCTTCTGTCAAATTTGATCAGAAGAATGATCATCATAAATTGGTAGTAGAATCATATAAAGCAATTTCAGACAGACCAACCAACGTTTTAGTAAAACCCTCCATTCTTGGATAATTTTTTTTTAAATTAAAATTTTGAAACAACAAATTATGTTCTGCAAGAATCCAGACATCTGTTCACAGATTGAGAAGCCAATAAAGATTAGCAAGTAGTTCCTTTGGCCATAAATAAGATTTCAGCTTGAAGAATCATGCTCTGCATGGATATTGCTCCTGTTTAAAATACTGACTCTGCCAAAGATTTCCAACCGGACATAGAATGATGAAGTCTTTACATTAAACATGTGCTACAGGTTTATAGGCCTGACTTTGGGTTTTATGTAGACAAGTGGGGAAACATCTTGACAAATTTATGTGAACTTCCAAATTAACCAAAGACTAACACAGATACCAGTTTCTGAAATCTCGGGTGGGTGGGGGGTGTTAATCTCCTATTGAATAGCTTGTTTTTATTATTTGTATTTATGACAATCTTAAAAGAAAATAAGTGATTGAGTAGAGTTTGTCCTGTTCTCTTTGAGGACAATAATTTGAGTTCAAATCAGTTCTTGTTTAATTTTTGCCTGTCTTTTCTTTTTTTTTTTTTTTTTTTTTTTTCAAATAAGCATAAATTTATGAATCCTGATTTAATGAAACAAAAACTAATTTTTATTTTTTTTTCCTTCTCTTTGCTGCTTCTGTTATTGTAGCAGTACCAATGTGATATTTTTATTGTTACCTTCTGCCCTGAAGCATAATTTAAGCTAGTGATTTGTCTATAAAGTCAGGGAGGGGGGACAAACAAAAAACATTACACCTGTTTAAATTTAAAACTGCAATAATTACATTATAGTTTTTCAAATTATAACTGAGGATGATTTTCTAAATTAAATTTATTCTTTACATTTCTGGGGTTTTTGAATTATTGCAAAAATCATGAATTTATATTTTTCCTTTTTTGTGTAAGTGTTGAAGAGGCTGTCAAACCTTCCAAAAGTCATCTCTTATTTTTGACTTTTTTTTTTTTTTTTTTTTTTTTTTTTTTTTTTTAGATATTATCTTTCCATTGATTTAAAGATGTGATTTTTTTTTTCATGGAAATTGCCTTTTGAGTTTCAGTACAGATCAACTTAGTTTTTAACTTTTAAATCCTTATTCAATTTTTTAGTTATTTGTTGAATTTTTCTTTACAAGGTTTTTACTTTCTCAGCTGAAAATTGCATAAGAAACTGCCAATTCAAGCAAAAGCCCTGTCAGCTGGGGCTGTAGAAAATGCTGACTGTATCTCTGCAGAGAAGACCCATGTCAAACGAGTGTTCTGGATAATACTAAACTATCTGATGATGAGGCTTCACTTCTGGAGCTTGGGGAAATATGGAGTATCCCCTTCATTACTGTTATTCCCCCAAGTCCACACTGATAGTACCATCTATAGGTAAAATAGAACTATTTAATCATTTACTCTACTGGAAAACACTTAACTGTATGTAACTAGATGGTTAAAATTAGATGGAACTATTTGTATTGGATAGCAATGCTTGAAACCATCTAATTGGGTACAAATTAAAATAATTGAAACCATTTAACTGTGTGCAAACAAATTATCTCTGGCTTGTCTTACAATGTTACCAATAAACTACTTGTTTACAAATCGCTTGTGTCGGGGATGGGGGTGCAGAAACAAAATTAGGAATATTCTAGTATAATAAAAACTCATTTTTCAAAATTAATCTTGTTTTATCAACATGCCTTCAAAATAAATTCAGATATTTTATTCCATTCCTCCTTAATTAGCAGTCTTGAGCAAACCAATATTTGGGTAGGAAGTTGCATTTGTTTTGTTTTCTAAAATGCCCTATATAGCGTAATCAATGAGATTAAAGTCTGGGCTTAAATCTTGTTTAATTCCTGTCCTCAGTTTTCTCATGGACTTTCAATTCATTAGTGTGCTCTCTTATTGACATTGTGGGGTCCTTCTTAATCGCTGCAGTGAGAGCAGTTAAAAAGCCTTTTCATCTTTTGTTGAATCCTCCACTGCCCTTTTTCCTTAAAGTTTTTTCTGTAAAAATTTTTTCTTTGCTTTGTTTACAGTAGACAAAGTAACTTTGGCTTGGTTTTGGCATTAAACAAATCATATTATTTTTCTTTTCTCACCCACTCATATTGGGATGAATTTTAATTTTAAAAACTGCTTGAATATGAAAATTTAAATTATTGCGTTTTTAAAAATTGGACTAATCAGACCAAAAAACGCTTTAAAAATTATTCCATATTTTGCTTCTACACTCTGTATATAACAGTATTTGGCATTAAATAACCTATCTGAATTAATATGCCTTAAAACACAACCAACTAACCAATACAGGTTAGTAAAAGCAATAGAATGTTATTCCAAACTGTTCCTACATTACATGCTAGTTGCTCTCTCTAAACTGCTACATGACAGTTTGGGAGAGGATATTCTCAAAAGGGTTATATTTGTTTGGTTGGTCCTGGCAAATGGCTTCAATCAACTGATAACCCTAAATGTTATAGAAGAAACAGAGGAAGAAAGTTGAAATATTTATATCTAATATTGCATAATGCACTAAGCTTTCTCTTTAATACACAGGCACTGTGGTGTGTGGTGTGGTATGGTAGATATTTATCCAACTTTCCTGCCATGAGCAGGATGCCACACAAGGTTAATTTCTAAAGCAAAGCTTAACTAATTCAAATTCAGTTTTCCTTCTAGACCAGTTGCCATTACAACATTAAAAGAAAAGTCTATCCTACCTGGAGGGAAAATAGTTTTGTGCATACCCTTTCCCATTGGTATTAGCACTGAAATGCAAACAGCCTTATACAGGATTTGAACTCTGATTGCTGTCTCCATTTCCTACAGTGATAACTATTACATAATGTGTACCTATGTGTTGAAAATAAATTTAATCAAGAATTTTAAAATCGGAAATGTTTTAATAGATAACAATTTCTTTTAGTTTATTTCTGATATTGTTGTAAAGTTATTTTTTGTATGTGAAATGGTGGAAGTTGAAAAATATAAAGTATAAAAAAAAAACAAATCTCCATCCTTGATGATTGGTTATACCAGTGGCAGATTTAATGAGACTTGCATTTGTCTCCTCTTTCCAAATTGACTAATGAACAGGAAATTCTGCACACACCCATGAAGGCAAAATTCTCAATATTGCTATGATAATTTTTTTTTTTTCTTTTGACTCTTTCAATCTCCTATCTTTTAATTAATGATTATTCAACATTTTAAAAATGCAAGGAAATCATTAGAGGGACAGAAACCTGTGTATGTGCTTTTGGATTTTTTTTTTTTCTTTTTTAATCATTTCAACAACATAGAATGATATAGTTTTTGTCTTTTTAAGATCAAAGTTTAGCATTTTGTCTTGTTTTCTCTAATCAAGTAGAGGAGGCTATATTTAATCAAGATTTATAATTTTCAAGATGACCTTCAATAGCCATTAAGCTTAATGTTAATCCACCTCCTATTCATAAGAGTTATAACTACAAATAACTATTGAATAGCAATTATAGAATCAATTTCTCCCTTGAGAAATTGACACCAAGCTGCATCTAGTTATGAGGCTCCAGTACTGCAATGAGTACTTCTTCACTGCTATTAAACCCAGCTCCATTCTGGTAAAGGGTGGATATACCTTTTAGGTTCCTATCTAATGGTTCAAATAGATCTGATGAAAAATTATTACACTTCGTTCTATTTCAATCATTTGTTTTATCCTTTATTACTAAAAAAAAAACATGTAATTGATGGCTAAAAAAGAGTTTAGTATTAAATAACCCAACAAGGGTCAACCTGCTTTGATATCAAATAACGAAACTTATATAAAAACCTATTTGGGTCAGGTTATATATAATTTTTTTCCCATCCTAAATCTTTAGTTCCACCATATTGAATTTTTATCCTTTTTCTCTTGTACAAACTTTAAACAGGCCTAATCATAGCAGTTGTTGAACAGTCTTGTTCAAGGTACATATGATTATTGTAACAGAATCATTCATGGTACATGCTTATTTGACACCATTAACAACATTTGTAGGTGATTTTTCTTAGGTTTTTATCAACCAATCTCCTGATAAAATGAACAGACCTAGCTGTGAACTTGTATCATCAACCTGGTAGCTTCCTTACACCTCCCAATATATCTACTTCTTGGTGACTCCCCCCCATAATTTTGGCAAGTGATTTGTGCTCAACTATATTCTTGCTATTTTTTTTTTCTTTTTAAGCCATTGTTCTGTTTGTGGAAAGGAATTAATGTTCCTTCAAATCAGTAGTGTTCTTTCCCATGTGGTGCACTTACTAAACTAAATGTCTATACTTTGAAAACTCTAATTTTATAACAAGTTTTTAACATTACTTAGTCTTTTTTTCTTTATATATATGAGAGAGAGTAAACCCATATTTGGATGGCAACATTTTTTGCAACAGTTTTAATGCTGTAGAATTTACTCATAATATCTGATATTGCACAATTAAAATTGGTATTATTTTAAGAGATTTTGTTTTTAAATTCCATTTGCTTTAGGTAACAATTAGCATTCTATTAAAAAGTAATAGGAGTGTACTCATTTATTGCTGTGACTGTCTATTGAAAAAAAAGGTAGTTCATTTCTCTGACTTATGGTTTGTATATAAAATTTCATGAAATATAATCTTGTATTTTCAATTATATGAGTGAGAGAGATTGCTTATAGTCATTCTATATATTTATCAAATAAAACATTGGACAAATGATAATAGATATTTTTTACTCTAATTTTGTTTTTTGCTTTTTGTTGATGAAATAATTAAATTCTTTTAAATTTCTTTTTTTTTCTTTAGGTAAGTACCTGATTTTATTGGTTCCTTGCTTTCAATTGTGAGTATTGATAACTTCAATAAGATGTTCCTTATCTTTTAATTGACATTTTTATAGCCCTTATGATTATATTTTGGAGTAGTTACCATTTATTGGTAATGGTTTGGTACTAGGCAGGATATTTAGTCCTGTCTTAACTTAAGATCCAATATTAGCATTAGCATATCCATTGATACAGTCCTATGTTTGGTTTTTGTGTTCTTATATCAACATAGTTTATTTTGATTAGAAATGTTTGAGTTAATGTTTTGTAAAGCTCAAAAATAAGTTGTAAAAAAAAAACCCAAACTGCCAGTTTCATCTTAAATATCATTGATAAATATTCAGTACCAAAACCAAATATATAAGTGTCTGTCTCTTTCTCTCTTAAGGGAAAAGAAGCAGAAACCTCTTTCCAATTTCATCTTTTTTACACTGCAAAAATAACTGATTTGAGGATTTATTTTCCAATAGTTGCAAAACATTTTTGGCCTCATCAACCATGTATAATAGTATTGTGGTATTTATCTTTTTTTCTTTTTTTTTATGAATTTTAAAGAGCTTTTAAGTAAAGCTCCTGTTCTCTCAAAAGATGTCATGTCAGTGGAAAGAATATAATCATAATGAAGGGAAATTCCAGTTTTGCTCCATGGACATTTTTAGTTCTGTTACTTATTTGTTTCAATCTCATTAGCAAGTGCTGCTTCATGTTAAAAGTTCCAAGATTTGTTTATAGACTGATTTAGTTTTAGTTGATCTCAAGATTGAACTCTATACTAAAGTATTCAGAGTTAATGTACCTTCAGTCCATAATTCTAAAAAAGAAAAGCCATGTGTTCAAGTAGTCAACAAAAGCAGGGTAGGTTGATGATAAGGTTTAAGTTGTATTCATCAATTCGATGAATTAGATGAAAGATCATTTGTGAATTGCTAACTTTAGAGTTCAATCCTTACTCAAGATTACTTTTCTTGGTAGTCTTTCCATATGACTGAAGATATCCACTTCTTTTAATTCTCTCTGCAGATTGTCAGTTATGTTTCTGGCTGACTTACTCTGATTCACCACCATCCCATAATGTTTAACATCTTTAATGAAATCTTGTGGTTAATGAATATTTTACAATATTCTGACTGCTATTAAGGATGTGGTTACAAGTTTCATCTTCTCTTGTCTGACCTTTTTAATCTTTATGATTATTCACATTACCAGTGAGCTACACCTACAGGTGCTGAGTATTTGTGCTTGGATTCTGATTTGCATGAATGTGATGACACATTTTGTTTTTGTTTTTTTTTGGTTTTCGTTTTAAATTCTTTTAATGCTTTTAACTGAATAATTAAAATGAATTTATTGTCAGCATGAAATTTTTAAAAAATAACTATTTCCTTTTTGGTTTTTCTGGTTTTCTGTTTCTTTCCATGTGAATTGATTAAATTGTTTAATTACTATTGTCTGATCAATAAAATAAATTACTTTAAAGTTTTTCTTTTTAACTTCATTGAAAACAGTTTGGTTGGCATTTGTTGAGACTGCTTGGCATTTGTTTTAGACTAGTTTTAGCTTTGGCCAATTCCTTTGCACATTGTATTGAGTAACTAATTTTCTCTATTTGCCAAGAAAATTAGCACTAAGTTATGTGAGAACTGTCCATGGAGTTAGGAGGGTTAAAGTAGTTGCTGCAATCAAAATGTAAATGATGCCATGTTCTATTGCAGCCAAGTAGCATTGAAGCAGTTCTTTGGCATCCATCTTCAAAATAAAATATTTTAAATGGCTTTTGTGTATGAAAAAAATTTCATGCCTTTCTTCAGAATATTCTGTTTATATCAATTCCTTTTCTATCAGATTTTAGAAGTACAGGACTGAGTTTGGTTTGAATTAGAATTCTTAGTTATGCTGTAGGTTTTGTGGAATCTATCATGATTAGACTGTCTTTTATAATAATTCTGTTCTCCCATCACTACCACCTTTTTAATGAATGTATACTGCCAAGAATTTCTTCGACTGAACCTTCCCTTTCCAATCACATTTTTGTTAGTACTGCAAAAAAGAGAATTTTTATCTGTATGGCAGCCTTACTTTCTCAGTGCATTTTGTCTAATCCTCAAGCATTTATCAATGTTCTGCTGTAAAAGTTGGAACTTTAAAACCCCTACTGCAGAATTTTGAAGTCTTTTGGATTGAACAGATTATATCAAAGTATAACAAATGTTAAGATTTAACTTGACTGGCTATTTGAAAAGGGATTTTTTTTTTATTATCAAAACAATTTTTTTGAATAATTTTTCTTATGCAAATTTTGTGCTTACATCAGTCAATTTGAGTTTGTTCCCTCTTTCACTTATCTGACAAAACCAACAAATCCTAGGATACATTTTTCATATGAAAAGTATTATGAAACAATTATTCTTAGCTATGGACAAAACTATTGATTTTGATTCTGCATGACTGAAAATATTTCAAACCATTGCTTCTCAAACTTTTTATTTGAACATCTTGTAACTTTGTAACTAAATTGAATATTAAATTACATAACATAACTAATTTTCTAGTGTTTGATACAATGTATACAAGAAAAGAATCACTAAACTTCAATTTGAGAATTAAGATACATTTATTTTTTAATGAGAAGGATGGGTTTGGTGGGCAGTGTGCAGAACACAAATCAGGTTGCTGATTTGTGAATTAGAATGTGATTTTGGAGTTCTATGTTCAAAATTATTCTGTTTTTAGTAAATAATGTACATGGTTAAATAGTAAATGTACAGATGCTACCAAATATGAGCTAGTAAAATGGGCTCGACTGTTGCACAAGGTTTAAGGATATTTTCCTACAGCTTTTCAATTTCTAATAACTATTCTACATGATCCATCAAGTTCCATCCCTCCCATTATAAAGGGAATTACCGATGCAAATTACTAAATTCGTGCACTGTGGATCCCTATGCTTTTATTTACACTGCCAAAATTTGATTGTCTCCTAGGGGTCTATATAGACCACTTTAAGAAGCCCTATTCTAAACCTTAAATGAGTGTTTTATTTATATATATAAAAAAAATCAGTGCTACAGTACCTTCAGAGTTTCTGTCTTGTTAAACACTTCTCATGTCAATAACATGATGATGCAAAGAATTTGCTTTTCATTTGTATACATTGTTTGAAGGTCGCTTGAGTGATGGGAAAGATGCTTCCAAAAGTTCATTAACACACTTGTGTAGCAACAAAATTAAAATATTTCTAGGCTTTTTTTCAAGAAAAAAAAACATGGCTGTTTCTTCAGTTTGTCTTTTTTACATAAACTCTATATAAGAAATAAGTGTAGCAATGGCCTATAGTGGAGCTTGAAGACTATCTGCTTCTGCCTATCCCTTCCAAGAAATTATAACCCCGTCTGCAAAACTTGGAATACACTGCTTGTATCTCCTGTAGGGTGTAAAAAGAACCCCCCCAAAAAAAGGTGTCCTGTGTAGGACACTGAACTGAATCTAGTGGTGAGTCTCTAGTTCAAGGGCTCTGGGGTTTGTGGAGTATCTTTTCAGTACCATTACTCTCAGGTCCACTCTAATATGTAGTGATAGTACCTGTCAAAGTCCCATCTATGGGTCAAATGTCTGTTTGAAAATTATGTTTTAGATAGGAATACTTGATACCATATAACTCTTAAGTCCTTTGTATTTAGAATTGTTACTTAAAGCTTAGTTTACTAAAGATTTATTACTAGTTACTTGAAATATAAATTATTGTACAAATTATTGGTATGAGATAGAAATACTTGAAACCATACAACTGTATGCAAATTATGTCTTAGGGATACTTTGTATCATAATTGTGAGCAAAAACTCTTTAACCAATACAAAAAAATTCAAACATACAATGTACATAATTCCCTAACCTCTTGGCATAAAATAAACCTAAATGGGTTAACATACCATTAAAATCGAGCAATTCTAAGAAATTTATATATCTTAGACTCGGCCATTCTGTACTTAAATCTATAAAGTTCCATGTTACATTCACTAAATATTCACCTTGTGTAAATTTCTGCAGGGATATATTATTTGCTGCAAAATGACATGGGCTCCCCCACCTCCAAGTTATGACTAACATAGATTTACTGTTATTTTAGATTTGATGTGTAAATACATGATAACACTTAGTATTTTTACAATGTTCTAAACACTAAGTCACACTGTTATGTTTTCAATTTCTATTGAATAAACAACATTGCTATTTTCATGTTATCTTTTTAAATCTGCATTGAATGTAATTTTTCTCTCTCTCTTCACACACACATATTGAATCAGTCTTTGTGTCCTCTCAATCTATTCAATGCTTTATTTTAGACATAATACTCTTCATCTTGACTGTGACAGTTATTTGCTATAATCACTTCCTGCTTGTTCAAGTAGGTGCTGGATTTCTGCTTTTTACCTGATTAAATGGATATTTCTCAAGTCCGGCCTTTTGTTCAGTCACCCTCCCCACTGAAGCCTATCTGACTGACCATCTCCTGATTTCCTGTTAGAAAAATAAGAAAACAACACAAAGGTCATTCCATTTTTGATGAAAGTTAACTTTTTGAAATACCATACTGTTGTGAAGCTTTATTTTTCTTGCGGGAGAAGGAACATCCCTAACTCTCCAGCCCAGTCAACTGGAGCTGTAGAATATGCTGACTGCATCTTTGCAGAGTGGGGTTAGATTCTCTCCCCCACAAGTGTCCTGATGATGACTCTAAACCATCTGATGGTGAGGCTCCAATCCTGGAGCTTTGGGGAATGTGGAGTGCCTCTTTACCATTGCCTTCAGGTTTACTCTGACCTGTTGTACTTAAGGTCTCATCTATGAGTCAAATACAAGTATTTTATCATTTTATATACTTGAAACCATATAACTGTGTGCAAACAAATGAATAATGTTAAATATAATTATTAGTATTAGATTGCAATGCTTGGAATCTTTTACTCAGTTATTAGAAAGATCAGATTTCTTTGTGTTTGAGAATACTATAACCATTTAACTGTGTGCAAACAAATTGACTCTGGCTAATTTGAAATTAATGTTACTTACAGGGTATTGACATACAAATCTTGTATGTATGCATGCATAAAATATATATCCAAAAACAGGATTTGACATTTAAATAACTTGGAAGGGTTGATATGCGATAAAACACAATCAAACCAAACTCTCCTTGTAGATATTTTTTAACTTCCCTATTAGACCAGAAGATGATTTTTTTAATTGCTTGATAACCTACAAATCCATTGTGTTCCTTTTGGTAACTGCTGCCCATAATGTTATTAATGGTTCTACTCAAAAAGAAGTTAAGGATTCTGATTTGTATTTCGTAGTTATCGCCATCATATCGGGTGTGTGTGTGTGTGTATATATATATATATATATATATATATATATATATATATATATATATGTGTGTGTGTGTTTTTTTTTTTGGGGGGGGTCTATTTTTCATTTATTTTTTTTTTAAATGTTCTTGAAAAACAGAGCCCAAAAGATTTGAACTTTTCTTTACATTTTGATTAGTTAATGGTTTGACCAATTTGGCAAAAAATCTTATTCTGAAGTACTTGAACTTGAGATTTTCTTTGAGTGGTGGGGAATATAGGGTGGGGTGTCAAACTGTCGACATAGGTTACCAAGCTTTCCTTGATTAAAGTGTCCTGGATATGACACTAACCTGTATTCAGTGGTGAGATTGGAGCTCTGGGGAATGTGGAGTCCTCCTTCATTACCATTACTCCCAGGTCTGCTCTAACCTGAAGTAATAGTACTTGTTAATGTTCTATGGATCAAATAGGTCTGTTTGAAAATTATTAGTATTAGATAGGAATGCTTGAAAGTATATATGTACAAATGAATTATGATTATTAAAAAAGGGAATTGTTACTTGAAACTATAACTTCATAAGTCATTAGTGTTACATGGAAATACTTGACACCACATAATTCTGTGTTGACAAATAATTATTAAAGACAAATGAAATTTTAAAAAATATATACTATTGAATATTTGAAATAGTTATGATTAAAAAAAAAATTGAATAAATTAATCAAATTTCAGAACTTAATAACTGGTAAGAGTTGATGTGCCATTAAATAAACAAAACATTGGATTAAAGTAATTTCTTTCTAGAGCCAATTTTTGTCTGGTCCTAGATTTAAGAGGGATTACATATCAAGCAAGAAATAATCTGTTTGGTTTTTATTATATTCACTTTCAAACTTATACTCATGAGAAAGATATGAACCGTTTTATCCCCTCAGCTATGGGTTAAATAGTACAACTATTGTTCTACAAGGATAGTCTTGGCATTAAATAACTCAAGAAGGTTGATATCCATTAAACAAAGAAACCAAACCAAATAAAAAATTAACTTTTTAATAAATGTGAGAAATTAACTTAAAACAAATCTCATGAAGAAAACTCTAACCTTTCTATACACAGATGTATATACCTTTGATATGAATGAACAGGCTACAATATTTTTTTCAAATGATTATAATAGCCTGTTGCTCAATTTGAGTTTCATTGATCAATGGTAGTTAATTCATTAAAGGAAAAATTCTTAAATATTGTAGACACAGCAGAGCCAATTAGTGACCTCAAACTCTTATTTATTAATCACTGTCAAACTTTGAATTTATAGAGAAAAAAATGTCAAAATGAAGAAAAAGGAGCTTACTCCACCTTCCCCAACACAATACAACTTTGAAAATGATTGGAAATTATTGGAGTAATTCACTTAACTTGTGACCTTCAAAATTTTTTCTTAATAAATCAAATTCTTAGGATCAGCATGAAGAGATTGAGGCTAATCTTTAAATGACCAGCTTTTGTTTAACAGACAAGCCTTTTTATCATAATTAACTTTCCACAAGTACTCGACTTGGTTCTCAGAAGAATTAAAAATAGGAAAGCGGCAGGGCTAGACGAGATCCCCCCAGAAGTGTGGAAGACTAGACAATTCGACGATATACTGCTCCGGCAATGCAACGCAGTCTATAGTCAAAATAGGATAGAGAGATGGACGAAGGGATGCATCCTTCCATTCCCTAAAAAAGGCGACCTCGGACTAGCCAAGAACTACCGAGGGATAACACTTACATCCATAGCAGCCAAAATCTACAATGCCCTACTACGAAACCGCATAGAACCCAAAATAGACAACATCCTTAGGAAAAACCAAAATGGCTTCCGGAGAAATAGATCCACAACCTCACAAATACTGACCATCCGTAGAATCCTGGAAGGCGTTCGGGCAAAAAACTTACAGGCGACATTACTATTTGTCGACTTTACCAAGGCCTTCGATTCCATACACAGAGGGAAGATGGAGCAAATCCTACTAGCATACGGCCTACCAAAAGAAACAGTAGCAGCGATAATGATTCTCTACAGAAACACCAAAGTGAAAGTACGTTCACCAGATGGAGACACGGAATACTTCGACATTGTTGCAGGAGTACTACAAGGAGACACACTAGCCCCGTACCTCTTTATCATCTGTCTAGACTATGTGCTTAGGACTTCGATCGACAAAATCAGAGAAAATGGCTTCGAGCTGACTAAGAGAAGAAGCAAAAGGTACCCCGCAAAAACAATCACGGACGCCGACTACGCTGATGACTTGGCGATACTAGCGAATACGCCTAATCAAGCAGAGACACTACTGCATAGTCTGGAACGAGCCGCAGCTGGCATTGGCCTCCATGTCAATGCAAACAAAACTGAATATATGTGTTACAACCAAACGGGCAACATTGCCACACTAGACAGAGCCTCTCTGAAACTAGTCGACAAATTCACCTACCTAGGAAGTAGCATCTCATCAACCGAAAAAGACATCGACACACGACTGACGAAAGCATGGACAGCTATCGATAGGCTCTCGATCATATGGAAGTCGGACCTAACTGATAAAATGAAACGCAGTTTCTTCCAGGCAGCGGTTGTGTCGATACTGCTATATGGATGCACCACATGGACGCTTACGAAGCGGCTGGAGAGGAGGCTGGACGGAAATTACACAAGAATGTTGAGAGCAGTATTAAACAAGTCCTGGCGACAGCACCCCACGAGACTCCAACTATACGGACACTTGCCCCCCATCACGAAAACTATACAAGTTCGACGAACCAGACATGCAGGACACTGCTGGAGAAGCAAGGACGAGCTCATAAGCGATGTACTCCTGTGGACCCCCACATATGGATGTGCAAGAGTGGGACGACCAGCACGAACATACATACAGCAACTATGTGAGGACACAGGATGTAACCCTGAAGACCTGCCGGAGGCGATGAATGATAGGGAGAAATGGCGAGAGAGGGTCAAGGATATCCACGCTGGTGGCGCGACATGATGATGATGATGCTGCACATTTCAGCAACTCCAGATGCTTTTGCTAAGGTTGTGAATGTGATGAACCATACTAGACTGTAAGGTGAAGAGAATGCCTGATAATATCGGAGTACTACTTGTTTGGATCATGGCTTCAGAATCCAGTTTTAGGTCTGCCTGACCTTGCCTGATTGTCAAGGTTCTTGAAACTCAAGTGAAATTTCTTGAACCCTCTGGTTACTGTATTATAATCAAATGCACTTTCACCTTTTTACAAAGTTAATGTTTTTCATATCTTCTACAGTGTTATGACTCAGTTTGAACTCTTAAAGCATTAGTTCTTATATGTTCATCTATGCATATTTCTAATCCCACACAGTGAAGCAATGCACAAAGTGTCAGTATGCCAATTACCATGATCCGATCAACCACAGTGGGTATATTCCACAGCTTGAACTGCTTTGGTCACGTGATCTAAACCAGCACGCACCAAAATATTGCCAAACTTTTGAAACCATACAACTGTGATGCTAGGGTGACCCAGTAATATTTTTTTTTTTTTTTTTTTTTTTGTGGACTAGCTGCAATATTTTGATTGCAATTTAGCTGAAAATTTTACTTGCTTTTTGCCTGATCATCCAGAAATTGAGATTAATATGCACAATTGATTGTTGTTTGCACCATCTGAGAAACTGATGTTTTAAAAAAAGTGAAGTAATTGATTTCTTTCTCTTTAGTATTTATAGCAAATGAATGTTTTGTTTTAACCACCTGATGCTCTAGTTTTCTTCTAAATCTCAACACCTACCTGCACCCCACAGCCACTACCCTTTGTTCAGGTCACCTAGATTTTTGCCAGAGTAGCTGATTATTACTTCATACTATCTTCTTGCCACCTGCATAACACAGCTCTGTTGCAGATTATGCTAATCTGAGATAATCTGCTATGCTAATGGGAGATTGTCAAAAATTAGATCAAGAGAATAGCATTAAAGAGTTAATGGCTTGATACCAGGAAATGCTCCCCCACCACTACATCAGCCTCATTGATTTCCCTCATCACAGGAAGTAACCTCCCCCACTGTGAGCTTCTTCCATTTTTATGTTTATCAGGAAAAACAAAAAATTAAAAAAAGATAGGGGATTTCTTTTCCTTTTTAACTCCTAAAAACTTTTCTTTTTCATTCTCTTCCTTCCCCCTCTCTTTTTACAGTTTATATGGGAGGTAATCCCTGCTGGTCACAGATTAGGTTAATCCACAAGAACATTATCCTCAGAACAATTGCTCTCTCCTATAAGTCAATCAGTTTTTGTCATGTATCCCATTTTAGGAAGCCACTGCATACTAATTAGGTCTTTTTCAACTAGTTGACCTAAAACACTTACAGAATGAATATCTAAATATAGGACTATTACTACTACTAAGATGTTTTCTTTTGTTTCTCATGTTAAACTTGGCTTATTTGTTATGGTTGGCTTTTTAAATGTCAGTTCAGTCAAGTGGTAGTTAGATTCAGATCATGTTCAAAATAGAGCACTTTTCTTTTTTTTTTTTTTTTTTGCTCTTGAGTATTCTTTCTACAAAATTCTTGTCTTTTGGCTTGTTTACAGCAATTGTTAATTCTATTGTAGTATATAAATAACATTTTAGTGAATTAAAAAAAAAAAATCTTTTATATTTACACTGATAGTAAAGTCTGTTGGTATTAAGTCATAATCTCCTTCATGATTATCATGAATTTTGGGAGATTGTATAGATTTTTTTAGATGAATATTTGTGCTAAAAACAAAAAAGGTTAGTAAAAATAGAAAGGATCTTGAAATGTAATTCTAGTAACATTGATCAAGATAATCTTAATTTACACTTATCAAAGTGAAGCCTCTGTTCTTTTGATTTGTGGGCAGGATATCTTGGTAACCTTTACATATTAAATACTTTATCAAAAACATCCTTTCGTAATTATACAAAATAGATTTGAGATTTTTTAGTTGGATTCTTTAAACTTTTGCTGTGACCTTTTCTATGACAAAAGTAAAATTTCTATTGATTTTGAAGTACAAGATTGAGCCTAACCTAAAAAAAAAAAAACTTGGTTACAAAGGAATGAAAAATTGAAGACTAGTTGGTTAACAATTACTTTAAAATGTTTCTCAATATTGATGCTTAAAACAAAAATTATGGTAGAATGTTGAAAAAATCTGGAGTATAGCAAAAGCTACAAGCATGTTTACATACAGTAAAATCCTAAACTAAAAGTATATAAAACTAACCAGCTTTTTAAATCATTCAAAAATGTTTTATCTTTAAAAAAACAAATTCTTCATACCTCTGGTAAAGATAAAATTGCATTTGATACAATAGAAAAATTATGCAGCCTCTCATGTTTAATGTAAATTGATTTCAACATTTGATTTGTATCCTGTAATAGACTTGAACCTTTAGTTTTTAATCTCAACATGTTTATAGTTTTGGTCTCTTAAAACACACACTATGTGTGTGTGTGTGTGTGTGTGTGTGTGTTTTTTGTTTTTTTTTGTTTTTTTTTTCCATTAAAAAGTTTTGGTAAAATTATACATGTGCACCCTGTCTGGTTACTTGTCTCTTCCAACACTATTCTACATTGAATTAAAATATAAAAGTAAACCTATCAAATATAGATTTCCCCACCCCAACAAAGGAAAAAATATTGTGAGTATGAGTATTTTATTTATTAGTTCAAATCACAAAAGATTACTAGAAATTTTTTCCTAGTGAACTTTAACAGGTGTATGTACAGAATACCTTTATTTTTTTCCCTTCCCTAGTGAAATGCTTCCTTTTTCAGTGTTCTTGCTTTGTGTCTATTTTCTATGTTGGTCTGGAGAAGACCCAGATGGCATTTAGCATTGGACATTTTAGTCCCAAATCGGTCTATGGTTCAACTCCTGTTATCCTGTTGGGTTGTGAGGGTGTCCTCGTGGTTTAATGGTTAAAGCGATGGACTGCGGAATCGTAGTACGCGAGTTCATACTCCAGTCGCGCTATTACGTTCACTTTCGGGCAAATACCCTTGGGAAAGGTATGAACCCACTTATCCTCCCAACTATGGGTTAAATAGTACCACTACTGTTTTTCTAGAAAAATGGCTTTGGCATTAAATAACCTACAAAGAGTTGATATGCCATTAAACAAAGAAACCCAAACACCCTGTTGGGTTGTCAGCAGTCTTTCTTTCCTCCCTCTCCTGGTTATGTCATGCAGGATTTATGAAGAATGAGATGATTCTGCTTACACAAAATTGGTGTTAAAAAAAATGGTAGCATTATTTACTGTTAGATACCCCTCCATACATTTACCTATATTAAAAAAAATCAAAACAAAAAAAAAAAACAAAGCTTCAAAAGCAACTTGTAAATATATTATGTCAAATAAAAATCTATCTGCATTGTGCAAGTGTGATATCAAAACATTTCAATATTTATGTATTCCTATTAATTCCTATTATTCCTATGTATTTATGTATTCCTATTAATTCCTATTATTCCTATGCCTTGTATATGAGCGAGTGCCTAGTCAAGAGAGGAATGATGTAAAACCATAAAATATACATAGTATTGCACAAATTCTCCCCACAGTTCAACATACTTAGAAACCATTTAAGAAAATGATATTCTTCCAAAAATTCAAGGTCTTTTTTCTTAGTCCAGGTTATAAAAGCCCAATTTTTTTCAGACCTTTTTTTCCGATGCAGGTACCCTGAGGTGGAATGCAGAAAGTTTTGGCAAACTGGCTAGAGCCTGGTTTGTTTACAAAAACTTTTATATCAGAAAAATAAGGTCTAAGAAGAAAAAAGACTTCAAAGTACTCTCACTATGCTTTTACTTTTGGACCATTTTGGTTTTGCAAAAAAAAAAAATGTTAGCACCTTTTGTATATCAGTCATACAATTTAATCTCACTACAATATCATGGTAAATCCCCTTGTTATGGTAATAGACTCTCTCTCTCTCTCTCTCTCTCTCTCTCTCTCTCTCTCTCTCTCTCTCTCTCTCTCTCTCTCTCTTGATTTTTGTTCTAACATTTTTAATTTCTTTCTTTACAACTTTTTTTTCTCTTTGCTTTCATTCTATTTGTTTGAATGGATTTGAAAGGATTGCTGTTGACTACCATTTCGCCATGTCAAGCCGATAAATTTTATTTTTGATATCTCCAATTGTCTTTGCTGATCAATTTTATTTGTACAGCTCCTAATAAAACAACCAATGGGTGTCTAGATTGAGTTTCACTGATCCATCGGCTCAATATACTGTTTATTCATTTTCTAAAGGTCTGTCGACACTTTGTGTATAACTTGCAAGCATGACAGCATCCATTTATGCCCAACAAAAGCCATTAAGCTTTTGTTGAGAACAGATTCTAAACATCCCTTGGGTTAAAAGATCTAGTTGCTTAATTTTCTTTCAGTTTGGCACTGAATGATCTCTAAACAAAATCAAGCCTATCCATCAAATAAAATCCTCAAGCTGTATACAGGTCATCAAAAACATCACTAAAATATTACTGCTCTTGTGAGATGAAAACTGCAATTTTTTTAAAGTATAATATTTGCCAGAAATCTAGGACTGCACAAATCAAAAATATGATGTTGATTGCCATTAGAAAAAATGATAGCCAATCATATGCTCCTTGTAGACTTGAAAGTTGAAAGAGACTGATATGAACTATTAAACTGTTTAACTTCGAAAATTCATTGATCAAAACCCTATGAAAAGCTTTTATAAATTAGTAAAGATCAAGTTATCTATATATAATTTAAGTGAGCAAGAAATTAAGGAAAATTAACCAATGATTCAAACAAATCCCTTCTTTTTTTTTTTTTCTTTCAAGAATTTTTTTTTTTTTTTTTTTTTTTTTAAATCTATTATCTTGAAATTTTGAATTAAAATAGCTAAAAATATATTTTGTCATGGGGCAATATTTCATGTAAATAGTTCCTAGCTTTTTAGTAGTATCAAAATTATTTTCAGGCTTGTAGAGGTAACTGTTTTCATGTACTAACTGATTGTGAGAGAAGCAAATCAACAGCACCATTGATTTTAAACATAGGAAACTTTATTTCCTTATATTGTTTTAGTTGTTGGGAAGGTGGAATTTTTGGTTACTTGGGATGAAGATATAAAGTTTTTTCTTTTTATTTGGGTGAGTCTTAATCATTTTTATGATTTCATGATATAAAAAATATCTTTATAAATTTTCTCTTTTTTCTTTTTTTATGTGAAGCTTTTGTAAGAGTTAATAGCTGCAATAATTTGTGACTGATTCATTTGCTTTCTTAGATCTAAACTAGAGCCAAATCCCCTAAGGGATATTTTTATATCAAAGCAAAATTTAATGCAATCTTTTAAGTATGTTTCATCTTTCACAAAGAAATAAGTATTCAGATATCAAAGCTGACACTTGAAAGTTTCAACAAAGAATATTCATGAAACAAAAGTAAATGAGTTATGAGAATCATCTTAAATGTTCTTCTCAAAATATTAATGAGAATAATTATGTGCTTTCACTCTTTTCCTGAAGAGATATAAGATTAGTTCAGGTATCATTTGTCCTTTCAGAAATTGGAAGTAATATTTAGAGTTTACTAAAGAGATAAGACATGTTTAAGACGTTTTTATCTCCTGACCAGTGTCTTATCTATCAGTGACACAAGTTCAAATTAGTATGTATGCAAAATGGTTATTTACTTACAACGGATTTCATTGCTTGTAATTTTTAACTTGTCTGGCCGACTGTTTGTTTAATGTTATCTAAATATGATGGTTCTCCTTAAGTCTACATGGTTGGTTGATATACTGAAAATAGATGCTTTTCTTTCAGTACAGCCAGAGATCTTTTGCTTTGGCATACAGCCAGTTGGTAATAACATCCTTGCTAGTCATCCATGAAAGGTTTGAAATTTAGCAGTCTTTGGATTTATACTATAGTCTGCTGCTAATTCCATAGAAACACTTCTATGTTCACTAACCTTGGTGACAAGACATATGCCCAAGGGTAGATAACTGAAATAACTTCTATAACAGCCACTGGCCAAAATTTCTTTGGTTGTGTGGCCAAGGAACTTTGGAATCTTTGATTTTATAAGTGTTTGCAATTTGGTTATTTGGGTTTGTTTAAACCTTGCTGCATTGATTAAATTCTAAATTTAGAAATACACACCAACAACCTGGTAATTTAATAATATGCAAATCTCTTCTCACTACCTTTTTCTATTGGCAAGTAAAAATAAAATATGTATACTATATCATATGAAATGTGGAAAATTCCAGAAAGTACTCCACTATCAGAAATGTGTTTACTCTGTTACTGAGTCCACATGTTTGAAACAAAGAATACTTGCATCCCATGTAGTTATCCCCTCTGTGTATTTTTCATAGACTTAAATTTTTGAATTATATGATTTTTTTTTATATTAAACAGAAACAGCAAAGGATCAAAATTTCTAAATTTTTTTATTAAACTATGAAACAATACTCAGCAATGTTTGATTTTTAACTAGGGAGAGTCAAGAGTTTTGCAATATTTTGTTAATATGAATGCTTTTGCCAAGATCATGATAGTGACAAACCCAACTGGACTGTGAGATACCAAGCTCACCTGATAATTTCTGAGTTCTACTCACCAAATTTACCTTTCGAGTTCAAACTTGGACACTTCACACTTTTAGTCTTATCTGACCTTTTCTGATTGTCAAGGGTCTTGCAGCCTTAATGAAATTTCTTGGACAATTTGGTTACTGTATAGTGACCAACTGTATTTTCACCTTTGGCACAATAAATGTTTTTGGTTGCTTTAATGACATTAAGAGATCAAACTAGGTCATAAGTTCTCGACTTGAACTACATTACACATTCATTTGTGCAGCTTTCTAACCACATATAGTGAAATGATGTGCAAGTCATCACACCAACTATTACGGTACTACAAAACACAGTACAATCTACAGCTTGAGCTGCTTCAGTAATGTAATAAATGCACCAAAAACTAAAATGTACCAAAATATTGCAAGACTTTGGACTCAATATTTTCATAATTTGCATTATAGATTTTCATTTTCATACTTATATTTTTATTCATTTTTCATTCAGGAAGATTTTTATTAACAGTGGAAAAATCATGTAAATTAGTATAAAAATGCTATTTTTAATTTCTGAACTAAAAAAAAAAAAAATGATTTTTGTCCTTAGACCAACAAGACATATTTCTGATTTCCATTTGAAATTTTTTGCTAAGATTTGTTTTGTGTGATAACACTAAACTATCACTGCTGGAAACAAATGGATAGTTAGGGGTCATGTTAGGCTTTATCATCTATTGCAGTGTTTTAAATGCATGATCAATCTGTATTTTCCCATAACATTCAGAAGTTCAGCAGTATCACCCAACTCTTGTTGCCATTTCTTTCTCTCATCTTTAAATAAACTTTTTAAGCTTTATATTTTTTCATTCCAGTCATACAAACCAGTTGAAGAAAAATCTGATTTATATCTTATGTTTTATTTTGTTTAGTTTTTTTTTTTGTGTGTGTGTTTTTGTTTTTTGTTTTTTTTTTTCTTTCTTTCCAAAACTTACAGCTTTTTAAGAAAGTTTTTTCTAATAATACAAGACCAAACTGATTATAATTTCTGAATAGTACTCTTACTTTTATACCTTGACTTACAATACTTATATACATTGTTTATTAATTACTCTTGTTGTTCTGTGTGGTCAAATTTGACAACTAAAACTGATTTGGATAGACCAGATCTTTAACAACGAGAATTTCTTTTATAAACTGAAGAATAGTTTTAATGTGCAAGGAGTGGCCTTGTGTATGTATTTACCCAACCTCTCCACCATGAGCAGGATGTGACACAAGGTCCATTTTAAACTAAAGCCAGTTTGAATTCTATTTTTCTTCTAGACTGGTTGCCTAACTAAGACTAAAGTGCCTAATCTGCCCTACTATTTACTCATAGGTGGGAGAGAAGAGATCAATTCATGCTTTTCTCAAGAACTTTAGCACAAAGTGAAATAGCCTCATCCAGGATTTAAACACTGATTGCCAATTCAATTTCCTGTGATGATAAACATTATGCTTAGGGTACTTCTCACGGAGTTGGAAGA
The DNA here is from genome assembly GCA_963585895.1 of Sepioteuthis lessoniana. Classification (NCBI taxonomy): domain Eukaryota; kingdom Metazoa; phylum Mollusca; class Cephalopoda; order Myopsida; family Loliginidae; genus Sepioteuthis; species Sepioteuthis lessoniana. The sequence goes on along the minus strand of OY757933.1, from coordinate 55,307,054 downwards.
TGGTTGGTGGTGGCAGCATAAAATAAATTTGTAAAAAGAACTTGCATTCTCTGATAAGAGACACAGAAGACAAAACTATGATCAAGCAGATTTAGGGTTCATGTCTCTACTGAGACAATTAAAATGAAATGCAACTTATGAAATCAAAATCTTAAACTATTGTACACATCCCATTTGTGTCCTCTTGAAAAGAAAACCCACTTTAGCTGGCTGATAAACAACTCTTAGCTTAACTGATAAGATCTTATTGATTTGTAATTAAACATTTGCACAAAGGCACCTGTAAAACTATTAATGAACACTACAGCATTTTGCATAAATAGCATTTAAATGGCATGTCTCCTTATTGAATTAAAGCAAAATGGTTTTCGTCTTAATAATATTGATGTACAGGGGACTGTAATGGTTATTGGCATGAAATATGGAATTGACAAGCTGTGTATCAAATTATGGGAAAGGGATGAATCTGTTTTCTGAAAGAGCTATTGGTGAAGTGTTTTTAGAAAGTGTTCATGGCATAAAGGTTACCATTATGAAAAATGGACATGGCAATCAAGTTCAAATCCAGGATGAGACTATTTGCATAGTGCTAATACCCTTGTGAAAGGTATGCATCCAACTATTCTCCCTCCAGCTATGGAGAAATAGAAGAGCAGACTAGGCTCTTTGGTAAATATATATGGGTGAAATAGGACAGACTGTGCACTTGAGCCTTGGTAGGTTATCTAGTGAAACATTCTACTAATGTTATGGTCTAGTATGTCAGGATAAAGCTTATTAATTTCTATGTTTCATATACTTTAGGGAAGGCAGTGGGCTGAAAAAAGCTATAATGTATATCTAGTGTATTCAATCTTTTGAGTTTCTTGTCTTAAACCTTGAATCTCAGGTTTGGTAAAATGTGTTGGGTGATTTTGAAGGTTTATGATATAAGCCTGAGACGAGCAGTATCAGAATATTTTACACTACTACAAAGCATCTCTCCCATCCCCACCCACAACAAATATTTTAGCTTTACATTTTTATAAATTTTTCATTATATGCATCTTGCATTGTTTGGTAGCTATTGTTTTTTGAACCTTTGTTTTAATATATGAAAATAGGGCCATTGTTTCTGGGTTTCTTTTTGGGTTTTTTTGCCCAATGGCTAATCATTTCCTACAAGATGTTTTTTTTTAATAACCTCATCACTGGCATTTAAGGACATTCATCTGTGCTCTCTTGATAGATTCACACATTTTATGATTATCATCATCTAATCAGTTTCTATCACAATGAAACTTTTAGTTCTTTCTTCAGTGATGCCTGTGCAACTTCAGTCAATTTCATAGATTCCATTTTTGGCAGCATCAAATCTAGCAACCTGCTGGGAAGTTATTTGAAGAGTCTTTGCCTTTTGTAGGCACTTTCTTAAAGAATATCTTACTCTTGCTAAATATAAAATTGGACAGAATGCATTCAGAAGATGGCAGTTGTTTTAGATGTTTTTGTTTTTTTCCTTATAACTTTCTAAAGAAAGATAGTCTCCAAGATAGATTCTTTATAAGTTACAGGATTTTATTTTGGGAATTATTCTAACCAATATTTCAGTTTGTGTACTCTCCAGCATCCTTAATTTGGCACTCTTTAAGAAGTCTTGCATAGAATGTTCACTTTTTCTTTTACTCATTTTTGCTGTCAAAACAATGTACGGCAATATAAATCTGACTTCATTTCAGTAAAGAGAATCATTCATTGTTATCTTCAAGCCATACTATTTGAACAGATTTCTTTGATTCTCCCTTATCATTCATCCCTATTGGCCATCACTCTTTAGTTCCCTAGATGGCATCCAGTGTTTGTACAGAACTGATAAATATAAGTTTCCACTGATTGGGCAACACTGGTATGTCAGTGTATAGGATTCTATAAGAGGATATCACTTCAGAGTTTGTCCTAATTTCTCCAGTAGTGACCAGCATATCTTATACATCTTACTTGGATGGTTGGTTTGATGAGAAGTAGCCATAAAGCTGATGTTTTATAAGGTGCTATTTTCAGTATTTGTTCAAAACAGTATACAGCATCCTTGTGTATTTCATCTCTAGCTTTTTGTTTAAGTCCAAGTGGTTCAATCATACAATAGTACTGACAAGGTTACAGCTTGGAAGAATTTCTATTTAGAGATTTCAGACTTCCAAATAATCATTAACCTGTAAATAACAGCCATGCCTTTCCTGTGGATATGTTGGCATTATTTTCAATTGATAAGATATTTCTACTGAGGTAGGTGAACTAATTTTAGCCACTAATTTTAGTGGCTAGTCATTCAATTAAACTAAAATAAGTCTACTTCAGTTTAATGCCATTGAAAAAAATGGTTTCTCTTTGACATTTTCCTAAATTTTTCACCAAATAAGGTAAAAGAATTTTTACTTTTCAAGAATTTGACAATTTTGTTGAATGTGAATTAATACATTTAAATATAGCTGCAAAGGCAACAAACTCTCTTATGAGGCTCAAAAAGGTCTTTGGCTTATTTTACATATCAATTACATATTTTTAAACTACCTCTGCTAAATTAGATTCTTTCATATAAATTCTTTTTAGCATAACTCAATATTTTCTTTGATATTTTATCCAAGTTGAAATATTAGAATGCTGGTTTATCTTGTGATTGTATGATATCATTGGCCAGGTTCTTGAGATGAAATTTCTCACCTTCATTGCTGCCAATTTACTGCTCTACTTAACTAACTCTGCATGTGGATCTTGAAAAAAAAACTAAGTGTATGTAGCCTTCTTCAAATTCCACAATCACTTACAGTTGATACTAATAGGCATTGATTAAAGAAAGGAAAAACACTTGCTCTTCTCTTTGGGAAGTAAGTTGGAATGTCGTTTCTGAGAAAACTGCTTGATCCTATGTCAAATGAAATGTACATCCAGATTTTCATGCTTTTCTGAATCCTTCAAAGTTATATCTTAAAACGGAATGTTGATTGGTTTTTCAAACCCAATCAACGTTTGTCAAGCTCCTGTCTTATCTTTACTTACAAATCACTGACAACTGTAACTAGCATTGCATGCAAAAATATTTTATAGATAGGTAAAAAATACCCTATAAAAATATGTGAATAGTTGATTTATTTTAATGGTATGTCAACTCATTTAGGGTTATTTTATGCCAAGAGGTTATACTATCACATTCATTATGCATTCATATTGACATTTTGTGTTATAAGATTTTTTTTTTTACACACATTCCTATGTACTATAAATAATTTGCATATTTGTATGACTTCAAGTAAGTAAAGTCGGTGACCTTAGTTGAGAGTGACCCGAAGGCTCCCTTTTCAATAGCTACCACACTCAGGTGTAGGGGAGGGTGCTACTCCATACCCTGGATTGCCCCACTTTACCCTTGATCCCTACCTTTATAATGCCGAGTGTTAACCATTTTTTTTTTTTTTTTTGAGTCTTTTGGTATGACTCAATCTGGGATTGAACCTCGGTCTCCCAGACCATTGGTGAACTCTACTCATTAAGCCAATGGCCCGATTTCAAGTAACTCGTTATAATCCTTAGTAAATGATTGAACAGTTCTATTTGACCTATAGATAGGATCTTAACAGGTACAACCAATCTGGGTCAGAGTAGACCTGGAAGTAATGGCAATGAAGGAGTTCTCTACACTCTCCAGAGCTTTATAACTGGAGCCTCCCTATCAGATACAGTTTAATGTCATACCCAAGACACACTTATTTCAGGGATTCTTACTACTCTGCAAGAGATACAGTCAGCATATTCTAAGCCCTGCCAACAGGCTGCAAGAGAGAATACATAAAGAAAATATTGATACAGATTATTTTTGGCAAACTTCAGGTTCAATTCCAGAATTTTATTTCTTTTACTTAAAAAGAAAAATGCAAAATATTTGAAATATTATCATTTGTAATTCTAAGTAGAAAGAAAATTAATTCAAATGAGCATTTCTATTTGTCAGTTGTATAGCAGTCACAGAAGTTGCAAACAGCAATTCACCTAGAAAAGAGTGCCAGTCAGGAACAGTGGATAAGTTTCTATGGTGACCAAATGTTTTATTTGTTCTGTTAATAGAAAATGTCTTGCTTTCTTGTGTTTTGTTTTGCTTTAAATCCCAACCCACTCTCTTAAATCTTGATTATGGTGTCAGGTATATTCATTTCTCAAAGGTGAATGAATCACAGTGAAGTAATAACTCAACAAACTACTTTCACTATATAAAATTTTATTTATTTGAATAGCGTGTTTCAATCTGAATCCAGAAAAAGATTTGACACTGAGAATTTTTTAAACTGTAGTAAAAATTTAATTGGCAATTAAAATTTTTACATTTATTCCATTTGTCAGGGGGGTGTTGGGGGGGAGCTTCTGGTCTGATTTTAGGCTGGTCTCATTCCATATTTATTTTTATAATATTGAATAGGATAGCAGTTAATAGTAACTGAGACTTTTAATTATCAGATATATTCAATCTTGATAGCATTTGATTTGAATGTCAATTACTGGTTATTATGGTGATATCCTTTTTATTATATATATATATATATATATATATATATTGCAAGAAACCTGCAGTCAAGAACCTGCAAAGCAACTATTGATTGAATATTTGAAAAGGTTTATCTGATAAGTCATTTTAAGCTAGAATTCAAACTGGCTCCAATACAATGTAGTCTGTTAGAAACTTATCAAAGCAATTCTTTTAACCCATTTCAGAAAAAGACCTCATATTTTTAATTATGTTTAAAAAATGCTGATGCCTTTGTTTTGTCATTCCTGATTACTTCAGAAAATGCTAATTCTGCTCCCCTCAACTCAGGATACACTTGCTATAAGCAAACTTTATTTTCTCTCTCTCTCTCTCTCTCTCTCTCTCTGCAGGATTATCATTGCTTTTTTATTACTGTAAAAAGAGCCCTTTACTCCAATCTGCGTTCAGTTTTTTGTCTCTTTTGGTGTTAACACAAGATCTCTTTAAAAACCGTTTTGTTATTTGTGAAGTTTTCTCGTGCTTTGGAAATGCATTCATATTTTTAGAGCAACAAGGCTTTTGTGGATTTCAGAATCCCCTAAATGAAGCTTGGCTCTATAAAAATGACGTAAAAAGTTGCCTTTTTCAATTCCAAATTATGCCAACAGCCAAAGGTTAGACAGTTTTACTTTGAAGTTGTTTTACTTATTCTTATAGAATAAAAGACCCACAGTTTAAGTTGGGTCAAATAATAATTACCTGCAAGTTATATAAGCAATAAAGATCCATGCTAAAAAAAAGTGGGCCTGAAACATTTCTGTAAAATGAAACCCTACCCTATTTTCTCTGTACTAAACAAAAACTGGGCTTTAGTGTAAATCTAAGTTATTAGTTGAATCCTATTTCAACCAACCTAATTAAGCTGTATTTCCTCCTATTTAAAGAATCTCTGCTTAGGCCCAATCAAAAATTATGAAATTGTTCTATTTCTCTTACACTCACATCAAATATATAATTCCATAAATGCAAACAGTCATTTTTAATGAGGGAAATGGGTGCTTTATTTAATCTGTACCAATAACCATATCAAAGATAAAAACTTGTCAAAAAAAAAACCAAAAAAAAAAAAAAACGTTACATTCTAGAATTATGTACTTCCTATTGATGTGTCAATAATTATGCATACCACTCACAGCTATGAAGCTAATGATTTTTGTGTTCTCTGCATGTATGTAAAGCTTTTAATGATGAACTTTATGCCAAATATCAGAATTATTTGTTCTTTGAATGTGACCTAATTGTATGGGGAAAAAAACGCTTGCAATATAATTCTCCACTGCTGTTGTTCCACTGAAAGTTAATTTCTTCCCAAATGTTGGCAATCAAATATCATTCTCTTTTCATTATAAACCACAAAAGCTTTCATTTATAATGAAATATTATATAAACTTTTAGAGATGTATTTCTAAAATATGCCTTTTTAGTTTTTATATGCATTTTAACATTTTTAAAATCATGTAAATTTTCCTGCTTAGCTAATAGTCTTGTATAATTAAAATGATAAAGAAAAATAGTAAAATTCAATAATTCAAGACAATTGTCTTTGGTTAATTCATTTCAGTTTTGTTTACTCAGTATTGAAGCGACTTTCCTATAGGAGGATTGAGTATGTAGTAGATGGTCAGTTTAACTTTGGGAACCCAGGTGTGGGCCTTGTAACAAGGTTCACAAAGGTATTGGACTTCTCCAACCCTCTTTTGGTGCAATGCTCAGACAGGCGCCACCACCCATCTTTTTTTCTTCATCCTGCTCAAAGACAAGAAACCTGTGGAAGGGGGCTGAAGAGATACCACTGTCTAATCCTAACCTTTTGGGTTTAGAAGCTGGTTGTTAAAAATGACTCTAAATAAAACTGGCTGCTAAAAACTAATGATTATTGCAGGAATCCAATAAGAGTACCCACCCACCTATTTTTGGGTTAAAGAGTCTATACCGATTGTTACTGAGAAAATCCTTATAATTACTTGACCTTAATACTCCTTTAAATAGAATTAAGGTTTTAATCTTGGATTGGGTTTGACTTGCTAACATTCATCTTATTAAATAAGCTGAATGTTATTACCTAAATCATTGTTGTATCTAGAATGATTTGGGATTTAATCAGATCAAATAAAGGTGTGTGTAATATATAAACAAATTTAATATTGCTAAAATACATTATGAATTATGTTAAATGGAGGCAAAAATAGTACTGTATCATTCTAAGTATGAAATGTTGCCTGTTATAGGCTAATGTTTATTTGGGATCTATATTTGTTAGCTAATATTATTCGGGTAATATTAAATAAGTATTTTAACTATATTTGTCACATATCTGATAAGTAAAAAAAAAAAGAAGTTATTTTTAAGGCTAACTTTATTTTTTTTGCAATTAAAAATTTGGAGATATTTAAAATGATTGCAATTTTTCTTATTATTGAAATCAAATGTTTTTATATTTCATGTGTTAATATTCAGTCCAAATTCTGATAATTTTGAAGCTGAATACAAAGCATTTTGCAAAATGTATTAACTATTCTCACTTGGTAATAGGAAATTTGTTATGCCAGCAAGTCATGTTCACTTCAAGTGTGTAATGCCTCACATAACAATAGAATTTCTCACTGATCCATAGTGTAACCAGTTTGTAAGATGTGTATGTGTGACACCTTGTATTCTGTATATAAACAGTAAGAGAATAAATGGCTGCTTTCACTCGGTCTCAAAAGCTAGATTTTTTTCTGACAACACTTAAATTTTCTATGTACAATTATTCCAAAATCAGATATAAACTCGTATAATTCTATTTTTCATTAAGCACAAAATTAGTTTGATAATCATTAGGAATAAATCTGAAATTTATGCAACATCTATTGGGAACATCAACAAAAAACTGTAGATATGGGCTTGGATTTTATGACCTACATAGATATTAATATACTTCATTTTATTCTGCTAATACTAAAATTACTACTGCTATTATTAATTTAAGTGCTACCAAGTATAACTGAATGAATGAATGAAAGGCTCTATATTCTTGTATGTAGAAAAAGGAAGCAAACTCTCTTCCCATTTTCTATTAGGTACTTTTTAAAACCCACAAAATACAAGATATACAATTATTCCTACTGAATATTTAGAATTTGATTCTGTTTATTAATCTTTTTAAACATTGATTGTACTTCCCAATACTGGAACCAGCTGCTAAAAATGCCATTCTGCCTTCACAGAACAGAGCTGCTATTGACAAAGTTCTCAATGTTTCTTCTATGGCTTTTTCTTTTTCATATCAAATCAATTTGGCCAAAGAATCCTCTGTCTTTACTTTCACCAATTTGTCAATACCATTCAAACTGTAATATCAATAACAATGAGGATAACTTTATAAACTTTAATTGAATCACGTTTTTGCTACAGAAAATGATTTTGTCTGAATTTGAGATGAATTATTATTATGCACCGATGTACTCTGACTAATGTACTCATCTTCATTGTTGTTATAGCTCTGTAAGCAGCAGAGGCTTAAAATATACCAACTGCATTCTCTATAAAGGGGTAAGACCACCCTAAAAACTAGCTTTAAGAATGACATTAAACTGCATCCTGTGTTCAAGTTTTGGAACTCTGGGAAGTGTGAACTAGCCTTTCATTGCCATTATTCCCAGATCCACTTTAGCCTGGAATAGTAGTAACTGTTAGAATTCAATAATTTGCAAGTAGTTATATTTTCAATTAATCAGAAATAAAAATCCTTAATACACAATTATAGCTTCAAGTAACTATTCAAGTAATTGGCACACAATTTTAACAGATCTATTTGACCTATAAATAGATCTGTTTAAATTGTGTGCAAATTACTTGAATAGTTATTTGAAGCTATAATTGTGTATTAAGGATTTTTATTTCTGATTAATTGAAAATATAACTACTTGCAAATTATTGCTGTTAGATGGGAATACTTCAAATGATATAATTGTGTCTAAATTATTAGATGATAATTTGAATTATGTGTTAAGTAATTTTAGACTAAAAAATGTGAAATTTGAAAAATTGCAATGGAACAGTGAAAATATCAGTCACGGTATTTACAGACCACTTCAATATCTGTAAGCTAGGAATTTCAATCCAAATCCTTTATTTAATCCACAGTGGAGTGTGTGTGGGGGGGTAGGATAGAGTTTTCTTATTCTGTAATCCGTTTAGAAGGTACCTTATCAGTTAATTCTTCCTCATCAACTCATTCTTGGGATGTCACATGTCTCTCTTTCACTGTACCAGAGTATATTACTCTAGTCAGAATAGGAATTGAACTCATGACTACCTGTTCACTAGATAGACTTTAAACAATGCTTTGATCCACTCATGATGTGCCACAAGTTTAATTTTTGAGCAGTTTTTATTCTTCTTGACTGGTTGCCTAACCAAGGCTAATGAACTCGGTATTCTCTCTCTCTCTCTCTCTCTCTCTCTCTCTCTCTCTCTCTCTCTCTCTCTCTCTCTCTCTCTCTCTCTCTCTCTCTCTCTCAACTTGTCACCTATTTCATTTCTTATGATAATCGAACCTCTTGGTCATGTAAGATAAAATGGCTGAAATATAACTGAGATCAGTGTATATTTCTAAAAAATTTTAGAATGTTCTCACTTATTAGAAAATGAATACATTTTGTTATCGTTCCAAAATGAACTGAATCTCTTAAAACATTTTAAGAGAATGCTATGTAAATGGTGACTGTATCATTGTAATGATGGACTCATGATTTTCTGCTCTTGATGATTCAAAATTTGAATCCCTTTTGCTTTTCAGTTAGTGTTTTTTTTGTGATGTTTTCTTTTTTATGATGACATATGACCACTTGATTAATTCCTTTCGTATTGGGTGTTTTGTTGTTCTTTTCAAAACCAGACACTTTTGAATCTGCATTAATTTGATGAATGTTAACAGATGATATAAATAAATGTCTCCATAATTATTTTTCTTCTACAATAGCTCTCAATCTTCTATTACTGCATAGTTGCACACCAAATATACATTAAAGAATGAAGGGCATTAATTCAGGGTTTTGTTGTCTAGTCAGTTCTTCTTTATAACTTGTTCAATGAAATTCATTGTGCAAAGCAATTCCTCAAATATGCATATCGGATTAAAAATGTCGCCTTAAACAAAGTAAATGAGGATAATTTTCTTCCGCTATATTGATAAAGAGCAATAAGAGACTTTTTTTTGTTCTATTTATATCATTAATATTTAATGTGTATACATTCACACATTAATCCCTATTTAAAGGAAAGACTCAATATTTGAGAAATGGAACCAGTTGTTCCTAACCCCCACAAAAAACCTGCATTTGAAGTTCCAGATCTGGAGATCTAGGGAGTGTGGAGTAATACCTTCACTACCATTATTAACTTGTCTACTCTGACCCAGAATTTTCGAGTCCAATTTTTGGATCAAATAGATCAGTTTTGAAAGTTATTTATATTAGATAGGAATACGTGATACCATAGAATTTCTCTAGATTATTAATATTTGATAGGAATCTACTTGATATATAACTGTGTGCAAAAACACTTAATCAGACAAAAAATGTGAATATAAACATACATGGAACATGATTTGATTCTCTAAATTCTAGGCATAAAATAACCTGAGACAGGTTGACATATCATTAAGATTAAGCAATGACTTTGTGCTTTAATTCAAAATAGGGTATCACAAGTGTTTTGCTTATTAGTAATGATACAAGTTACCAGAAAAAAATTTGCATGGATTTTTAAAGATATGTTAATTGTTTAATCTATTTAATTTTCAATGCATACTTATTGGATTTCAAGAAAGTTTCTTATATGAAAATGTCTTGTTTCTGTGGAAAAAGAGGGCTTCTCTTACAATGATCAAGAAGCTATGTTAGTGCAAGATATAGCTAATTGTACAGAATTTAAATTTTACAAATTTTAAAAAAAATTAACTTATTACTAAAATGATTATTTTTACATGTACTTTGAATTAAAATAATCACATAGCATTGCTTAGAATTAACAATCTGGAAAAACAGACATTAAAATCAAATCTCTAAAGTATCTCTTTAAAAAGAAATATTGCTAGACAAAACTGTATTAAATTTTTTTTATAGAACACTATTAACATCTGTTTTTACAAAAAAATGCCCAGTTCATCAAACTGGGCTTCCTTTTTTTTTTTTTTTTTTTTTTTTTTTTTTTTTCGTAGAATATTCTGACTGCATCTCTGCGGAGGGGTAAAACCCTCACCCCAGTAATTGTCCTGGATATTACGTTAAACAGTATCTTATGGTGAGACTCCAGTCCTGGAGGTTTGGGAAATGTGAAGTAACCCTTTATTGCCATTACTCCCCGGTCAACCCTGACCTGGAGTTGTAGTACCTGTTAGGGTCCCATCTCTGGGTCAAAAAGAATTAATTTTTTATTATATTTGAAATCATTTAACTATGTGCAAAAAAATGATTAATGTTAAATTGAATTATTAGTATTATGTAGTAATACATGAAATCATTTAACTGTATGCAAAAAGAGCTCTGACTTGTTAAAGATGCTACCTAAAAACTATTCACTTAAAATTCATATAAGATTTGGCATTAAACAACTTGAATAAAACACAACTAACATACCTACCCCAAAAAATAGAATTGGTAAATTTCTATCTTACATGGATTTATCTTTTCTAATAACAATTGCTGTTTGTAGGCATTCAGTGTAAATTTTTAATTGAAAACCAATTTAAAAAAAAAAAATAACCAGCTGCAATCCATTTCTTGACAGTGTAGATGGTACATCAGCTTATGTTCTAAAATCTTATCACAATCAACCAAAAAATCCCATGGATGTTTGTTCAAAATCCCTTATCATGGTTACTTGTTTTTTAGGTATAATATACATAATGCTAAAAGTTTACTGGAATTCTTTGCCCTACTTACTTCATAAATAGCTGCACCATTTTCCTAAATGGTGACCTATTTTCCTTTTCTTTCCTTTGGGTACTTGGAAATTCTTTACTCTTCACTTCTCCCTCTCTTATAAAGAAGGGAGATGGGTAGATTTTTGTATGGCACTAATTTCTCCACAACAGCGACTTAAGTTTCTTGGCTCCAATCAGCCTTTCCATTTGTAGAAGCTATGAGAGACCTATTCTCACCTTAGGTATTGGCAGCTTCTCTCTCAAAGGTTGAGAAAATCTTTTCTTTCTTTTGCACACCTGTTGGGTTTCTTTTTACTTTTTGGCCAAACACTTTCTCTGGCCCTACTCAAAATAGCTATTTGATCTTAAGAATATTGCCAGACCTCTTGTCTTGCTAACAGATAAAATTCTCATCACCTATCAAATATTTTTTCCCTTAAATTAGAATCTGATAAAACCCATTATTTTCAGTCTTGTCCACTTGTTTCAGTGCTGAAAAAAAGATGAATTTGTTTACTAAATATTTTCTCCTTTCAGTATAAAGCCTGAAGAGCCAGTGGTTGCTGGGAGGAATCTAGAAAGTGTTTGTGAATACGCATTATACTTGACAGGCACCTGTAGACATATTTTTTTAACAAGTTTTCTATTCAAACTTCAGTTTTCATTTAGCTATTTTTCTTTTAAAATAATTATCCAACATGTCAGCTGGACCTGTTGGTTGTGAATGGTGACCCATAATGCCTGAAGACAGTCACCTGGTCATGTCAAACTCTTTCACCTATATAATTAATTTACCATACTCTTCAAATTGTTTTTTTTTTTTTTTTTTTTTTTTTTGAAAACAAATACCCAACCCTAGAGGACTGTAGATGAGTCAATTACATCTAGAGAAACAAGACTTTAAAGCTCTAGGTTTTGAGTACCAAAAGCCTAAAATTAGTTGAGTCTAAAAATTCCCCTCATACTAGCCAATGTATTCCTGTCTCAAACCAATGGGGATGAGTATCCCTCTTGGTAAATTCCCAACATTAGTTGAACTCCTTGGTGGATGGTGACGTCATAGAACCAGTGAGGTATGGAACATATATAACAAATACTGACAACCCAAAGACATCTGATGTGTGAAAAAGTAACCAAAAAGACCCAGACAATATAGTGGAAGATTGTCCCTATAAAGGCAAGTGCTCAAACTGTCACCTCTTTAAAGAGCTTACAATTATATAAAGAGGAAAATCATGGAGGTGAAGTATAGAAGAAATATAATATTTCTAGAAGCAAGGAAAATAATGGAATTTTGTATGAAACACCTATCCCAATGTAACACTGAGTTCAATAAGCAATAACTATTAATCAACCAGATAAATACTGAGCTTTTATTGAAAAACTAGAGCAACTCAGACCAAATGACTGGCCCAGTTTTCAAGAACTTAAAAATTTATCAGCTGAAATCAAAGAACCCACTGAGTGGCAAATTTGAAACCTTAACTTTTTTTTAAAAAAATTGCAAGAGCTAAATAGAATTTTAGCCCACATTTAAAATTTCTTCCATTTTTCTATTCTAGAAGTATAGTGGAAGAAATTATTTTTATGTTAATAGAAATGGTTAGTGTTTGTTGTAAATTTTAGTCTTTTTATTTATTTATTTATTTATTTATTTATATATCTCAAATGTGATACTGAGACAGTTTTTCTTATCCAACCAATTAATGAGTTTGTTAATCTGTCGAAAATACTGCAAAACCATGTGAGATATTCATGTAGGCCAGTTAATCCATTTGGATGAGCACCAAACTGGAATGGGGAGGTGGGAGTCCTTATGGCTTAGTGGCTAACATGTTGGACTGTATCATCATAGTAAGCCAATTCAAACTTCAGTCTCACTATTATGCTCACTTTCAGACTTGGGAAATGGTATAAAACCCCTTATTTCCCTCCCCAGTTGAGATTTTAAATAGTACCACTAATGTTCTTCTACAAGTGTGGTTTTGGCATTAAATATTCCATAAAGGTTGATATGCCATTAATCTAAGAAACCAAACCAAACTGGAACTATTTTCATGTCTATACAACAATTAAAAACTTTTTCATTTAAAAAGTATCTAAATAGTATTGTCAAAGTTTTCTACCAAAAAAGCTCTCATAAATTTCATTTTGATACTGTGGTTTTTCTAAATATTTGTTGATAAATTGTCAAACTATGTAATCTGCAAAGCTTTTTCCAGTATCCAAAATATTCAATCTTGCTGGCTTTTTTCTATTCCTCTTTCAATTTAGTATAGAAAGCCAAGCATGTTATCATATTTGGCTATGCTTGTGCAATAAAATACAAATGATAGATAGAAAGGATAAAAATCCAATCACCAAGAGAGACTACAATAACATATTTTTTATTCTTCGTTATTATGGGTGTGTTCATCAGTGGACACTGCAGCCATTGCTGACAAACCTTCTGTGAATCTTTTGGTATAAAAGCCACTTATTAGATAACTTCTGGTAGAATTTTATCAGCTATGCACAAATCAAACTCATTCCCGAGTTTTATGACCAACACTCATTTTTTTGTCTTGTATGAATTTTTGCTGTGCATGTATGGAATCTTTTTCTCTCTGGAAACTTCCAAAGCAAATTTATAGGCACCTTTTTTTTATAGGTTCTTTTTGGAGTTAGATATTTTAAGATCCCTTAGAATATGATGTTATATTTCTCTTTGACAAAGAGAATGTTTTTAACTTTTTTATTGTGATGTTAAAATACATTTTCCTCCATTTTCTTTATTTCACTGGTCTCTTTTTCAGTGTTTCAACTTAAAATAGCCATAAAAAAACAATCAGCTTCTTTAATCAATGAATAGAATGTTATTATGGCTTCTAAACTATTAGATCAGTTGGTTTCTGGAGGAACTTGGCATATATCGGTCATGTGTTGAGGGAGATTTTAAGTCTACAGGCATACATAGATGTAAATAACATGTCAGAAAAGTAGTTCACTATTCAAAGGAATTTTTATTAGTCAAAATTTCAATCATTGTTCCTAGCCTTAGATTAGAGCCAAACAATTCAACTGATTTACAAAAAGAGTAGATGGTAACCTTTATTTCTGGTCTTGAAATGAAGTTGGCGATTATAAAGATTCCTGCTGAAATGGATTGCTCTAGTTTGCATATTAGTGGCAATTTTTTTGTCACCATTTTCTACTTTAAGGAAAAGTTAATTCTCTTTTTTTCTCTCTCTCTCTCTCTCTCTCTCGGAAGATGTCCAAATAATAGATCAATTAAAATATACTAACATTGAGAATATAAAAAAAAGGTTTCTCCAAATAATTCCTGATAATGACTTTTCCTAATATTTCTAGAGAAAGATCCAAGATAGTTAAAATAAATTTCTATTAAAAGAAATAATCTCAAAATCTGCCTTAGTGTATTTACAAATATTATCAATTATTACCTACTTTCCTTGTAACTATATTCCAAAAGTCTGTTTTATCAGTTTGATTTTATTGTGCAATCCAACAAAACTAATGTTCCTGTTAAAGAGACAGAAATAGTTTGTGAAACCCTCAACGATTTCAAATATTTAAAATTTTTGAGTCTTAACTTTGGTCCACTCTTTTCTCAGCAAATATCTTTAAGAATTTGTCAAAAATGCTTCTGAACATAATACTGCTTTTATTGCACCTGTCCTCCTTTACCCTGCTAACCCCAAAATTAGTTGGGTTTTTTTTTCCCTCTCCCTTCAGTTGTATGCCCTTTTATAACAGAATCCCATGTTGTGAGGCATTTTCTTAGTGCTGGGTTTGTAATGTTTCCTCAGCACATTCATTGTTATTGTTGATCTAATTGTAGAAGAACTCTGTGTGTCAAACTTATATCTGTTGCTGTTGACTTTTCAGTTCATCTTTTTTCCTTTGCTGTGTCAATGAAGAACTTTTTATAAGAACCCCACTTTTTCTTTGTTTTAACTCTATTGTAGATATTGATTTTTCCTTTATGTGCACTTATACACTCACACATAATTAGAATTAGAATTTACCACGAAAGCCACTTTAAATCAGTGCTCTATGCATGTAGAGCTTTATGACAATATTTTCAACTATATGACAAAACAGTAAAAACATTTGACTGAGATTCATGTGATTGATCTTCAGGTGAGCTTTTATCACTACAAGATTTGGCCATGTCATTAGTTTTTGCTCTGTTTTTGTTGTTGAAAATATTGTGCATATATGGGCAGCATTTCTTCATTAATGAATATTTCATTAAACAAAGACATCTTTTGTTTACACATCTTTTGTTTGTGTCCTTTCAAGTTGCTGCATTGATTTTATGGTATCTAATGGGAATTGGTTAATGAAACTCCCATAACTAATTGGTACCCAAATACTTTCTGCCTGATCTTGGACCATCATCAGGGATGTGTATATTGCAAAAGCGATGTGACCTTTGCATGTATTTCATAAGTGTTTATTATTTATACTGGTGTATTGTTGCGTTTTATTTTTTATTTGTTTCTATAAGTAGCAGCAGTAGCTAAACTAATTTAAGTACATTAGTACTGGATTTAAAATTGATTCTATTGCATTTAGGTCGTTTTCTCCAACAATATTTTAGGAATAATTAAAAAATATAAAACACTCTCATCAATAAAGGGTTCCCTAACTATATTGTTGATGAACAAATTAAATGTACAATTAGAAATTTCAGCCAACAAAATATACACTGCAACACTCCATCCAATAAACAAACATCTATCATCAAACTTTTTTACTGTAACAAAATGCACTACAATTATAAATTAAATGAAAATATTCTAAAAATGTTGATTAAAAGAAATATACTCCCAATGATCCTAATAAAATACTCACTTATACTATAACAAATTTAAAACCTCCAACTTGGTTATTAATAATAATTCCTCTCCATTCATTGGGGTTTGCAAAAAAAGCAAATGTTATACATCACTTTAAATGTACTTTAGGAGATTGTATCTCTGAGAATAACAGTATATATGTTGACTTCATCTCACCTACCCTATTAAGACTACTCACTATGCATCTATCTGATACCAGTTCAATAGAACATTAAAAAAAAATTCCTGCCCAAAAACTGAGTTTTGGAAAACTTTCTGAAACACCAGATTAGAACAAAATAGCAAACAAAAATTAGATTCTTGAGGTGCTACATATCGGAATGAAACAACCTAAACTCAGTTATGGGAGTTTCATTAACCAATTCCTGCTGGATACCATAAAATCAATGTGGTAATTTGAAAGGACATATACAAAAATGTCTAGACAAAAGATGTCTATATTGTTTAATGAAGAAAAAAATGTATTGTCATCAGCAGACAGTTTCTGGCTAGACGTGCAGGATGCTTCAAGCTGGGATTGAAACCAGCTAATTTCACACAAGACTTGGTATTTAACTGGTCAGCCATTTTAGTGACATGCATCAGCTCAGGAATTATACCGCATTTGTATTAGCTTTTGTTTGTTTACATCTCCATTTAAATATCACTAATCAGAATGAGGCTCACTTTTTTCTTATTTCTTCATGTTTTGGCAGAGGACTTATTGTCCAGTCACACTGAAGGCATAAATTCCTTGCAAGTAACTTAAGCTGTAATAAACTTTGTCATTACCTAAATGGGTAACTATTTAAGAACAGGTACTGTAAACATCTTTTGGCTTGCATTCTAGAAACTTGATAGATAACTTGGTGTTGATACAGATGACCAGCTTATGTGAACAGTTGCTTTTGACAGTTATTGTTTTCAATTTCACATTGGACTAATTGCAGAAAATATCAGTTAATAGCATTAAAATATTCTCATTCTTTCTCATTTAAACCAAAAAAGCATTTTGATTGTGTTTAGTGTTTTAAAATGGGCCAGAGTTTATTAGCACAAATTGTACTACCAAAATGTTTAACAGTTTCTCCTGCTGTTTTCCATTCCATTCTGTATTTTATGTGTATGCATATATAAATGTAAGAATTTTTAAGGATTGCCTTTCAGATTGCAAAGATTTGAAATTCTTTACTCATTTCCCTGTCTCTCTCACCTGTATACATAAAACTAGTTTCTCTCCAATTCAAATGCATAATCCTAAGGAAACATCTAACAGATAATAATTGGTGGTATATGCGCATATGGAATGCAACAGTTTCAGAAATTATAGAAAGAAAAGTAAAAGCAAGTTGAATAGACAAAACAACTTGTTTTTGTAGGATTTTAAAATGTATTTTGATCAATTATTTTATCAGGGAATTCTATTGAAATGAAGGCTTAGAGGGCTATAAAAATGGCTTATTTTTGCATAGATATATTTGCAAGGCTGATTGGCATGCTCAGTAACTGCCATATGCACATAACTGTGCTGTAATGTATCTTTGTGCTCAAAATACATAAAAAGAAAAAAAAATATTCACTGGCATAAATCAATTCATATGAAATTAAAACCACCTGCTTTTATGTTGCTTCATTCCTAACCCTTCAAACTAATTTTTATTAGTATTACTTTTTTTTTCCTCAATCTGAAGGATTTTGTTATTCTGAAGATACATTTTCCTCTTATGTTCTGGAACAACTATTTTATATGCAGCTAGCCTTTTTAATATGATCATATACAATCATATATTCAAAGTAATATATTCAGGGAGATGTCCTCGTGGTATAATGGTTAAAGCGATGGACTGCGGAATGGTAGTAAGCAAGTTCAAACTCTAGTCGCACTATAACATTCACTTTTGGACAAATACCCTTGGGAAAGGTATGGAACCCCCTTATCCTCCCATCTATGGGTTAAATAGTACCACTACTGTTCTTCTACGAGGATGGCTTTGGCATTAATTAATCTACAAAGGTTGATATGCCACTAAACAAAGATACTTAACATATTCACTGATACTTGTGAAAACACATGCACTCAATCTTCTCACAAAGCATTCTATCATTATTATTAACTGTTGATATTTGTCTACACAATGAAATCCATTAAAACCTATTCCCTATATGCATTATCAATGTAAATAAATAATCTGTCCACCTGGTTTTATCATGCTGTCCTTGATTTGATGACTGAATATCATAGGTCGTATGGATTGCTTATAACTGAGAAAAATCTGTGTTTAGAGCCAAGTAGTTTGTGCAAACCCTTGGGAACATGTTAGTGGATTTTGCATTTTATGCTTTGCTGCTTAAAGTTCAGTGTATACTATGTAACAACTATTGCACATTTCTCATTTAAGTGAGAGAAGGGAGGTAAGTTTTTCATTCAAAAGTCATGTGACTTTCCAAATATCCTTATAAAGTCACACAGCATTCTATTGCATTAGACTAAAAAAAAAAAAAAATAGATTTCATAGATTCAAAATGAACTGACATTTCATTTTTTTTTTTTAATTGGGGGAGGAGAAACTCATAAGCATCCCATAATGATTGGGGTTTGCTAGAAATTTGTGTGGGTTTTTTGTTTTTTCAGATTTGTTGATCAGATATTAAAGTAGATCATCTTGAAGATTCAATTGGCTTGCTTGACCATTGTCATACTTGTTTGGATCCTATCTATGGGGCCAAAAGATTTGTTTAGAAGTTATTCATATATGATAGGACTGAGTGCATAAAAATCCTTAGACAATTACATAAAAATGTCTGCCCAGTCAGTTCGGTCTGTATGATACACTAACTGTATCTTTGAAGAGGAGTAGGACCACCTCCAACCACTTAAACAAGTGTCTTGGATATAACAAAAAATTATCAGATGGTAAGGCTCTAGACCTTTGCCATTACTCACAAGTCCATTCTAACCCTGAGTGGTAGCATCTGTTGGTCCCATCTAAGGGTCAAATAGAACTGTTTATACTTGAAACCATTTAACTGTATGAACAGAACTATTAGATTGGAATACTGGAAACCATTTAACTGTGTGCAAACGAATAAGCTCTGGCACATTAAAAAATGTTACCTAAAAACTGTTTTTATATATATATATATATATATATATATATATATATATATATATATATATATATATATATATATCTCTATCTATCTCATTAAATAACCTACAAGGGTTGATATGCCATAAAATGCAACCAACCAATAAAAATGTAAATATGGGATTTTCTAACCTCTAGCCATAAAATAATTCTATACTGGTTGACATACCATTAAAATCAAGTTGGTAGGGCTTAATGGTTCATATTTTATTCTTGTCCTGCTACACTTAACAATATTTGTTTCTATATACTGTTTCAGTTATACCTAAAGCCCATAAGGACAGAATTTCTAATAAAAAAAATTCTTGGGAACTTATTTAAATTTTTTTTTTCTTGCTATAAAGTTTCAAAATGTGTATTTCTATTAAGAATTTCTCCACTGCCAAATATTTTATCCTGTATTAAGTTATTTGGTCAAAATAGTTTTTTTTTTCTTTTTTTGCTTGACTCTTAATCTTTTTCAGGTGACTTTTTTTTTTCCTAGTATGTTTAATTACTATCTTGGCTATCAAACAAAAGGAACTGCACAAATATTTAATATTTTTTTGATGTTGGAGTAGCTGGATGATTCAATTTCTAGTGTAGATCCAAAGTTCATCCGACCGATTTCCATTTAATATTACCAGATTTACAAGATATTTACTTGCACATGAGAATACATCCATCAACACATATGCATTTGCATAAATCATCACCTCTGTTGGTGAAGTGTTCAATATCGTATGACAAATACTTGGTTGGAGGCATAACCATAGCAGACACAGTGTGAATTTTTTTTTCAGTTTTATTTGCACACTTCATATGTCCTGCGTAATGCAAGTTTATCTTACTCATATTTAGCCAAATAAAGTTGCTTCTATTTATTTTATTTGCACAACTAATATGGGGTGTTGTTCAATGTATAAGGAGAATTTCACCTAAGGTGTTGGCAATAGGAAGCACTTTTTACAGATGCACTCTTTTTTTTCTTTTTTTCTCTCTCTCCAAGAAAATCACTTGTGATGGGTTGTTTCATGTCCTAGAACACACAGCATGATCTTTTTTTACTGACCATTGCTTATAGAACTTTTTCTTTGGTAGAGTGTTTCTACTCCATGAACTATCTTTTTGACTCTGGCTTGTAACAAAAAACCATGTTTCACCGATTTTGTAAGCATTTTGACTAAAACATGCTTCTATGTAATCACCACACATTCTTCTGTAAATTTCACATGGTTTGCACTTTTCAATTCTAAAAACCTATTCAAACCTGGAGCACTGTTTGATTTGATGCCATTTTGAATAGCCTCAAAACAAATATTTTTACGAGATTAAAATTTTTGTTATAAACTAATTATAAAAATGCAAAGTTTACATTTACATAAAAAATTCTAAAAAAAAAAGTCTTTTCAAAAAAAAAAATCTTATTTATTGAATGAACCTCATATATCCTGGGTAATGTGAATTTATCTTGCTAACATTTACCTAAATAAAGTCACTCTTCTACCTTCTCTTACTTTTCTGTCTCCTTTACTAATAATGCCAATGTCTCCAAATACTCTTAATCTCATGTCATATTATATAAATCATCTCACAACTGCAAATAATGCTGATGAAATCTTTATATATGCCAACAGATAAGAAAATGATCATTCACTCCTTCACTTCTGTGCATTAATGCCATTTTATTGAGGCTGCTGCCATTTCAATAGACTCTGGCACTTCTTTCATCTCAAAATAATCTAGATTTGTAAATGTAGCTCAGTATTAGGAAATAGGACCACAGGTCACTTGGACATTGGCTTATCTTTCCAGTTCTCACACTTATCAGATTAGGTACATTGAATCCTAAAAGTTTGTACAAGAAATATTTTAGGATTGGGGGCTTCATGACTGATTTCAAATTTCTCTAAAGGACTCTTTCTTTAATATTTAGCTTCAGAATATAATCATGTCTTTATCCAAAAATAAATCTGTCCAGAAAAAAATAAATCGGATATATTTAAATGAAACACAAACAAAAAAAAAATGCAAAATAAGATAGCCTAATTTAGACTTTTAGAAAAGGAAACATTCTGCAACAAAAACAGTACACCTATCAAAATAGCAGGTGACTCAAAAGTTTTGCAATATTTAAACTTATTAGATTTATTCATAAAGTTAAAATAAAAGTAACCTAACAAAGTAGAAGCCATTATGCTGCACCATCTGAAGCTACCTTTTTGCCAGTTCGTTTTGGTTTTTTTTTTGTTTTTTTTTGTTTTTTCTTAGGCAAAGAATTTCTTTGAAGTTTCCATCTCCTCTTGGTCGTTGAAGTATCACAAGTGCAAGAAGTGAGTCATGAATCCAACAAGTAATAATCCAAGAGATCTAGGTATTGACTATATGCTGGGTGTGGCATCAGTTTGATTCCCTCAAGTTCCTAGAGTTTATTCTAGAAACTAGCACACATGAAAATATTACAAAACTTTTGACTCGCTCTTGTAACTCATGAACATTCTGGTTATAACCATAACTCCTGTCTGCTTTTCATAGTGTTGTGGCTAAAATTTTATTGGTGTTTTTTTTTTATTTTTACTTGCACTGAAGTTGTAGATTATCAACTTAAAGTCCTCAACTTTAGATGAGACTAAGCACAGTTTGTCTTCCTGTCTTGTTACAAAGGGTTTCTGTTTTTGATGTTTTGTGTTAAAAAAAAAAAAAAACAGTTTTAATAGTCGTTCTGATATTGCATAATATTCCCTAACTTGCTGTGAAAGAAGCAGACTTATTATTCTAACAATTATCTCTGTTGTATATTGGATGATTTGACCCTTTGAAAGTTCCATTCTGCCTGGGCCAGTCTTTGTCTACTTGATTAAAAATAATATCCTGTTAAGAAAGGATGGAGCCATAAAGATTAATATTTTATCATCAATAGTATCCTGTCTCTGGGTACTGAGGGACCCTCTCCCGCCTTCCACCACAACCATATATAGAATTGTTTATATCACTAGAGTGCATATCCTGCATCTATCTACCCAGCTGCTCTTAAATACTTCTTAACATCACTACTCCAAAATATTTGTTCTTCATCTTTCATCAGAAGCTGTCGTCATTAATCTGTAACATTTACATTCTTTGTCTTCTATTTTATACTTCATCAACCATTCATTCCTCTCCCCTACAAATTCAATGTTCCTCTCCCACATTCTCCCAGCAGCAAGAGTAAGAATATACAAGCTGTATCCCCTATAGAGGAGTAAGACCCCTCCCCAACAAAAGTGAGTATTCTGGGTATGACACTAAACTAGCAGATGGTAGGGCTCTAGTTCTGGACTTTTAGGATGTGTGGAGTACCCCTTCATTCCTTACCAATATTCTCAGGTCCACTCTGACCTGGAGTGGTAGTACCTGTTTGGACCCTGTCTATGGGTTAAACATCATTTTAAAAATTATTAGACCGGGAATACTTCATATAATGTAACTTAATTATTTGTATTAAGTTACTTGATGCTATAATTGTTTACTTAGGATTATCATCATTAATTGTAATCAATTAAGTTACTTGAAACCATATAATTGTTTGAATTAATATTAGATTGGAATACTTGAAACCATACAATTGTGTACAAATTATTTGTATTTGGTTGGAATAATTGATGTATAACTGTGCAAAATACTCCTTAACAACTACACAAAAAAATGTAAATACAAACATATAATTCCCTAACTTCTTGGCATGAAATAATCCTAGACTGGTTGACATGCCATTTAAAATCAATCTCTGTATATTCTTTCATTCCCATCATTGAATAGACAATAAAAATAAGCATAGAAGGCAAAATAAATTCAAACTTTTTTCACTTGAATAATAGCCAAATACAATGACTCTATATATTTGGAATAACTAACTTTTAAAAAGTCATGACTATATTTAGAGCCATGAATAGTTTTTTTGATTGAGCCAATTTTGGACTAATATATTGTTTGGATCAGAAGAACAATAGCAAATTAATTGAGAGTGAAAACTAATGACTTTAACTTTTTTTCTCTTAGAAAAAGGAAATTTCTGCAAAATGTTCCAAATATCTAAAGTCTTAAAATAAATATCTTAATTATTTCTTAAGTTTCTTTCTTCAACTCAATGGTCAATTCTGAATTAAAATAACAAGTATTCATTCAGCAAATCAAGTTTAAATTTGAAAATATCCTTAGTTATTTTATTTTTACTGTTAGGATTGGCATTTTGGTTTGTGTGTGAATAGAATATCTAAGAATGAATTCCTGCTTGTTTTGTCAAATGACTATGAAAGAAAAAAAGGTTTTTCTAGTTTCTATTTAATTAATCAGGATAAGCTTAAGATGTTTTTTTCCATGATCAGGTCCATTCAATGCAGAAGAAAGTTTATCAATGAATGTAGATTCAATTGGCAAATGACTGACACTTTCAGATGTTTTGAAATGTCTGTCTGTTTTGCATTTCAATAAATTCTCTAAAATTGGTAAGAGATGCTATTTTCTAACTTGTTGATTATAATGCCAGGCGCATATTTCTAGATTGTCTTTCAATTACAGCTACTTGGGTTGCAAAAAACACACAGAATTACAATGACTCATGCTGGATTAACAATTTTACTTGACCAACAAAGTATTTATTCAGAAAACTAACTTCTCATTCTAACTGCCCTGTCAGCAGGGCTTAGAAGATAATTACTGTATCCTCCTGCTGAGGGGTAAGAGAACTTCCCACCTCCCAAAGGCTATGGCACCTAACTGCATATGATGGTTAGGCTCCAGTTCTGAAGCTCTGGAGAGTGTAGATTCCCTCTTCATTGCCATTACTTCCAGGTTCACTCTGACTTGGAATGGTTATACCTATTAGGATCCCACCTAGAGGTCAAATAGATCTGTTCAAAAATTATAGATAAGAATACTTGATATCATAAGTGTATGCAAAAATGTCCCATGAAACAAGTACACAAAAAATACAAATATACAATGAATGCAATTCCCAAACATCTATGCATAAAATAACTCGAGACAGGTTGACATGCTGTATAAAATCAATTTAAAAAATCATTCTAATGTCTAGACATTTTTAAGATTCTTTGCTTTTTATTTTTTCAAATATTCATTTATTGGGAATGAATATTTCAGTATTTTATCCTGTTTCATCCTTATTTCACAAACACTTTTAAGCCAAAGACATTTGTTGAAGTGGTAATTTACTAAGCTTATCTTGGTTTGATAAAGCCAAGAATATTGGGCACCCAGTGTGAATCACTAACAATGATCTGTTAGCCTTCCTCAGTAACCATTACATTGTGCAAGCTACTCTAAAATAGATATAGATTAGATTTGGCACAAGGCCAAAAATACAGAGTTCCTAGTTTTGATTGAGCTACTCAGCAGTGAGTTCTGATTGATTAGCTTGCTAAACAATATACCACAATGATGTACTCATTGTATTTGAAGTGAATCAACTTTAGTCAAGGATTGCCTTTCTGGTGTGATTTAAGATTGAACTCGCTGTCAATAGCTTGCAAGATTAACCCATTAATCAATCAAATTTTCAACTGACTGATTAGAGTTGTTTATGAGACCAATACAGTATATCCAGAATTCTATGAGTTTTACAAAACTAAGAGCAGTGTTCGTTGTTTCTACAGAAATATCATAATCTCAAGAGTAATGAGAAATAAGTGGGATTGGTTATAAAGAAAAATCTTGATTTTTAAAGTTGTCAACATTGGTACACCATCTACATTTCAGCTGTCCTTATTCTCCTTGGGTATGGTTGGGGGTGGAGAAACAGTAGCCTAAAAAAGTCTTGCTTACTTTTATCATCCAAAGAACAATAATTTTTTTTCAAGTATAGGATCAATATACAGTGTCTGTTTCTTTCCATTAACTCAGCCCAATTAATTGAGGTTGTAGAATACGTCAACTGTATCTCTGCTAAAGGATAAGATCCCATCCCCAAACGAGTGTCCTGTATATGACACTAAACAGTCTGATGGTGACGCTCCAGTTATGCTGAAGCATTTCAAAATGTGGAGTACCCTTTCATTGCTATTGCTCCCAGGTCCACTTTGGTCCAGAGTGGTAGCACTTGATAGCATTCTGTCTAGGAGTTAAATAGAACTGTTTGACATTTAAACTGTAAGCAAATGAATGACTTATGCTAAATTAAATTATCTGAAATAAAACCAATCTTTTAACTGTGTATAAACAAGTGACTGTTAAATTGAATTGTTAGTTATACATAGCAATACTTGGAACCATTTGCCTTTGGCTAAATTGAATTGTTAGAAATAGAACTGTTTGATCATTTAACTGTGAATCTAACTGCAAATCATATTAACATGTGAAAACAGGATTTGGTATTAAATAACTAATAATGGTTGATATGCCATAAAACCAAACAAAACTTTTCTTTTGCTAAAATAAAGAAAATATCAAAATTTCTTTTCCTTAATGAACATTTAATCAGATTTTTTTTTTTTTTTTTTTAAATCATGCCAAATCAGTTTATTAATTGTTAATGTTATTAAATTTTTCAGCATTTTTATTGCTGAAGAATACTTTGAATGCATTTATCAGTTGATGAAAAAAGGTGTGAAGATTATGGAAGTAACCTAATTGACTCCAGTTAATAGATAGACCTAAGTTCTTTCTTAACCATAAATATCTTTTGCTGTACGACTTCGGATTTTTGTTTTTCAGTCATCTTCATATTAATCCTTTTACAAGTAGATAATTGATTTTTTTTTTTTTTTTTTTTTTTTTTTATTTCTTGTAGAGTTGGCAAATTATTTTCAAAATAGAGGGTATATTCAAACAAATCAATTATTGAGATATATATATATATATATATATATATATATATATATATATATATATAAAAATAATTTGATCAGCAATTATGTCATGTGTGCAATAGCATGAAAATAGTAAAGCAACCATTTTTAATCATATTTTGCTAAATAACCTCTTTGCCAGTGGGGACTTCCAGTGATATTTCTGTGCATTATAAATTGATCAACAAACTACCTCTTTGAAAATGCCTTACATTGAGCCATCACAAAAAGACAAAAAGGTTGCTCTGTGTACTGTTGGCGACAAAAATGTTACTGTCTGCAAAAGGGTTAAGGATGTTATGGCTAAACTTTTTGCTTCTCTTCCACCTAACCTAAGGCTATATATCTGCCTATTCTGTCTTCTGGTTTATTAAGTTGGCTTTTCAAGAGACTTCTACCTTGTGTCATTGACATTCAACAAATATTTGTGCAATAAATGCAACTGAAACTAATGCATTTTTTCATTGTTACTGCCATTGGAATTTTGTTCCTGAAATTGTTCTATTAGTGTTGAAGACTGTCAAAAATAACAAAAAATCTTTTTGCATCTTTCTGGCTTCTGTTGTCATTGTTGTTGGCAAAAAAGATTTGTGACACAAGACTTTTTTCTTTTTTTTTTTCTTTTTTTTCTTTCCTGTTACTCAAGAATCTTTGGCACTGTGCTCTTGGCAAACATTTTCAAAGAAAGTTTTAAACTTAGACAACAAAGTTTGAGAAACTGAATTAACTTTCCTTCTGTAAAAGGTTTGCAGGAAATGAGCATGGGTTAAGCCCTGGGCAGAAATCAAGTTGAGATTGTTACCACCTTCTTATAATTTGCATAAGTGATCAGAATGTTTATATGATGATAAAGAAAAAGGAAATTCTATCAATAGTTGAGGTATTTAATGATTTTTTTTTCCAGATCAAAAACTATTTGAAAAGAGAAATAATGATTGGAAAATGAATTGTTGATTCATTCTATGTAATGAAAATATCTTTTCTTTTTCTTTTTTTTTTTTTTTCTTTTTTTTTTAAGTGCTGACAACTTTTCAAAATTAGTTTGTCAATAAATTAGCTCTGATAAAAATGTTTTTTTTCTTCAGCGTCGAATGTCAATTCACTCTGTCAGCAGTTAAATATGCTGACTGTATTCCCTGCAGAAGGGTCAGAGCCTCACCTCTGAAAATGGGGTTTCCTGCCATGCCACTAAGCTGCATCTGATGAGGCTGGAAATCTGGGAAATGAAGTACTCCTTTATTGCCATTACTCTCATGTTCACTCTGACCTTGAATGGTAGTACTTATCAGTCAGGATTTGTAATGTAAATTATTTATATCAAGAATAGTTACTTGAAGCTATAATTGTATTTACTGAGGATTCTTATTAGTTACTTGTAACCATATAACTGTACAAATAAATGATTTCTTGAAACCATATTAGTATTATATAGGAATACTTGAAACCATACAACTGTATATAAATTATTTGTATTTAGATAGGATTTTGTTTTATATATATATAATTGTGTACAAAAACTTAAACAACTATACAAAAAAATGTAAATGTACCATGAATGCAATTCTCTAACCTCTTCACATAAGATAACTCTAGACTGGTTGATATGCCATTAAAATTAATCAAATGCTAAAGAGCATATTGTATTTTTACCTAAGATGAAAATTATTTTGAGAGGAGTCCCCATAGTGCAATGGCTTAAATGCTGAACTGAAACTTTGGAGTAAGCAAGTTTGAACTCCAATTGTGCTATTACATTCACTTTCAGACTAATGCCCTTAGGAAAGGTATGAAACCCCTTATCCTTCCAGCTATGTGTTATAGTATCACTGCTGTTTTTCTGTAAGGATGGTGTTGGCATGAAATAACCCATGAAGGTTGATATGCCATTAAACAAAGAAACTGAAAAATATTTTACTTAGGAATAAATCATTTTGATTTGATCTATAAATGGTATTTCTTGATTTATAATATTGAAAGCTCATAAATTATTTATTCAAAATAGACTTGTTTTAAATTGCACATAAAGTTGGGACATCCTTTTTTTTCAAGAAATGGAGTTGTTTTCTTTAATAATCCATTTTTCCCCATTTATCTGAAATTATTCTACGTATGAAAGTGAAGTGATTGTTTATAATTTAGTCCTGGTATCTTGTGTTAACTATAGGCTTGTATTCTTGGAAAAAATTATAATCTATCCTTCTTTGTAGTGTCTTGCTATCAATATCATTGTGTGCTCACCAAGAAGCAAAAAGGGGGAAAATAATACCACACAGATCTTGCTTATTTGTTACTTTTTTTTTTTTCTTTTTTTTATTTATTTTTTTTTTTTCATTAGTTCCTTTGCAAAGATAACCTTCATTGAAATGTTGCCCAGTTGGCTGGGGCTGCAGAATACACCGACTGCAACTCTGCAGAGGGGTAAGACTCCCCCCCCTCACAAAGAGTCTCCTAGATATGACACTAAACAATCTGATGGTGAGGTTCTAGTGATGCTGGAGCATTGGGGAATGCAGAGTACCCCTTCATTGCTGTTGCTCCCAGGTCCACTTTGGCCCAGAATGGTAACATAGAACTAAGTGCATACTTATGCTAAACTGAATTATTTGAATTGTTTGACTAAACTGAATAGCTTAAAATAGAAATGTTTTTCACAATTATACTGTACTTACATTTAAAATGCATGCTTATGCTAAACTGAATTGTTTAATATAGAAGTGTCTTGACATTTAACTGTGTGTAAACAAAATCTGTACTTATACTAAACTGAATTCGCTCTGTTTGAATAAGCTGAATAGCTTGAAATAGAAATATTTTTGACAATTAAACTGTACTCATGCTGAATTGAATGGTTTAAAATAGAACTATTTGCATAAAAACAGATTTGGCATTAAATAACCTACAAAGGTTGATATGCCATACAACGCAAACAACCAACCAACTTCTTTGAAATGAGCAGGAAAATTTAAAAGGAATTTCAAATAGAAATCCATTTTTGTAAATTCTTTTTGCAATCTATCTGTAAAGTTGAGCAAAGAAACTAGATTAACTCTTCTTCCTCCTCTCCACTAAGTGATTTGAATTCAGAATATAACATTTGATTCTTTTTAAGACTCTAAACTAACTTGCTTTCAATCTCCTTTTAAAAGGTCCCAACTCTGGTCATCCTAACACCTGAAAGAATATTGGATCTCTTTTTAGGCAACAGCTATCCACCAACACTAGTAAATGGCTACTTCTACCATTCTTTTTTCATCAGGAAGCATGCTTTATTTCTTTTGTGTGGGAGTGTGAATTTCTGCATGGAAGCCAACAAGCCTCTAATGAGTGTGATAACATCAATAAAGCATTTGTTAATTCCTGAAAGAATGTAGAATGGCACAAGCTAACCACAATAAAAAGCCCCAAGTGAACAAACCAGTCTTTGCCTGCTGCCAGCCTTGAAGCTGATGGATTACAATGTCAGTCTGCAGAAGCACAAATTAAATTCTGTCGTCGTAAAGTTGTTGTGGGAATACTGATTGACTTTGAATACTATCCAAGCACAAGAAGCTCCTTCCTTTCTTCAAGCCGCAAACTGATAAGGGGCAAATAATTCTTGTCAGGGACTATTAATGAGCAAAATGCCCAATGAATGATTTCTCTTATCTTAATTCTTTTTTTTTTTTTTTTTTTTTTTTTTTTACCAGTCTCTTATGATTTAGGCCCTTGACATCTGTTTGCCTGCATGTATAGCTTTTAATGTTATGAACTAGAATTGGCATTTCAGGCAATTGACAACTGCAGTGTAACTGCCAATGGTGATGGCTGGGTTATGCTTTTCTATATTCAGTGTTCTATTAAATATGTACTCAGCTGATTCTTTGTTTTCATTAAGCATGTAGCCAAAGAAAAGGCTATTTTTCTCTGGTTTTGCTAGTAGATCTTTCTTCTGTTTTCTCTTAGTATCTTTTAAGGGTCATTGTGATTTTTAGTACTCAGTGTTTGCTTGTCACATAGAATAGAAACATATAAATCTATTAGCTGCTGTTTAGTTAACAATCCTATAAGAATTGTTACTGGGTATTGGAGGTGCTTGTGGTGTAATGGTTATCGTCATAGGAACTGGACACAGTGACACGAGTTCAAATCCTGAACCAGGCTAATTGCATTTCACATAGCACTAAGACCCTTGGGAAAGGTATGAATCCAACTATTCTCCCTCCAGCTATGGGCAAATAGTAGGACAGACTGGGTTCTTCAGCCTTGGTGAGGCAACTAGTCAGGAGAAGGAAAACTCTGAATTCAAACCTGTTAAACTCCGCTTAAAAATTGAGCTTGTGTCCTATCCTGCCCGAGCGGAGGGGTTGGTAAATATGGTTACTGGGTATTGAAACATTCCAAATAAATATATATTCTGTATATATCAAATAATATTGGCATTAAATAACCTACAAAGGTTGATATGCCATACAACCCAAACAACCAACCAACTTCTTTAAAATTAGCAGGAATGTGTTGGATTCTATTGAAACATTTTCAAATAAATATATATTCTGTATATATACACTGTTTAAATATAAAAGATATTTCTAGAAAATATTACTAAGTACTTAAATTAGTTGATGTATGGATGTACTTGGATTAGTGTCCTCACCATGGTTGTTACTCGGGTTACAATGTTTTGGCTGTTGAATTATCTGACACGGCTTTACAAAATGTTTGAGTTGAATCCAGTCAGATCTGTTTATCACAATTCCAGTTGTATGTTGAATGGTAATAAGTAGAGTTGTACATTGCTTAATATCTGAAATATATCAAGGCATGCCAACAGCACAGATTCCCTTGACTCTCTCTCAACCATTGCTCTTGGTAAGTCCTTTAGATGGCATCTAGTGTCTGCACTGAGCAGATGAATGTAAGTTTTTGCTGGTTGGTCAGCACTGGTGTGTCCATGTGTAGGATTCTATGAAAGAATGAGTGCATCTTTACTTCACCAGTAATGCCCAGCTCATCTTACTTGGGTGGTTTGTGTAATGGGAGGCAAGTGGTCATACAGCTGCAGTTTTGTAGAATGCTACTTTCCTGTATTTGTTCAAACCAGTACACAGCATCCTTGAGTAGTTTCCATTTAAGCTTTTTCCTCTTGCTGTTTCATTAAAGTTAAGGTGATGCAACCATACAGTAGTAATGACATAGCCACAAAGTGGAAGAATTCTTATTTTATTGCATCTGAGTTATTAAAAAAAAATGTTGCATAATATGTACATTGTATGAATAAACTAATTTTTTTCTTTATGAAAAGAAGCATATAAACCTCATGTGTTTTTCTATTTTATTTTAATATGTTGGCTTAATGGGTAGTGTTCACCAATGGCCCAGGTGACCGGGTCAAGTCATACCAAAGACTCAAAAAAGATGGTATTTGATACTGCCTTGCTTAACACTCAGCATTATAAGGTATGGATTACAGGTAAAGTGGAGCAATCCAGGAAAAGTAGCGCTTTACCCTACACCTCAGTGTAGTAGCTAATCAAAAGGGAGCCTATGGGTTGCCTTTGAATACATTTGCTAACTTTACTTTTACTTATATACCTACATACACACTAATTTTAAAACTTAGAAACAATACTTAGTTTTAATGAGTAATTGGCAACATTATTACAATCATTTTCAAGAGATAGTGGGTGCAAGTAATATTACCATATATTGTACAAGGGTGAATTAAGTTTTGCAATATTTTGGTAATGTGAGGCATAATCCAGCAACTCCAAATGCTTTTGCTGAGCTCATGAAGGTGAACAACAACACTGGGCTGGGAGATACCAAGCTTGCTTTATACTCTTTGAGTGCTACTCACAGGATTTGCCTCTATGGCTTGAAGCACAGCCTTTGAATTCATAGTTTTAGGCCTTCCTGCAGTTGTGTAATCAAGGTTTTTGTAACTCAAGGGAAATTTCTTGAACCTTCTGCTTACTGTACTGTGATTAATTGCACCTATACCATTCACTCTACAAATGATTTTGGTTATTTCTGCAACATTATGGAACAGTTCAAACATAAAAAGCATAAGTTCCCAAATTAGACAACATTGCACATTCATCTATGCATCTTTCAAATTGCACATGGAGTGAAGCAATGCACAATGTGTCAGTATGCCAACTACCATGATACTACCAACCATAGCAGATACCTTTTGTGGGTCTAATCGGCATTTACCAAAATATTGCAAAAATTTTCACCTACCCTAGTATTATAGATTTTAAGAATTTGGCCCAACCCTCTTTTGTTTTGGGTTATCATGTGTTTGTATGTTATTTAGAGATTGCTTGTATCTATTATGTACTGTTTTGAATTTAATTTTTTGTTGCTATTAATAGCTGACATATAAGTGAACAGACTTTTGGTAGGACTTTGTGATTTAGGACTATGGTGAAAAATAACTACATATTTGCAAAAATGGAAAGAGGAAAAAATATTGTGTACAAATAGGCTGTAAGAAACTAACCACAATTTTTTTTTTTTTGTTCCTAGTGAGTATTGCCAGGTATCTAGCTAGTACTATTATATTAATCTTTTATTACACCAAATACTTTGTTTGCTATGATTAAGATAAAGTGTTACAATTATTGATCTTTTAAGGTAATTTTCTTATAATTTACGTTCGAGCAGATTGATTTGAAAATTGTATGGATTTGACATAAGACTTATTTTTGATACATATTTTAAAAATTCATTGCAAAATCTTTTTTCTTATTTATCTACAACTTCCTAAATTTGAAGATTTTTTTTTTTATTAAACTTACTTCAATGTATAGTGAGGAACTTTTAAGTGATTTCAAGATTTTTGCAATATCTAAATAGAGAGGGGAAAAAAAGCTAATTTCTATTGCATTCACTCAATAAGTAGATATATTTATCTAGATTCCCTCCACCTCCCCTTTGAATAAGGAGCACCTTACCTTGTGTATTTGACATTGTTTCTTCTGGTTTCTATAGAGGAATAGTTCAACTGCTCATTTTTTTTTTTTTTTCCCTCTCTTGCTTTTTCTCTTTCAATTTCCATCCATTCAACCACATTGTGTTCTACCCAACCAGATTGTTATAACATCTTTTTACTTTTTCTTGGGCATCACTTTTCCCCCACCCCTGCTCTCTTCACGTTACACTTCATTTTCTGTGATTTGCTTCTGACATTTTTTTTTCTCTTGAAAAGAAGAAAAAATAACTTGTACAAACCGATTGCATTTGCTTCTGCATCACGTCTCAACAGAAATGCAGTCTCTATTTGTAGCAACCATTATATTTGCATGGATGACTGCAGAAAGACAAGAAAGGAGCAGGGGCAGATGTGCTTTTATCAACATATGATGACTGACCAATTTTTGCACTTTCCTTGTAGACTGATTAGACAATACATTTTGTGTCTCTGGAAATAAGTAATATAAGTTACACAAAAATAAAGAAAACTGCCTATAAGAGTCTACATCTGTTTTAACAGGGAATTTATATTAGAAACTAATGATCTTGTAATCTTGACATCTTACCTATGAGCTCTAGTCACTTTTTGATAGTTACTAGTTCAGATTTTTTTTTTTTTCCAAAAATTGCTCACCATCAGCTCCTCACTTCATCTTTTTTATAAAGGGTTTTTTTCTTTTCTGAATCTCACCAGGAGTTTATTTTTGTTTGAATGTGCACTATTTCTTGATCTTGTAGAAGTGATTACCCGAGTGAATTTTGATAAAAAGCTACTAGATAAGGAAGAAAGATAATGTCATGCTGATAGTGTGGATTTTTTTTATTCTTTCTTCCTATCCATCCCTATTTGTCGATTGCTCTTGGCAGGTTCTAAATGGCATCCAGCATCTGCATACAGCTAATGAATATAAGTCTTTGCTGATTGGCCAATACTGCTGTGTCCATGTGTGGGGTCCCATAGAAAACCTCACAAGTTCTTCCCAGCAGTGTCTTGTTCATCTTACTTGAATGGTTTGTGAAATAGAAGGCAAGTGACTGTATAGCTGTTGTTTTGCAGGGTGCTGCTTCCAGGACTTGTTCTAAACAGCATGCGGCATGGTTGTGTAGTTCCTATCTAGCTTTCTCTTCTATCACTTCCTTAAAATCCAGGTGGTGGAGCCATACACTAGTACTAACATGGCTACAGCTTGGAAGAATTCTCATTTCGTTTTATCAGATAAGATTTTCATACTTTCCAGAACCTGTCAATAGCCGTCCATGCCTTTCCTATATATATGTTGACATCACTTTCAGTAGATGTACAAAGGAAGAATTTTACACTGTTCTAAAAAAATTAAAAGCAGAAGATAATAGTAATATATGAAGAACAATGATTGTTTTATTTTTTATTTTTATTTCATGTTGTTTATTTGCTTTAATTAATATTGATTTTAATCTTCTTTTCCAGGTGAGTATCCTGTTTTGTTTTTTCATCTTCTACATTGGTGAGATAATGCTTTCTATTTCCATTTCGGTGTGTGGACCATATAGTGTTTCCAGTCTTTCAAACATTTATCACATTCAATGTGATACATTGTTTGCAAGTTCTTACCAAACTACAAAACTTGGAAAATTTAATATTTCCTCTTTTTGCTAATATCACCCTTTACATTGATTCTCTTTCTCTCAACTCTGGGATTTGTTTGTTTGTTGGGTTTTTTCTTTTAATTCTATTCTATAAAGGACATATTCTTTGGTTCAAATCGGGTCAAGTTGAACTATCAGAAGTTAAAGAATCTTCATTTGACTTGTTTACATTTACCTCTATACTTCTCAGTTTTTATTTTTGCTTCTTGCACTTGATCATTAAAACTGATATACAAAGGAATCATGCAAATCATTGCATAACAATCCAGTTAATTTTTTTAATAGAAGCAATGCACTTACTGTTTTTTTTTCTTTTCTTTTTTTTTATATTGAGAAAATGACCATATATCTAGTTTCAGTTTGAAAAAAAGAAAAAACCTCTATACAGATAGTTCTTTCCTCTCTTCCCTAATGGAGTGAGATGTAATGCGATGTCTTTTTAATGTAGGAGCCCTTGTATACATGGGATTGTAAACAAAAATTGCCTAGTTCCTTCATTTCCATTTTGGGACATATTAGGCACTAGTAACTGACCAAACCTTTTTGGGTACAATGAGGTACTACCTTGTGTGTAGAATCTCCTGGAGCTAAGCTGTGTAATAATGTCCTTTAGATTCAAAGGACCAAGATCATTTATTGCTAGCAGCAGATTTTAAAATGTTTGAATTACAAATTTATTGCACTACATTGCAATACATTGCAATACTTCTCCTAAACATTTTTCCTGCTATTTGAGAGTTCAGTAACTGAGTAGTATGTACTTTTTCAACCCTGCTGCCATGGGTAAGATGTGAGAAAAAGGTTAAATTTTTAGTGGAGTTCTGCTGGTTTTGAATTCAGTTTTCCTTTTCCTAAACCAGTTTCCTAACCAAGGCTAAATAGCTTAGTCTGTCCTACTATTTACCCACAGCTGGGTAACAGTTGTAATTGAACACTCAGAATCAAGAACTTCCAGAAATTGTGATAGTGTGAGTGAAACTGAAGTTCAGTGTAGGAACCTAAACATTCAAGCTTCTCCATTCAATTGAAAGGAGTTTTCAATCTTAAAATTCATAAAATCAAATCGCTCTCTGTCTATTTAATATT
Organism: Sepioteuthis lessoniana; assembly: GCA_963585895.1. Taxonomy (NCBI): domain Eukaryota; kingdom Metazoa; phylum Mollusca; class Cephalopoda; order Myopsida; family Loliginidae; genus Sepioteuthis; species Sepioteuthis lessoniana. Next base: position 55,271,106 of record OY757933.1, on the reverse strand, counting down.
ATTCATGTTAATAGTATTTAAAGTTTTGCTTGCTAAGTTAATTTTGCATTAAACAAATTTTTTATGATAGGCTTTTTCCTGGGACAGGCAGGGATAATAAAAATGGGACCTGCTTCAACTAATGTCTTGATAGCATATTGGTATCAGTATTCTATTCTACTTAAAAAGGATTGTCAGATTTGTTGACCAAGTATTAAAAAACAATGTTAGAACTGCAGGTATTTAATTTATACCATTTTTGTTACCAATAATGAATCGCTTTCTCAAGATCTTGATGCCTGCCCATAGACTGGAATTTACTCAATTGCTTACAATCATAACAGCTGTCAAAGAATAAATTAGTTTTAAGAGATCAGTTATAGACAACCTTTAAGCTCCAATGTATTAATAAAAGAAAATTTCGCACCTTAAACAGAATAGATTATCCTCTCTTCAGACACTATCCTTCTCCTCCTCCAGTCATACTGTCTATTCATGTACACTGCATCACTGTTACTTACTATTTCATCATTGGTCGGACTGAAACGATTTGCTTTGAATAGGGCACTGCTTGCTGTATTGATTCTTCAAACTTGTGGATATGGCATCTATAATATGTTGATGTAATAACTGCCTTGCATCTCTTGAATGTGCCTATTGCTCTCATATTGACTTGACAGACAAGTATATAAGCATTTATTGAACTTTTTACCATCAGTAGACACAAAAAAAAAAGTTCAACACTTGTCATGTACATTGTTATTCATAATTCATTTTCAGCTTCTGATATAAGCAATATTTTATATATTGAAATAATTATTCGGAAAGAATGTATTTAAATGTTACTAAATGGAAATATCTATTCTATAACCAAGAGTAATGAAAATCTTTTCACTTCTTGGTCCTCTACTTAAATATCCTCATTTGAGGACTATAATGTTAATAAGATTTCATTCTCTGGTACATTAAGTATTCCACCTTATTGGCTGGGTTTAGAATATTTGTTTTAATAGTTATTTGAAGCCATGATTGTTTACTAAAATCTATTAGTTACTTGAAACTATATAACTGTGTGCAAGCAAATGATATTACTAAAAGAAGCATTTACTTTAAACCATGTATGGGGCTGCAGAATACACAGGCTGCATCTCTGCAGAGGAGTAATTTTCCTTGATGAGTGTCCTGAATATGACAATGAACAATCTGATGGTGAGGCTTGAGCAATGTTGAAGCTTTGGAACTGTGGAATACCCCTTTCTTGCCATTGCACCCAGGTCCACTCTGACCTGGAGTGGTAGCACCTGATACAGTCCTATCTATGGGTCAAATAGAACTAAACAGTATATTTATGCTAAACTGGATTGTTTGAAATAGAACTGTATGTATAAAAATGTATATAGCATTAAATAACCTACAATATTGGATATGCCATAAAACCAAACCAAACTTTAAACAATATAACTGTACAAATTATCTAGGAATACTTTATATCATATAACAGTGTACAAAAAAAAATATAACAACTTGAAACCATATAATTATTAAAATTTCTTGAAACAATACTACTGTATACAAATCATTTGTATTATATAGGAATACTTTATATTATAACTTTATGCAAAAAATAAACAAGTGCACAAAAACTGTAGATAAAAAGCATATGATGAATGCAATTACCCAACTTCTAGGCATAAAATAGACTGGTTAATATACCATTAAAATCTTTTACTCCTTGAATCTTTTATTCAAATAAGCAAAAGTTAATTCTATAGAATTTCATTACAATTTTTTTCTTTTGAGGTTTTTAAACATTTTTCCTGAATTTTTTTTTTTTTTTTTTTTTTTTAATTGAAAATAAAGCTAAAGCATTAACTTGCTTGATAGTCTTAAATTGTTCCAATTTCTTCAATGATATTTTTTTTATACTAGTTTTTGATTGTCTATTTTTGTTTATTTTCTATTTTAATAATCAGGTTGTCATTGTTTACATTTTGCAATCATTAAAGTTGATCAGAAAGGATATGAGATACAAGTTCTAATTTTGTTGGAGGCTAATTTCTTTGTTTAGGCTGCTTACTTAATAGCTGCTGTAATGTACTTTTTTTTTTCTTTATCACCATCTGAGCTTATGTCTTAATAAAAATAAGATGAAAGAAAAGTCAAAATTAATAATTAATTTGCTCCTCTAAATATTTACAAATGTTTTGATGAAAAACTTGTTAATGGTTGTATATTGTTAATACTTTTTTTTTTCTATTTTTCTTGTCACTGTGACAATTAGTTTGATTACTTTTCTTAGTAGTAATGTAATTATAGTGTGACAGCCTTTTTAGTTTACTAAGTATGTGATAGCGCTTTATCTAAATCATCTTTGTAATAATATATTGACGCTTCTGCTGCAAAAGTATTATGAATGTATACAAAAAGTAAAATATACAAGTAACTTTTAGGCTTAAAATCAATTTCAGAATCTTTTTTTTCCTTTTATTGGGGGTTATATTTGAGAGAATTTCTTTTCCTAATTTTTTTTCTTGTTCATCTGTCTAGGATTTTTTTTAAATTTATTTCCTTACTTTAAACCTTTTGGAGTGGCACATTTAGCAACAAATTTAATGGCTGGAATGCACTTTTTATCATAAAATAAAGTTTACAAGTAAAAGATTGAGTTTTACTGTTGCAATACAGCAATATGGGAGGTGTATATTGCATAAGTTTTTAAAGTGAATTTTTTATTCTCAGATACTTCTAAAAACAACTGTTTTACTTGAGTTTTGGAAGTAATAAAAGTTTTTTCTTAAATTTTAGAGCTGGGGTATATTAAACAAAATCTTTAAGTAATATGGACTAAACTGGTAGCTTGCTCTTAAGCATTAAGTATATTTGGGTAACTATAGTTGGTCTCTGCATTAAATAGGTTAAAACATTAAAAAAAAAAAAAAAAAGATTACTTCATCCTAATGATTGATTTTAAGAGAGATAAACAAAAACAAATGAACAATAGAAATTGAAGCAGAAAGAACTAAAAGTAAGTATTAAAGTTGGCGACCATAGTCGAGGGTGGCCTGAAGGCTCCATTTTCAATACACTGAGGTGTAGGAGAGGGTGCTACTCCATTCTCTGGATTACTCCACTTTACCCTTGATCCTTACCTTTATAATACTGAATGTTAAGCAAGGCAGAATCAAGTATTTTTTTTTTTTTTTTTTTTTGACTCGACCCGGGATTGAACCCTGGTCTCCCAGACCATGGTTTAATTTCTTTTTTTTTTTTTTTTTTTTTTTTTTTTCAATGGCATATCAACCTTGTGGGTTATTTAATGTCAAAGATATCCTCGTAAAAGAACAGTAGGTGTACTATTTAACCCACAGCTGGGGAGATAAGAGGGTTCATGTCTTTACCAATTGTATTTGTCTAAAAGTGAATGTAATAGCGCAACTGAAATCCTAACTCACTTAGTAAGATGCCACAGTACAACTCATTAGCTACTACACACAGGCAGTGACCATGCCTTAATCATGATGATGATTGATAAAAGGCCTTTAAAATAAGAATGACTCCTTCTTTCAAATAGCTAAAGTTGATTATAAGTGCATTGTTTGTGGGCCCCATTAGTGTGATCACAACCCAAACTTCACTATCACCCATACACTGGGCAGAAAAATGTGCCTGTTGCTCATAGCTGAGCATAATCAGTCTCTAAAAATTATCACAGCCTGATGACATGTCAATCTCCATCCTTTGCAATCAACTGCATTTACCTCCTTTTCTGTAGAAGACGTGTAACATTTTAAAACGACAGTATAAAGATGGTTTTCAACCTCTGTTATTTTTGTTTCTTTTTTTTGTCCTGTCATCTTTTAAGGAAGCAATAATATATTGGTTGGCTATAGAGGGATTTGTCTATACATAGGCTGATATGCCCTACACTGCTACTTGGAGAGACAATTGGTCACAATCCTATAAAAAATAAATTTAAAAAAAACCACAATCTGAGAAATTTTGGTTTGGAAATTCTTTAGTCACTTGGTTGTTTATTTGAAATCGTTTTTGTTGAACTTGTACTTTACAAAAGACATGTCTATTCTGTTTTGTATTCATAACTAAAGAGCAATACAATGACAGAAACCAGCTCAACACCTTATCAATTACAACCTTCTTTAGACTACTATATTATAGTAGTGTTTCTCGGCCTTTTCTTCCTCGAAACTCATTTAGGTCTCAAAAGAATTTCAACCCCACATAAGCACAGATAGAAATTCCATGGAACAGGAAATACATATTTACAAAAGCAAACTGTAGTATGGAATCTAAATCCTGACAAATGATTATGCTCCTCCTTGTATCTATCGGCTTGTCTAGTCGAACTTTTAAACCTTGTTTCAGCTTCAGGCATAAGTCTCTTTCCTTTTCATTCTGCAATAAATCATGTTTCTTTCAATTGATCATTTGCTGCAGAAAATCCTGCTTCAACCAGCTAGGTGGTGGGAAACCCCAAGAATGAAACAACTTTTTGCCTTTTAACAATAAAGTACAGCAGTTCATTTTAATTATTTTTCACCAGTGAAAAGAAATGTAGAATTTCAAAGCCTACCTATTTTCCTTCAGCCAATTCTGGGCTAATTTTTTACATTTCTCAGATCCACTTATAAGCCTAAAGACCCATGTTGAGAATGACTGTATTATAGTCCAGAAGACAGTTGTTAGGAGGTATTCATCATCATATTGGTCTACAAGATCTGATTCATGGTGTGTCAGCAGGAGGCTTGAATTCTGAATTGCCTTTCCCTTGACTGATCGTTGCTTAAGGTTTAAGAGTTCGTTTTTGCCTTGATCTTTTACCCATAGCCGGGAGGAGAAATAGATTCATGCTTTTCTCGAGGACACTTGTATGGAGTAAAGATAAATTGCCTTAGCTAAAATTTAAATGTAGCTTGATAATTCTATTTACATGCCCACATGTGGTTGGAGTAAATATACAAGGTGACATGGTTTCAAATTTTAATATCTATTCCTAATTACACTTTCTCAAGACTGGCATAAAACAAGAATGAAGCTTTTAATCTATTTAGTTTTATTTTTTGAACTAAACCTTCAAGACATTTGAAGCTGTTTGGAAATGTGTTAACAAATTTCAAGTAATTAAATCTAATCATGTTACATGACATGCATTAAGGCAGAGATTTGCACCTAGTGACTCTGCTTCTGTGTGAATAATTACTGAGATGGAAATATTTTAGTACAAAACCTTGTTGGAAGAGGTGGGAAAGACTCAAAGAAATATTTCAATATAAAGAGTTAATGTTGAACATTTTACTGATTCTTTATCCTTCCAGCTTTTGACATTCACTTGAAGTGAGAAATAACTGTTTAGTTGTACATCCATACATTTTTCTGGATTGATTTGTTAAACTCTATCATCAGATTAATGCTATCAGGGTCTTAATGACATTAAACAGACTCCAATAACCATGGAGTCATTTGGTGAATAAGGCACCAATGATGATATCACTTAGCCATCCTTTTCTCCCACCAATAACTGGATTTTTTTTTCTCTGGGTATCAGTGCTAGGGCTCTAAATATCTTTGTTCTTAGTATTTTTTTTTTTTTTTTTTTTTTTTTTTTTAACTCTTTATATTGTCTAAAACAAAGAATTTGATAAACTTGCATTCTGTGCCTGCCTGTTTCTGTAGAGTCATTAGGCAAATTTTTTCCGGGGGAAGGGGGGAGCTTTCTTTTTCTCCTAAAATCATTGCTAGACTTTTGTTATCAATACGGGTCTGTTGATTGATAATTCCAGCCCTGTAGCTATGTGGTGTGATGAGTATAAAATATTGTTGGTTGCAGATCTCTTGAACTGTTCCCTCCCCGCAACTGAAAGCAATCTCTCTCTCACTCTCTTCCCCTCTCTTGCCAATCCCACCCTCATTATCTCTTTCACACTCGCTCACATTTGTTGCAGCTCTCAGGCATTTGGAGAAAGATTTATGTAACTGGATTTGTTTGTACCATTCAACTTTGAAATGTTGGTCATCTAAACCCATTTATCTTTGATTTCTTCTTTATTCTAACAAATCTGCAACAACCAGATTCTAGTTTGATCCCTTTCTTCATCTGGACATCTTTCTTTTTTTATTCTGTCCTTTCTCTCCTTAATCAAACCTAGTTTTTCATTTTTTATATTAATAAAAAAAAAATTTGTATTGTTTTGATACTTTTGCTTAAAATCAAGACTTGTATATTCTTATTTGAATACATTACTTTTATTCATTACGTCTAAAAACTCAAACGTGTATCTAAGGGCCTTCATGGCCATTTCTACCAGGTCCACTCTAACTCGGTCATAGTACTTGTTCAGTTTCCATGTATGTATCAAAAATATCTGTTTAAAAATTATTCCTATGCAAAAGGACAGTGTGCAAAAAAGAAAATCTGTTTTAATAAATAAATAAATAAATAAAATAAAGAACATGATTCCCAACCTCCTGGCATAAAATAACTTTAGATGGATTTGACTAACATCAATCAATTGATCATTGTACCTTATGGATTTTATGTCTCTCTTTTTTCATGTAGTGCCATGCTATATTCATCTTCACAACTCTGATGCATGAGGTATATAACAAATACCATTTTATACATATCAACTCAGACGATCTGAATGAAGTCATGGAGGGAAAAAATTGTGGAAAAGAGTTTAAGAAACAATATTTTATGATTTTAAATGTATACATCATAAAAATTAAATTTTTATTCTTACAAATGCAATTGCTGTAAAAAAAAATTATTAAATCATTTGCCCTGATTTAACAATGATTTTAAAGAAATATCATAAGCAAACTGGCCAATGGTACTTTCTGAATAGCCTGCCTAAGACATGAATTTTTTTTATTTTTTTTTAATTATAGAAAAGATCTCTTTACTGAAGAGGAAAAAAATTGACTTTGACCTATTTTTAAAGCAGATGCTTATGCATATGGTTTTCTGTAGAGGAAAAATGGTTGAGGTACCTTCAATGTAAAAATACCTTGAATTTTTCCTTTTTTTCCTTGGCAGTGCAACCTGCCTGATGAGGAACCATGTCTCAGATAGTTTGCTTCTCAAAAAAAAAAAATTCACTGATGTCTGCTCTATTGCTTCTTCACTTAACTTAACTGCCATGTTAGCAGCACTTAGAATATACTGACTCTAACCACTGCAGAGTAGTAACTGTCATCCCCCACAACAAATGGGATGTCTTGGGTGTCACTAAACTGTATCTAATAGTTGCTGTGGCTCCAAATCTGGTGAGTGAAGAATACTTCATTACCATAACTTCCAAGTCCAAGGTGACCTGGATTGCCCTGTCAGCTGGGACTATAGAATACAGCTTCTCTCCCGGAAGGTAAGACCCCCATCTCCAACAAGTATCCTGGATATGACACTAAACTATCTGATGGTGAGTTTCCAGTGATGCTGGAGTTTGGAGGAATGTAGAGTACCCTTTCATTGCCATCACTCCTAGGTCCACTAAGGCCAGGAGTGGTAGCACCTGATAAAGGGTCCTATCTATGACTTAAATAGAACTCATGCTAAACTGAATTAGCTGAAATAAAACTGTTTTGACATTAACTATGTATTGTCCAGTTGGCTGGGGTTGTAGAATACATTGACTGCTTCTCTCCAGAAGGGTAAGATCCTGCCCCAACGAGTGTCCTAGATATGGCACTAAAAAATCTGATGGTGAGGTTCAAGTGATGCTGGAGTTTGAGGGAATGTTGAATACCTCTTCATTGCCATTACTCCCAGGTCCACTCTAACCAGGAGTGGTAGCACTTGATAGGGTCTTATCTATGGGCTAAATAGAACTAATTTGCGTACTTACGCTAAACTGTTTATTTAAACTGTTTAGCTTGAAATAGAAATTTTTTTGACAATTAAACTGTGTACTCATGCTAAACTGAATTGTTTGAAATAGAAATGATTATTTGTATAAAAATGGATTTGGCATTAAATAACCTAAAGTTGATATGCCATAAAACCCAACCAACTCTGACCTGTAGTGGTTGTACCTATTAGAATTCTATCTATAGGTCAAATAGTTTAAAAACTATTCATATTCTATCTGAATATTAGATGCCAAATAACTAAATTATTTGTATTAAATGAATAGTTACTTGAAGCTATAATTGTTTACAAAGGATTACTGTTAGTCATTTGTTAGCATACAGTCATATGATTTAAAGTAACAATTACAAAATAGAAATGATTACTTAAGATCATACAACTATGTACAAGTTATTTGTATTAGATAGCAATACTTAGCATAAAACTATGTTCAAAAAATTTAATTTCAACAAAAATGTAAAAATGAACTCGGTGAATGCAATTCCTTAACCACTTAGCATAAAATGACCCTTTCCCACAGTCTGTATATCCAGACCTCGGTATATTTGTTTCAATGACTTTTATTTTTTAATTGTTTTTTACATAATATCCTAGGAAACTTTTGATACAGCTATCTCATTAATATTCACCAGGGAAAAAAAAGTTCTGAAAAACAAGTGCATTCCTTTTTTGTTTGTTGTTTTTTTTCTTCACATAAATTTGTTTATTAATGCAAAGTAACTGTTTATTTGAAATGATTTATTTAAAAATTTCTATGCTCAAATTCTCTCCCTCCTGAAATTGTTTCTCTGAAAAATATAAGAATGTTCTACTTCCTTTAAAAGAGAGCAAAAGAAATCCCTTTTTGCCATCATTCATATTCATTACTATCTCTCAGATAATTGTGTTTAATACCTGCCTGATACCTTTAAGTGTTAAATGCCATGTTGTGTTTATAGGCTCCACAATGTAGTATCTTTATAGCAATTAAAAAATATATATATTTACCAACCCCTCTGCTCAGGCAGGATATGACACAAGGTCAATTTTCAAGTGGCGTTTAACCAATTTGAATTCAGTTTTCCTTCTCCTAGACTAGTTGCCTCATCAAGGCTGAAGAACTAGTCTGTCCTATTTACCCATAGCTGGAGGCAGAATAATTGGATTCATACCTTTCCCAAGAGTATTAGTGCTATGTGAAATGCAATTAGCCTCATCCAGGATTTGAACTCGTGTTGCCGTGTCCATTTCATACGATGATAACTATTACACCACAGGCACCTCCACTTTATTTATATATGTTAGAGAATCCACTCTAAAAAGCCAGAGCATTTTCCTCAGTTTGTTATAAATACATTGCTTGACAGGGTTTTTTTTTGGGGGGGGGGTTGTACAGAATTACCTTTGCTTTTCTTCATGCAAATTCTTCAACTCTTTATAAACCCATGTTGTAGATAGATGATTTTTAAATTATAATGTATCTGTATGGAATTGAAGGGTTAATGAAAATGGAATCGATTTTATGTTGTAATTTCTGTTCTCAAATCAAAACTTGCATTTCCCTGGCAATGGATGAATATCAAAGATACAAATTCAATTCTTGAATGCTGCCAACCAAGTAAGACGTGGAGGATGGGAAATGAATGAAAAGATAGCCTTAAGCACTACTTTCAATCAGTTTATAGTGATTCAAACATACTTGATAATTAAAGTTTAATGACATGAACAAAACTCATTGGTATTTTCTTTTTGACTACTATTCTGGCAGTCTCAGCACCAGGCATGAGCAACATTTTTCAGGAAGTAGGCTGAATGAGATCTGGCTCATCATCAGGCAGACCACATTACTAAAGGTACTCTTTCACTGAAGCTACCTCCATTCATTTTCACTACAGAAAATCATACATGTAAGCATCTGCCTTAGAAATTGGGAAAAGTTTTTTTTTTCTCTTTGAGAAAAATGTCTTTTTTCTATGTAAAAGTGAATTCTTATATGATCACTGATATCAATATAATTGACACACATTGTTGCTGGGATACATTACAAAATAATTTCACACCAGCTTACTCAAACCTTCTTCAGTGAGATAGTGTGTGAGAGTGAATGAGAGTAAGACAAGTAAAATTCTAATAAGCATTTTTTCTTTTTCTTGAGAGATTAGGTCAGTGATTGAGAAAGTAGGAGGTTGAGCTACATTTGGGTCATGGTTTGCCCAGACTGCTCTGCACTTATACCTTATCAAGCAACATAAAATAAAGTTGCAGTCAGCAATGACTACAAATGTTACATGAAAATTAACCCTCTTCCTACAATCGTTTCCTGTCCAGATATAAGTTTTTAGTAACTCAAACAATTCTAATTTGTAACAAGGTCAGATACAATGAATTGATGTTACATGTTACTTTTGGTGAAAGTTGCCTGAGATGTAAGATGAGAACAAGGTCACAAAAGAGGAAAAAGTCAGACAGGTGATCAAAGGAAAAAAACCACTCACTTTGTTACTGTTTCAACCTCCCTCTAGACCAGTCTAAAATCAGGAAGATATGGAGTGGTACTGATGAGTCAATCAGGTGATTGTGAAATCATAGCCTACCTCTAATGGAAGGTGCCATTTTGATAGCTACAAAATTGAAGTTGTTCCTTTTCCTCTGCCAGTTACTGACCTTTTTCAAAATTCCTCAACTCTAGTGTGACTGTTTCTTGCACCCATCGCAAGAGCTCTTGTGAATGGCCCCTTGCTGTTGATCACACAGCTAGGCATCAGGTTGTCTGGTTGTAGGAGGTAACAACTCTATTACACAATTCTTTGTAAGAATGTAGACCTTTGTTTAATCTAAAAGTGGTGTTTTCTACCAAAGAAATGGGTTGATTTTTTCTCTTTTTTTTTCTTTTTTTTTTTATTTATTTATTTTATTTTTTTTATTTTTTTATTTTTACAGATTTTCACATTTGTATATGTCTTAAGTAAAAACTTCAACTGATACCGTTTTACATTTTACTTTGAATCTGCTGATATAATGGTGGTGAACAATTCTCTCAGATATCAAAATCTCCCTCCCAAAATCTTTAGGGTAAAGTTGTCCACAAGAAGCTCTAAAATGTGACGCATGGTCATTTTGAGATGATTAGAATAAAGGGAAGCATTGTGGTTACTGACTACATTCTATAAAACGCTTCAACTGTTTTCTTTGGTGACCACAGTTGAAAGCATTTAATGACATGCACAAAGTATAAGGGAGACAATTATTCTTCTCAAAGACAGTTATTTTATTCCAAAATTCTGCAGGCCACTTTTCCTCCCTCTACTTTCATCTACATATGTTGTGCAACAAGAAGATAAGAGAAGGAACAAATATAAAAAGCCAACAATTCCATAATCAATGATTCTTCTGTGTTCATCTATAAAACCTCTCTCTCATTTGTCCTACTTCCAGAACTACTCATATTTTCTTTTGTTTCAGTTTACCAATATCTTTCCCTCTCCTTCCAGGCTTTTTTTTTTTTTTTTTTTTTTTTTTTCGAACCTTTGTTCTCAATGGATTTTTCAGCTTATACCATTCCACTCTGAAATATGGTAGCTGATTAGATTCTATTTGTAAAGAAAAATTTTTTTTTCTGCTTTCTATCTTTTTATTGGATAGTTTTTCTTTATCCAACTACATTATTCAGGTGTATCTTTGTGCAATATGTTCTGACCTTTCAACCTTCATGTCAAATTGACAAAGATCTATCCAAATTTATAATAGCAATACTTACAATTTATATCAATAAGCTTCAGTTTTGTTTTGTTTTTTTTGGGGGGGGGTCCCCAATTAGATTTGTTTCTTATTCTCATGAATTTGTTGATTCTTGAGATTATATAAAATTATTGAATCATGATTAACAATGGAAGTAATTCCTAATTTTCATTTTTTTTCTTTACTCTTTGGTCACAATTCAACTTTTGTCCTGTTTATAAAAATTTGTCAATGATTTTCAGTTTTATATCTATGACTAAGTCATCTATCATTGCCGTTACTCTCAGGAACTTTCTGACCTGGAATAGTAGCACCTGTCATATAGTTAGGATTATTATTATTAGTTACTTGAAGCCATATGACTGAATGCAAATTATTGGTATTAGATGTTGAATACTTGATATCATAGAGCTGTATGCAAAAAACTTAAAATACTTAACAAAAATGTAAATATGAATGTGATTTCTTAACCTTTAAGCATAAAATAACCCTATACAGATTGATATGTAAAAATCAATCCTTGATTATTCAAGGAACTCGTGTTCCCTTCGTCACAACTTTCTATGCTGATATTGATGTTTCTATTTAGGAATGAGTCTCATCATTTCATAGTTATTGCCATAATATCAAGACTTTAATTTTTTTTAAATTACATGCACCACAACTACAGACCCCACAAAATTATCCTCCATTTGCAAATTGGGCTGGAAGTTGCTTTGTTTTCTAAGATCATTTTAATTGTATAACTGACATGAATTTGCTTAGTTATGACCAAAATTGAGAATTTTAGGAATATAGATATTTTAATGTTACTATTGGCAAAAATATGCACTCTGAGTCAAGTATTTAAATTTTAATGTAATTTTAATATGGTAGAATATATTTTAATGTAATTGAATATATTACATTAGAAAGACTAAACTATGAATACATATGAAAAGATTTTTTCTTCCTTTTATGTAAAATTATACATAGGATTGTTTTTAATGTTCAAAAATAAAACAATATTGGAAATCAATAACACCAAGTAATTAAGTCCAGTTTGGTTACAAGTAAGCAAGCTAATTATCCACCCCCATATACTATGTATACCTTTTTCTTAGTGATATAACACATTACAGGATTTTAGATGTATCTATAAGATGGGCTGTTTTGAGGCAAATATAACTCTGCTAAACATTAGACATCACAAATAAATATGCTGATTAAGATTAAAAAATGATTTTGATAATCATTGAGAATATAATCTAAATAACTATGGGAATTGTGATGTTGGTGATGTAGTTTTGGTTACAAATACATACTCTCTAATATAAGATTTTGTACAACTCTTAATTTTATAATTTCGCTCAATCCAGATACTGACAATTTAAATCATCACCTCTTTCCTGTAAATGAAAGTTACATTCTTTCTGTATATTGTCATAAAAAAAACTCTCAACCCCTCTCCACTGATAAAGATATATGTGCAGTTCAATGGTTAGATCAGTTGTCTATGAAATTATTTCAAACTAAAAGTAATAAAAATTATTAGTTTTATACAGAATTTGATTTATATAAGCCAGCTAACCTTTTCAGCAATAAGACTTAGCCACTGACCAAAACATCTGTGAATAAAGATGAAGGGAATGTAATGGTTTATTCTTTACTAGTTTGATGTTAAGTTGCTTCATTCATTATATTCCTGGATATATAATCGTTCCTCTATAGTATATATCAGCTTTGCTTAAATCAGCTTAACCACTGCTCTATAGACTTTCCACTTTGCCGAGGTCTCATGCTAAAATGAGCTTCCTCCTCCTGCATAGTGTATTAAGCATTCATTCATATTAATGAAACTTTTAGAGACTGATTTTCTGCTCCCTGTTCAGAATCACTGTTTTTGTTTTCTTTTTACTCTTTATCTGATTCTTAATTACCTTTTGGATTTCATTGATTTCATTTGTCTCTTTGAGCCTGTTGGTCAAGTCTTGGGAAAAACCAGTGATGCAAACAGCAGCAGGAGTTGTTGTTATTATTCAAAGTTTAATTGATTATCATGGCAAATGCACAAATGAACAGTGCCAACCTGTTTATTATTTCTTTTTACAGACAAATAAAAGCTGATTAGGTATGGTTGCTCACATTGTTATCAAGTCGAGGAATTAATGGACAAAGCATGTTGGCATGCCAACTGTATTGTGACTCTTCCCACCATCCATAGAAATGCAAATGAGTAACATATGCTGGCTTGCATCTGATTATCTTCTGAAACTTTGACTTGATGAGGCAACCCCACTTGAATCCTGATCTACTAGGATCCTTTGAATTGGTAGTTGTTTTTTTTTTTTGTTGGGTGGTTTTTTTTTTGTTTTGGTTTTTTTAAGAATATCAAATAAATTCCATCTCTTACCTTCAGTATGTATTTATCCAACCTCCTCCACCACAGGCAGGATGTGACACAAGGTCGATTTTTAAGCAGAGGAAAACATGTTTGAATCAAGTTTTCCTCCTCTTAGACTGGCTGCTTACCAAGGAATAAACTTAATATAACTTATCTTGTGGGAAATGGAATTGGTAACTTTAGTTCAAATCCTAGACAAGGCTGTTTGTATTTCACTTCACACTAATGCTCTTGGGAAAGGTATAAAGCTATCTCCTTCCAGCTATGGGTAAATAGTAAGACAGACTGGATTCTTTAGACTTGGTTTTGCAACCAGTCTAGTAGAAGGAAAATACTGAATTCAAACCATCTTTACTCTACTTAAAACTGACCTTGTCATAATTTGCCTGTGGCAGAGGGTTTGGATAGTACATACCAAAACTAAAGAACCCAGTCTGCTTTAGTATCTGCTCATAGCAGGTAAAGGTGGGGGGAGAACAGATGAATTCATACTTTTCTGTAGCACTCGGTTATCACAATTGAAATTCTGTTTACAACTAACTAAAGAACTGCCTGGTTTGCTATATAGTAAATATGTATATTTATCAGTGTACAAAAAACAATGCTGCACCTAGCCCAAAAACTTAATTGAAGGGTGTTTACATGCCAGTCTTGTAATTTAACTATGACATGACATCACACACACACACACACATATATATAATGAATTAATCTCATTGGAGGAAAGCCAGAGGAAATATTAGTTTTGGGTGTCAACTATTTTATACAGATCAACTTGTAATTGTCTCATCACTACTTTATTCAATAACATTTTCATATGCATCAGTTGAAACAATCACAAAGGCTATGAATTTAATGTTAATTTAATTCTTCCTATTATCAATGAACCTTTTTTTTTTAATTTCATTATTATAAAGAACTAAACTTCCAGTGTAATTATTACTAATACATATTATGCAAATTCATTTCTTATCACTATGTTCCTGCATTTACTAACAGCAAGGGTTGATCAGTATATCTCTTTGGTCATTAGTAGATGTCTAAAACCAAATATTCAGTTCTTGACCCTTTTTTTTAGTCTTTACTATTCAAACTCTAATGAAACATTGCCCAATCGGCTGGTGCTGTAGAATACGTCATCTGCTTCTCTACAGAGGGGTAAGACCCATCCCCAATGTGTGTCCTAGATATGAAACTAAACAATTTGATGGTGAGGTTCCAGTAATGCAAGAGCTTTGGGGAATGTGGAACGTCCCTTCAGTGCCATTGCTTCCAGGTCCACTCTGGCCAGCTGTATTAGCACTTTGTAGGGCCCTATCTATGGGTCAAATAGAGCTAAACTGTTCTTATGCTAAACTGAACTGTTTGAAATAAAACTGTTTTTGACATTGAAACTGTATATTTATGCTAAACTGAATTGTTTGAAATAGAACTTTTATGACATTTAACTGAACTGTTTTGACATTTAACTGTTTGTAAAAAAAAAAAAAAAAAAAAAAATATATATATATACTAAACTGAATTGTTTGAAATTTAATTCAATGTTAAATGATCCAAAAAGGGTTGATGTGCTGTAAAACAACCAACCAACAATGAAACATTTCCTCTAAAATGTACCATTTTCTTCTGATCTGTTATAAATATTTTGTTGGTATACTTGGTGTTAGATAGGATATTTGGTCATCTCCATTCATCAAGGACCAATCTTACCATTAGTATATCTGTGATATACTAATACTGAACACTACAGAGGAAAGACAAGTTCAATTACACATACAAGAATACTGTATATTTTATATATACAATTTACATGCAGATGACATTACAAGAAAGAATAGAAAAATTTATCCTGTTGTTGTAGAATTATACACATTGAACCATGAACAAGCAGTATGTAAAAGGGGCTACAAAATGGAAAAGGGTTTACTTGACAAGTGTAGGTAATATAGCCATGTTGCTTTTAGTATTCCCTGGTGGTAGGTCAATGTCTTTTCTGTCCTAAGGACTGAGGCAAATTGAGGTTGAGAAGGAATTTTTGGGACTATCATGTGACACCTACTAGGCTTCTAATGGACATGCCAATTCTCTGAGAGGTAATTATTGTATCCTTAAATTTTTATTGCTAATTTGTGATGTCTAACCCTTGATATGCTTTTGACTTTACCAAAGAAAATTCAATTTTGACTTTTTTATATAGAACTCCCCATCTCTGCTTGCTGGTTATTTTGTCAAACTGCTGTTCCTTCTTCTGAATTTGATCTTGTTCAGAACATTAGCAACTAGTCTAGGAGAAGGAAAACTCTAAATTCAAACCTGTTAAACTACGCTCAAAAATTGACCTTGTGTCATATCCTGCCTGAGCGGAGGGGTTGGTGAATAGGGCAACTGCTACTGCCTGTCCAGTTCAATACTTGTGGGACTATTTCCAACCATAACCTGCCTTTTGATAGCAATGGATGATTTTACTGAAGATCAAAAGAATTACTTTTGGAATTTTCCCTTGTTTGTACAATATCTTGAGAGTTTATAATATTTTGTATTAGTTTTACATGGCACATAAAATACCTCTCTTGGTCCAAAAATTTTTTTTTGTTTTATCAAATAACTTCATGTAAAGTTATTTTAATTATTTTTGTATGAATCAATGCTACATTTCTTGAAAATGAGTATTTTCAAATGCCAAAATTACTTTGAAATACAAATTTGAAGAGGTCATAAGACCTTTAAATGTTGTATTCTTTATTTATGGTTATTTCAACTTGACTTTTTTCAGTGACAAAGTTCTTTTTGATTCCATCTTGCTACCTATTTAGGATTGATTTTAATAGTATGTCAACTTGTCTATTGCCCAGTCGGCTGGGGCTGTAGAATACACCGACTGCTTCTCTGCAGAGGGGTAAGACCCCCCTCAACAAGTGTCCTGATATGACACTAAACAATCTGATGGTGAGGTTCCAGCAATGCTGGAGCTTTGGGGAATGCGGAGTACCCCTTCATTGCCATCGCTCCCAGGTCCACTCTGGCCCAGAGTGGTAGCACCTGATAATGGTTCTATCTATGGATTAAATAGAACTACGTGCTTCTTTCACTATACTGATTTTTGCATTTAAACTGTGTATTTATGCTAAACTGAATTGTTTAAAATAGAACTGTTTTGACATTGAGACTACGTACTAGTGCTGAACTGAATTGCTCGAAATAGAGCTGTTTTTGACGTCTAAACTGTGTACTTATGCTGAACTGAATTATCTGAAATAAAACTGTTTGACATTTAACTCTGTATTGCCTAGTCAGCTGGGGCTGTAGAATACACTGACTGCACCTCTGCAGAGGGGTAAGACCCCCCCCTAACGAGTGTCCTGGATATGACACTAAACAATCTGATGGTGAGGTTCCAGCAATGCTGGAGCTTTGGGGAATGCGGAGTACTCCTTCATTGCCATTGCTCCCAGGTCCACTCTGGCCCAGAGTGGTAGCACCTGATAAGGGTCCTATCTATGGGTTAAATAGAATTAACAGCGTACTTATGCTAAAATGAATTGTTTGAGTAAAACTGAATAGTTTGAAATAGAAATGACTTTTACAATTAAACTGTACTTACATTTAAACTGCGTGCTTATGCTTAACTGAATTATTTCAAATAGAACTGTTTTTCGACATTAAAACTGTATTTACACTTAACCGAATTGTTACATACAACTGCTTGAATAGTTAGAAATGGAAATGTTTTTGACCATTAAACTGTGTACTTATGCTAAACTGAATTGTTTTAAATAGAACAGATTTACATAAAAATGGATTTGGCGTTAAATAACCTACAAGGGTTGATATGCCATAAAACCCAACAAACCAAACCAATCAACTTGTCTAGGGTTATTTCATGCCCTGAGGTTAGGGAACTGCATTCATTGTATATCTTTACTTATATTTTTTGTCTTGTTTTTTGTTTAGAGTTTTATCAAGTATTCCTAATAAAAATTTAATGACAGTTGCATGGCTTAAAGTATTCTATTTAAGTCTGATAATTACATGGTTTTAGCTAAATGTTTCTATTTAATAACTTATTTATTTGCACACAGTTATATGCTTTCAAGTAACTAATAATCCTTTGGGTTGCCCTCAACTAAGGTTGCCAACTTTACTTACATTTACTTATGTTATAATCCTCATGGTGTAATGAATATAGTTAAAGAAAATGGATTTGGCTGTTTGCATTTCACATTGTACTAATACCCTTGGGATAGGTATGCATCCAACTATTTTCCCTCCAATTATAGGTAAATAATAGGGCAGACTGGGATCTTTAACCTTGATATGGCAACTGGTGTAGAAGGAAAACTAAATTCAAATCAGGTGAACTGCTTTAAAATCAACCCTGTGTCACATCCTGATTATGCAGAGGGGTTGGTAAATACATGTTTATTATCCTTTATTGTCAATGCATACTGATAGCACAGATTCACTTGACTCTTTTGGTATCTATCTCGATTGGCAAGTCCTTGACAGATACAAATAATTTATATGGCATCAAGTATTCCAATCAAATATTCATATTTTTTAAACAGATCAATTCAACTATAGATGGGATACTAACAAGTACTACCAATCTGGGCCAGAGTGAACCTGGGAGTAATGGCAATGAAGGAGTACTACCCGGATCTCCAGGACTGTAGCCTCACCATCAAATGTAGTTTAGTATCATACCCTGTTTTTGAGGCAGAGGGGATTTTACATTGAAATGTAGATATGTATATGGCATTTATAAAAAAAAGAAATTCCATTAAACATTTCATTACTGTATGCAATGCTAGTTGAATTCCTAGTACCTTTCCACATGCAGATATAGTTAAATATTCATATGACGTACTGTTTGTGGGTCGAGATTTTGCAGAGAACTTTTTTGTTTGTTTTTCTTTTGGTTTTTTTTTTTGTGGGGAGTGTTTAAGGAAAACAACTCTGAAGTTACCAAAAACTGGAAAATATGGCAGCAAAAAGATTAAGTAGTTTTTATCCTTTCCTAGGTGATAAAATTAATTTGTTAAAAATGATTAACTTTCAATATGAAGATTTTTGCATAAAAAAGGTTGAATGACTCTAAATAATTCCTGAGTGACAAGTGCCTTTCATAAGTCTAACATAAATGACAGTGCGGGAATGGGAGAGTAATATGTTCAATTAAGGTCTCACAACAGGAAGCCTCCTGATATTTTCTATTGCTAATTATCATCACCATTTTCTGTGTGGTCTACTAATGATGAACAAAGTCTGATTTAGTCTTGATTTTTTAGGCTGGGAGATTTATATAAGTCTCTCTTCATTGCTAGTACCAAAATCAAAACATTAGTCAAACTTTATTTGCTACTAAAAGAGCTTCAACCTCAGCAGGACCAGTGGCACGTCTTTACTCCTAAAGGAGGTCATTGTATCTGTTAATTGTGTATTTGTTTTTTGGCCTTTTTTTTTTTTTTTTTTTTTTTTTTTTCTCCATCTACTTGTACAAAGTTAGCATCTCTATCTCTGGACCTTTCTAGGTTATTGCAACCTAGACGAATCTGTTTTTTTCAAAGAGGCTAATCATTTTTTATAGTGATAAATAGCAGCCTACCATCAGAAGATTGGACTGATAGCTGAGAGGACTATGCTTGCTTTCAGGTGCTTAATTCAATACAGAAGGATAATTCAGACTTGAGTAGACAGTAAGGGCAAACACATTAGACTTATCAAATACAGAAGTCATCTTAATGTGGAAGTGATTTTACTTTCTCTTGAGTACTGATAATAATGCAGTTGCTACTATGCTAGTCTTTCAAAGGATTATGGGTGAGCTTGATTCTAATTGAATGCTCTAGGAATTTGTTCTTGTCTTACAAATATCTACTTTATGATCAGTTTACTTTCTCTCAGTTGAGTTTGTAGCAATTAACTAAGTATTTGTAAAAATTAAAAATCCTAACTATACAGTTTACTCTATACTGTAACTTCATCTGTGAATGTAGAAAAAAAATCTATAAGCTTGTTTTTTAAGTCTTTCTCTCCCTCATTCTCAGAATGTATGGTTATTGCTTGATCAGTTAGTTGAAAGGCTTTCAATCTATTTTCCAGGTCTTAGTTGATGAGGATACATGCAAGTAGACACAAATTCTACATCATTGCTTTCAATTTGAATACACCATCAGATGTTATTGGGTGGCCCATATAGTTTATTTGGTTTAAATGAAATAATTTTTTTAACATTATTCATAATTGTTTCCTCCACTATTCTCTATCATCCTGCCAAAGAGACACTTATTCTGTAGCCTGGTTTAGTTGTGAGGGTGCTACTCGTGTAGTATGTCTTGGACAGGAATAGCCTGGTGAAGTTTATCTCTCTCCAGGTCTTCAAGAGAGGTAATCCCTGAGCTATAGTGATTAACATGCTGGACTGTTACTTCAAACTCCAGTTGCATTATCTTCACTTTTGGTCTAATATCCTTGGGAACACTATGAACTCCCTTATCCCCTGCCTAGCTATATGTTAAATATCAATGCTACTGTTCTTCTACAAAGATGGCTTTGGCATTAAATAACCCACAAAGGTTGATATGCCATCTAAAAGAAACCAAATCAAACCTAACCAAGTCTACAACTGGTTTGAATTCAATTTTCCTTCTAGGCTAGTTACCATACCAAGATTAAAGAGCTCAGTCTGCCCTATTATTTAATGATAGCTGGAGAGAGAATAGTTGGGTTCATACCTTTTCCCCAGATATTGTGCTATGTATCCTAGTCCACTTTCTGTGATAACTATTACACCGCAAGTGCTTCCTACCAATTTCATCATTCCATCTTCCCAGAACTTTTTTTTTCTTAGTAAAGAATTGTGCATAGTAACTTTTTGAAATTTTTAGAGAATTGAGATATCTTTTTTCCCCTCTCCCATTCATTCAAGACAATTCTGTAAAGACCAAAGTAAATGATTATCTAAAATGTGAGTCTGGTTAACTACAGTAGATAAGTGTAAACAGCCAATGTTTGCTCAGTCGCCAAACAAACATAAGGTCAAGCATTATCTTGATAGCATATTATACTCTTTCTTACTAATTTTGAATGTTTTTATATATATATATATATATATATATATATATATATATATTATATATATATATATATATATATATATATATATATATATACCTTCAATTAGTCTAAGAGAATAGTATTTATTCAAGTCAATTATTTGGTTCTTTGGAGAAAGAATCACCTTTGGATGGAGACGAGCTTGATGGTAACATTAGTAGTGGTTCATTTTTTCCTCCCGGCATAATCTGTCTTGTGTTATTTTGTTGTTAAATATCTACTTTTCATCACCTGTCACAGTTTGTTTTTAACTTTGTTTTTTTATCTATTTTTCTTAGTTAAAATAAATGTTACATGAAAATATTGTTCAGTAATTTTGGGAAGGCCACACACCAAACTAACACAATCAGATTGGTGCAAATAATTTTTAATGATTTAGACATTTGGACTATTTCTTGCATCATATTAATTATTCTCAAGTAATTTTTTAAATTTGATCATCCAGTCTTGTCAGCTGGGCTTAGAATACACACTCTATCCTCTGCAAAGGGGTTAGGCCTCCCTAAAAAGAGATGTCCTGCTATGACACTAAGCCACATATGGCAGTGAGGCTCTAGTTTTGGAACTCTTGAGAGTGTGGGTAACCCTTCATTGCCATTACTTCCAGGTCCACTCTAACTGTGAGGAATACTTGATACCATATAACTGTAAATTATTTGTATTAATAATCATAGCTTCAAATAACTATTCTTATTAGATAAAAATGGCTACATGAAACCATATAATTGTGTATAAATTATGAATATCAGTTAGGAATACTTGAAACCATACCACTTTGAGCAAATCATTTGTATAAGATGAGAATACCTGATATTATATAACAGCAAAAAACTCTTGAATACCCAAAAGATGAGTATACTCATACAGTGTATGTGATTTGCTAACCTCTAGGCATTAAAATAACCCCAGGTAGGTTGACATGCCATAAAATCAATCAAGCAGATTATACTTCCTTAAACTTTCAGAAGCTTTAGAAGAGTATTTTATTTATTGTGTTTAGTCTTATGATGAAAATTACACTCAATAGTACCTTTCTGAATTAAATTCAAGACGGGAAAAGAAATATACAAGAATATACAGATAACTTTTTCACAGCAAACACATCTCAGTCATCCAGTTAAAGAGGGTTACTACATCTTAAAGGATTTATAATCCAGACACTTTCATACAAAATAATGAAAAAAAAAATGAAAAAGCATGTACAAGAAATAGAATTTTTTTTTTTTTTTTTTTTTTTTAAATAGTTAGACCTAATGTATTTTTTGCCCTTTTTAGTATTTATTTATTCAACATTATTACATTTAAAATAGAAAACCTTTCTCTATATACAATGAAAAAAAATTCCCAAAATATTAATTTCTGAATATATGTCATCTTTTTATTGACTACAATCTTAGTTAAAGGATTTTTTTAAATTTCCTTCAGAAAAGCAATATTTTAATTTTCCTATCTTTGAAGTCCTAAAACTAAAGCTTCTATTATTGAAAAAAAAATTTTTTTAATGAAACAAAATGTATTTATGCAAGGAATTCATTTTAAAAATGTAAAGATTATACTCTTATATATAATTTTTTTGATTATTAAAATTAGAGGTGAGGAATTTAATAAGAAAAAGTATGTTTACTCCAAAATTTTTAATGAAAAATTCTTTAAAATATATGTAACTTTTTTCCCCTCCCACTTAATTACCAAAAAATGTTGCTATCATCTGTTAATTAGCCAATTTTGGAGATTTTTAAAAATTGGTGCTTTTTTTGTATCTAAACAGATTGTTCCTATTCTATCAATATGTTAATTTTTTGTGAATTGCTGGTATTGAGCCTCATCAACAAGACACTTGCAAATGTAAACCTTTAAATAATTAATTCAGTTTTTTTCTCTTTTTATTTATATATATATATATATATATATATATATATATATATATATATATATAATTTTTTTTTTTTTTTTTTTTTCTCTCTATCATTTTGATGAATTTTTATTTATTTTTCAATTTGTATTTTCTCTCTGTGGAATCTCAGTTCAGCTGTGGCCTACAGCTAGCAAGAAAAGCAAAATATTTTGAATTCAATTTGTACATTAAACTCAATCATAAAGGCATATAGAATTTTAAAAACCTTGCTAATATTGCAGATGTAGCAAGAAGAGACAGCCAGTATATTAAATGACTTATGCGTTGCTTTCTGGAAAAAGTAAATATGTAAATAGCTTGAAGAGATTTCACTTTTTTTTTTTCCTTCCTGAAACTGTTTGTAAATTCCATAGCAAACAGGTTTCTTTCAAAGACTACAGATGCTTTATACATCATTCACTGATTGTAAACTTAATTTCATCAGATTTTAAGCTGCTTTCCTCCTCCTGATTTAATTTAACTATCAACTTTTAATAAAAGATTGTTTTTATTTTCCTGTGCACAAGTTTTTTTTTAATTCATAGATGAGTAATTATTTCTAGAAAATACATTTGCTGGTTGAATTGCCTCTGTAAAAATTTTCTGATATGGAGACATTTATCTTCAACTGGAAATCGGAAGATATCAAAATAAGTGTTATTCTACAGCTAAATAAGCATTTAATATTGTGTATGTTCTGTGCATTTTTTTTTCTTAATGTTGATGTTAGATTGTTGAAAGGGAGGATGCCTTTTAGAGGCACAACAAACAATAATAGCCTGAGGCTAAGCATTCTTTGCAAATTGCCTAAAATGAAAAATCATTCAGTTAAAAAAAAAATTTTTAACTCTAATAATTTTGTGAAAAACAGATTACCTCTGTTCTCTTACATAAACCTTGTTTGCTAGTTTTTTTATTTTGTTTCTTTTATTTTACCAAAAGAATACTCTTTTTATCATTCCCCCCCCCCCATTATTTTGTCTAAGAAAAAGTTCAATACCATTTCTTTCTCCTGTTTATGTCACCTGTAGAATTTTTTTTTTTTTTGTAATGAATAATTTTAATAAAATTATACTGATGACCATAAGAGGCTGTATTTTCAACTAAAACTACCATATCTGCATTATCCAAGAAAAAAGCATAATCAATATTTTAAAGAAAAGTAATGATTTAAAACATATTTAAATACAGAAAACTCTTCTCCAGCCTGCTATAATTATTACTTGAACCAATTGCAAAATAAGACCAGCATCTCTTTTGCCTAATCAAATATGAAAAGTTTTTTGGTTTTGTTTTTTTAAATAATCATTAGAGTATACACAAAATTTTCTTTTGATTCCCCAAGATTAGTTTTAATTGGAAGATCTTCTGAACTCTTGCATATTTAATGAGACAATTAATCAAAAGGTTTTGTATTTTTGTTGTTTTTTTTTTTCCATTAATTATATTCATACATTGCTTTTCTGAGTTGTTGACTAAAATGCACTTTAATTCCACATTACAATAACCTGTATCTAACACAAGACAGCCTTGTTTTATTCAATTTAAAGTAGTATACAAGGCCAGACCTTTTCTGGATAATTTTGTCATGGGTTAAAATAGAACATGAATGGTAGAGAGATACTGAGAAATTGAAGGAGAGGAGAGACCTGTTCTTTTTGATTTGTATAGAAAGAAAATTCTTATGGCCCGTAAATATTTTGAATCCTTTTTGTTAAAAGTGGTACTTGGTATTTTGGCAATATCTTTTGGGTGGACTAGAAAAGTGTTTTGAAAACAGTTTATACAAGTCTAAGAGGATGACCAACCCTTCCTCTCAATCTCTGGCTGATCTTTTATGAAATTCACTTTAAGTAATGGACACGGGGAATAAATATTTATCTGTCTGTTTGGCTTTGCTTGTCCTTTCTTACATCTTTAAACCATATTGCCTTCCATTATAACTTTCAAGAACTCTACAGTTGTAAGATCAGCCTCACACACACACACAGTGTGAGTAAAACAATCACCACATACATGCACATACTCTTTCAAATACCACAGGGTATACAAATATGTATGTCTTATTTCATTTGTAGGTGACTTGGAGGCAACAAAAAGACTTTGGTTTACTAATTTTTAAAACAGGAAGCATATTTTCTCTTAGAATTTGTGTATATGAGGGTGAATTAATGAGTTCATGGCCAAACAGTTATTAATGATGATGCATTGCATCAAGGGCATTGACAAAAAATATGTAAAAATAAATGCTCCCCTCCACATTATGCTACAAACTTATTAATGTACTAATATGTATACTATGTTCATCGCTGTGTGTGTGTATATATATATATATATATATATATATATATATATATAATCTCATTTAGTTTACTTGTGACACAAGGTCAGAAGTGTGGGGCACCTAGTGAGAAACAAACTCACAAAAATAGTCTGATAATTTAACTTTCCAACAATTTCTCTTTAAAGTATCCTTATGAAGTTAGAGCATATTTTGAGGGATAGAGTAATATTAATATTGTAAAACTACGTGTTTTCTCATGCAATGCAATTGATCAAAAGGCACTTGTTTGCAATTTTTTTTTCTTTTTTTTTTTTTCTTTTTTAAATCAATTTCAAATGTACGAGGATACCTGCATTGTTTGAGTCTCGTGACTTCATCTAGTTATTTCTTTTTTCTTTCAAAGTTTTACTCAAAATCTTATTTTCCCTTTCATTTCTCTTTGGCAGCCTCAATCTATTCTTTTCCCACACTCTTGCCTCGATAATGTTCAAGTATTGCACTTTTGTTTCTTGTTTCTCTTATTTCTTGCATCATCTATCTAATAACAAGGATGTTTAGAGGATGGCAATCTGATGATAACCATTTTATATCACTGTTTTATTTATCATGATCATTTTTTGTTTCGTTTTTTTTCTCACCTGCTTCTGACAAGAATGTCACCAAAAAATGTTTGATACACCCAAGTTGATTTTGTAATATGCCATTAATTATTAGTATTTCAAGATTTTCTTTTGGTTCTGAACATCCCCTTGCACAATCATCTCTCCTCTTAAATTAGTCTGATACACAATAGTGTAATTTTCTCTTTCTACCACTTTAAAACTATCACTATTCTACATAAGAATTCCTGCAACATATTGCTTGGCTTCAAAGGTAACAGTTATTCCAATGGCTTGCAACTCAAAACCCTCCTTATGAAAAAAAAGTTACCTTATTACATTAAATACAGGGAAAGTGCCTATTTTTGCAATTAAATAGGAATCGATAAATAGGTTTGTTTATTTTTATGGAAGCACAGACTAAACAAAATGATCAGTTAATCATAGAAGTTTTTGCTTTCAACTTGTATTGGAACTTAAATTAGATTCCTCCCAAACAAAGTTGAATTTCATTTTGGGAATACTTTTTTTTTTGTTTTGTTTTTTGAGAATGCCAATCATCAAAGCTATATTTTCTCTCCTCTTCAACAACATGGGCTGATTATCAGAGCATTGAACTAAAGAATCAATAACAAGTAACATCAGTAAAGAATTTTATACCAAAATGAAATAGATAATTTCAAATAAGAATGTGTTGGTTTTTAAAAGAAACCACAAATGTAACAGTTCAGTGTTTAAAAAAAACAAGCTGACATCTAGATAAGTGTTTGAAATTGGAATTAAGACTTGAAATGTCTGCAATATTTTCCTTGCCTATACTCAGTCATTTACACTTAAATACTTTTCTTCACTTTGTCAGGCTGACTGTATCCTCTGCAGAGGGTTAAGAACCACCCTAAGGAGTGTTCTTACATTAAACTGCATCTGATGGTGAGGCTCAAGATCTGGAGAATGTAGACTATCCCTTTATTATCATTACTTCCAGATCACTACTGACAGAATGATATTGCTGATTTGGATTCCATCCATAAGCTAAATAGATCATTGAAACAATAACTTTAAGAAACACCTGCACAAAAAATGTAAAAATAAACAAAACTTCCAAACCTTTAGGAGTAAAATAACCCTAGACAGATTGATATGCTATTCAAATCAATTATTTTCTATTTGCTTAGGCCTCTCTCTCAGGGCTCAACATTTCAGATTAAAGAATACAAACATCTATTTATCATACCTGGTAATTACTTAATCAATTGGGCTCTTCCTATTATACTGATTGATATTTCCTCATTTTTATATATTATTAATAGTTTGTTGTATTTATAAATAGTCCTCAATACCCATGATATATAAAATGAGATAGACAATGCCACTTGGTGATTCTGCAATTATCATACCAAGTACTTGGTCTGTTGATCATATTGGAAAGAAACTGACAGTCACCAAGTGCCTTTATGAGGTCTGCACTATCCTAACTTCTGTTATTTTCATTTATTTATCTTTACAGTATACTCAAGTTGTCTTCTAATATTTTTTTCACTCTCTACCTGGAAAGACACTTTGGAAACCAACTTCCATCCAAGTGTGACAATTCTGAGTAACAATATGGCCACCAAATGATTATTCAGTCAGTTTGTTTGCTAAAACAAAACTAGTGCTTGGCATTCCTGCTACTAAAGTCATCTCTTGTCAAAGTCACCAAACTATGGTTCTCCTCCTGGTATATGTTGCTACCATTTATGGCAATGTTTGTATGAGAGTGCTCATTCCCACCCCACCCCCATATACACTGTATCCCCCCCCCGCCTGCTAGCAGTTCATATTACGGCATTTGCCAGATGCAGCCGTAAAAACACATTAGATATGGATGGCTTCAAGTCTTTCTCTCAAATTCCTTGCTTTATAGCATCTTTTGCATCCTTCTATTTTGATGCTGGTGTCTTGCTGATTATCTTGGCACCAAGTTCTCCTTTTTGGATCCCTTGTTTAATGAAGACACAAAATTACAAATCTTTTTCTTTCTCCCCCACCTCACAAACAGAACGTGACTGTAATTATCATTTTGCCTTACCTTGATGTAGTTTACATTAATACAATAGTTTGATTTCATGCCTTCCTGTTTCCCTTTCCCTCCTCTTCTTCCATTGCAAGCTCTTTCTCTCACCCCCACCATCTTTTTCTTATAATCTTCACCTAGAAAAAAGGAATCTCAATATAATGCATCTTCATTATTCGAGAGAAAAATATTAATTGTAGTTTCTTGGCTTCTGTGCTATTTATACTCTGTATAGCTGCCCAGCCACAAGACAAAAACCTCCAGTTTTATCACCAGGTTCTAGTCATTCACTTAACTAATCTGACATTAAACCTATTTCATAGTCTTGTACAAAGTTATTTTTTAACAAATGGATATGCCATTAAAAATTGTTTGTATCTTCATTTACAATGAAAGCAAATTAGTAAATTTTCTCTTTAAGTTTTTTTTCTATTTAAGTTGAAGACTTCATAGCTTTCTTTTAAATGCTCTGCCTACAAAACCAATTATTTCTGTATCATCAACTCCAGCTATTTACATTTACTGGAGATCTGGCGAGTGTAAAGTAGCCCATCATTGCCATTACTCCCAAGTCCACTCTGATTAGAGTGGTGGTAACTGTTAGTTATATCAAGTATTCCTATCAAAGACAAATCTGCAAGCAGATCTATTTGACCTATCAATCAGACTAAGTACAAATTATCTGTTTTACTTGAAACCATAATTATTAAAGATTATTAGTAACTTAAAACCGAATAAATACCCAGTTGGTAGGGCTTAGAATATGCTGATTGTATCCCCTACAGGATGGGGGTGTCATGAGGATGATAAAAGACTGCATCTGATAAAAAGGCTCTAATTCTAGAGCTCTAATGAGTGTGGAGTACCTCTTCATTGCCATTACTTCCAAGTCCAGAGTGGTAATACCTGTTAGGGTCCCATCTATGTATCCAAAAGATTTGTTGGCAAATTATTTGTATTAGGATTACTTAATCATAGCCATGTGCAAAAAAAAAATACAAAAACTGAAAAATATACAATGAATGCAATTCTCTAACTTCTGGGTATAAAATGATCAGAGATGATTTGGTGTGCCATTAAAATTAGTCAATTAATCTTAATACCATATAACTGCAAACAAATTAATATTATTTAATAGAAATAATTACTTGATAGTATGTATAATTGTGTATAAATTATTAGTGTGCTAATTATTAATTATACTTGATCATTTATCTGTGTACAAACAAATGATTGTAGACAAAAGTGCAATGGAACATTAAAAATATAGTTATGATTACAATCAAATGAATCAAATTTTGACATTAAATAACCCATAAGCAGTTGATATGCCTTTAAACAAATAAACCAAATCCAGTCTTTGAAAAAGTCTATAAGCTATGAAAAATTTAATAGGTTTCTGTCAGTCTAATTTCTAAAATAGTTTGTTTATCCTTTTAAAATGATTTCAAAATATTAGTAACTTTCACTAAACTTTATTTTTAGATTTTGAAACTTTCACTTATTAAACTGCTTTGGTCTTTTAAATCTTAAAGAAAAATGACATTTAGTTTTATGCTATATTTAATGGCTTGGAAGATACACTATTGTTTTTATTTGTTATATAAGTTGGCGACCTTAGTCAAGGGTGATCCGAAGGCTCCCTTTTCAATAGCTACTGCACTGAGGTGTAGGGGAGGGTGCTACTTCATTCCCTGGATTGCTCCACTTTATCCTTGATCCTTACCTAATAAAGCAAGGTGGCATCAAGTAGCATTTTTTTTTTTTTTTTTTTTTTTTTGTATGACCTGGGATTGAATCTCTGTCTCCCAGACCATTGGTGAACACTACTCATTAGGCCAATGGCCCAGTAAAATGTTTATAGATGGATTCTCATGTTAGCAGTAACATGAGTGTTTAGTAAATAAGTCACTATCTGGCAATACAATACTTGCAGTTATAATTATCAACTATTTGCTGAAAACTCAAAAATTAGATTTTTTTTTTTTTTTAATTCTTGAAGCAAAATTCCTTAAAACAAGAAGAAAATAACTTGTGATTTTGGGACAGATGATTGAAAAGACTTAATTCTTGGAACATCTATGGTGTAAGGAACACGTAATGCAATACACAGCAAGAAATTGATTTTAATTCCATAAATGCTGTGATATACATTGAAAGATTGGACTGCTCATTCTTGTTTGGCAATGGTCAGCAATAGGTATCTAAAACTCATTTTTTTACAGACAATATGAAATTTGGGCAGATTTTTTTATACACACACACACACACACACCTGGACAAAAATATAAGACCACCCTCAAAAACGAAGCAAAAGATATTGTTTCTGGTTTTTAGATTATAAATATCAGATATATGAAAGATAAGGCATAAAGACAAATTTGAAATATGAAGAAATTTCATTTCTTATAAGTATGTTAGCATTTATGCTTAATTTTAAAATTTTGTTTTGACATGAATATAAGACCAATGAGCCAAACTATTGAATATAAAGACAATTTTTTATTTGATATTTTTTAGCTCTGCCGTTAGCTTTGACAACCTCAAAAATTCTGCTAGGTATGCTATTAATTAGTTTCTGAAGTTGAACCGAAGGTATTTTTCCCTATGAGTCTAAGATTGCATTTTTGGGTTCAGAAATAGCTGAGTACTGTCTATCTCCTTCATAAGCTTTTGCAACAATCAATCCCCACAAATATTCTATAGGAATGAGGTCTGGAGAGCATGCTGGATGGTCAAGAAGTCTTATTTTGTGTTCAAGCAAGTACTACTTTGTTATTGATGCATTGTGGATAGCAGCATTATCTTGCTGAAAAATGCATTCTTCACTTAGATGGCACCCTTTTTGTGCAAGAGATAAATCATTTAGCATCCTCACATAATCTGCTTTTTGTTGACCACTAACAAATTATAGTTTAAGTTTTCCTGAAGATGAGAAGGCCTCTCAGATCATAAGGGATACTCCTCCTCTATGCCTTATTAAGTAATTCTCTTCTGGAAATTTTTTTGCATGCCAGCACTTCTGAAAGCCATATGGAATTTCTTTTCATCCGAGAAAACAACTTTTCACCATTCTTTAG
Source organism: Sepioteuthis lessoniana (assembly GCA_963585895.1). Taxonomy (NCBI): domain Eukaryota; kingdom Metazoa; phylum Mollusca; class Cephalopoda; order Myopsida; family Loliginidae; genus Sepioteuthis; species Sepioteuthis lessoniana. Next base: position 55,240,113 of record OY757933.1, on the reverse strand, counting down.
CATTCATTGTTTGATATTGATGAGCATATTCCAGTCATTTCTCTTTGTTCTTTATAGCTTGGACAATGAATTTTTTCTTTATGCTTAATTTTTTCGTTGTTTAAATGCCTTTTAATTGTTGTGGTACAGCAAGGAGCATCCACTATTCAATGTTTTTGATTGTTGACGCAATTTTCTTTTTTTACTTGAACAATTCTTCCCTTGAATTATGGTGATAATTTTTCTGGCCTGCCAGTCAGTTTTCTTGTTCCATACTTATTTAGACTTTTCTAGTAATTGTAGATAAGTTTTCCTGCATCTTAAGACCTTCAGAATTTCTTTGAGATTTTCTGACTCTTTTTCAGAGCTGTAATCTTGCCTTTTTCAAATTCAGATAATTTAGTTCCTTTAGCCATTTGTTTTTAGTATTTTAAGTATTACCGTTTTAATAGCTTTTATATTATGTAGACTATATATAATAAATTTTTCAATTAAGTCTCGTCCTTTTTTTTTTTTTTTTCTTCTTTAGTTTTTATTGGTGGTCTTATATTTATGTCCAAAATAAATTCTAAAATTTAGCATAAATCATAATAGACGTATTAAAAATGAATTGGAATTTCTTCATATTTTAAATTTAAATGTCTCATAACTTTATCTTTCATATGTGATTTTCGTAATTTAAAAATTGTAAACCATCTTTTTCTTCATTTTTGAGAGTGGTCTTATGTTTTTGTCTGGGGGAGGTTTGTGTATATATGTGTGTGTTACATTTGTCAATGTTCAATATTGATTACAGAGTATATGTAGATCTAAGTTAGAAATGGTGTTGATTTGGTCAACTGCACTTGGTAACAGTTTCTCACCTATGATTGATAGTGACCAAGTGCCATTGGCACTGTGTCTATGCTATCCTAACTTATATATACAATTTTTTTTCTTTTTTTAAATATAAAATCTAATAAAACATAAAAAAATCATGACTTAGTTTTATATAGTCAATCCTCAGCAAAGCTGACTTTTGTTCGATTCAACTGAACTAATGTTTTATCCTATTTCATATTAGAAAAATATTATTACTCTGCATTAATGTGCATAGAGCACTATAAAGTGTTTTATGAATTAAAAATCCTTTGTGCATTAAACTTTAATCATAATTTGTAATATATAAAAGACACACTTACTATATATATATATATATATATATATATGATTAAGCAGAAAAAATTCAATTTTGTAGTTCCATTATAAATTTATTTCAGGTATATAAAAAGACCTTCTTCAGATGGATAAAATATACTTGAATTTGAATATAATGTAGACTGGTTTACATTGCTTCCAGCAAGAAGAGAATATTTTAATTATATGAAGCAAAAAACTGTTACCTATAATTTAAAATATTACTGAATTTTTAGAATTCTATACTGAAACTAGTGAACCTACCTTGGAAGCAGCGTCTCATCAACTGAGAATATCAACAAACGACTAGCAAAGGCATGGACAGCTATTGATAGACTATTGGTCATATGGAAGTCGGACCTGACTGATAAAATAAAACGCATTTTTTTTCCAAGTAGGGTAGTATTAATACTGCTATATGGATGCACTACATGGATACTAACTAAATGTATGGAGAAAAAGCTTGACAGCAATTACACAAGAATGCTGTGATCTGTATTGAACAGATCCTGGCGGCAACACCCTACAAAACAGCAGCTGTACGGCCACCCACCACAAAAACTATCCAAAGTTAGACAAACCAGACATGTAGGACTCTGCTGGAGAAGTAAGGACGAACTCATAAGCTATATGCTCCTGTGGACCCCTTCACATGGACGAGCAAAGGTTGGATGACCTGCTAGAATCTATAACAGCTCTGTGCTGATACAGGATGTAGCTTGGTGGACCTGCCAGGAGTGATAGACAGGTAACAAAAGAGGGTCAGGGAAATCCCTGATAGCAGCGCGACATGATGATATATACGTACATGCACAGATACCCAGATCCAATATATAACAACCTCTCAATAAGGCTAGAATTTAACATATGGTCAGTTTAATGAGGTTAAAAAATTGTTTGTGTGTCCTGAAAGTATCAGACTAGGATTTATCACAAAGTAATAGCAATTGCTGCCCTCTGAAAAAAAATTTCAAGGATCAGGCTAGTCTCATTATTTTTTTTTTTTTTTTTTTTTTTTTTTTTTTTTTGTACCTTATCCTTCACAAAGATGAGAATACTACTGCAGAAGAGGAATAGATACTACTCTTAGTTCCCTGCCTTTGTGAAGGGATCTATGTTCTGATCTTAGGCAGAATTGCTTGTGAGCAGCACTTTGTAAGTAAATTGTACAAATGCTACACACTGATCCATGATAAAGGGTCAGTGAAACACTTTGATCCTAGGCAGTGGACATAAATACATACTTATATAATCCAACACTTTAACTACATCTATTTATCCATTTCTGGAAGTGTATAGTGCCCCTACATTACCATTACACCTATTCTGACTCAGAGTGGCAGTATCTGTTAGGGTTTCATGTATAGGTCAAATAGTTTTGTTTGAAAAACCATTGATAGTGGATAAGAATACTTGAAAGCATATCACCACAAACTATTTATATTAGATAGAAATACTTAATACCATATAACTGTGTGCAAACAAATAACTATTATAGACAAATAATTTTTTAAAAAGTAGGATTAAAAAAATATTAGCAATGGAATAATGAATCCAATTTTGACATTAAATAATCCATTAGGAGTTGATGTTATTAAACAAATAAACCAAATTGTACATAAATTGAAGTGTGATTTCAAACCCATTAATGGTTAAAAGCTAATGTTAAAATGTAAAAACAAATTTCAGACTGTGCAGACTGATTACTCTGTATTTTGCCTTTTGCATTATTTGATTGCTAAAGATCAATTCTAGTGTCTGTTTTATTCTTTAATATATACTATCCTTGGATCTTAAGAGAATGGTTAGCAAAGATTTTTACCCTGGATTTTGGGGAGACTTGTGATATAATCATCATAGGAAATGGATATGGCAACCTGAGTTCAAATCTTGTATGAGGCTGTTTGCATTTCACATAGCACTAATACCCTTTGGAAAGGTATGAATCAATTATTCTCCCTCCAGCAATGGATAAGTAGTAGGATAGACTGTAATCTTTAACCTTGGTATGGTAACCATTCTCGGAGTAGGAAAACCTGTTAAACTCTGCTAAAAAATGACTGTTGCATCGAGCTCATGTGTAGGGGCTGAACAAATATATATATATATATATGCTTTTTTTTTTTTTTTTTTCTTAAGGATGCTTAAATCAATATAATTTTTTTTTTTTTTTTTTTTTTTTTTTTTTAAACAAAATAAAATTAGAAAATAGACATGAGGTCTCTGCCTCTTATAATATTGACATAAGATAATTCAATTCCTTCAGGGGAAGTCCCCATGTCATAATAGTTTTTAGTGCTGGCCTACTGAATTGTAGTTAGCTAGTTCTAAATCTAGTCTTGCTATTGCATTCACTTTTGGACTAATACTCTTGGGGTTGGGAGTATGAACCCTTTATATTCTCGGTTATAAGTTAAATGATATCACTACTGGTCTTCTATAAGGATCATTTTGGCATTGAATAACCCACGAAAGTTGATATGCCATTAAACAAAGAAAGCAAAAACCTCATTACCTTTGTCTCATATTTCAAACTAGATTACTATTTGCCTTGCACTGATGTGACTGTCTGACTCATTCATTGACTGTTGGACTTCATCTTGATTCAATTTCAGCAAGGGAACAGCAAGACTTTTATAATTTATCAACTACTCTGAGATGATTGGTTGGTTGGGTTTTATGGCATATCAACCTTTTGTAGGTTATTTAATGCCAAATCCATTTTTATACAAATAATCTGTTCTATTTAAAAGAATACAGTTTAGCATAAGTATACAGTTTACATGTCAAAATAGTTCTTTCAAGTAATTCAGTTCAGCATAAGTACACTGTTTAGTTCTATTTGACCCATTGATCAGACAGTATCAGGTGCTACCACTCTGGGCCTGAGTGGACCTGGGAGCAATGGCAATGAAGGCATGCTCCGTATTCCCCAAAGCTCCAGCATTATTGGAACCTCGCCATCAGATTGTTTAGTGTCATATCTAGGACACTCGTTTGAAGGGGTGTTACTCCTCTGTAGAGATGCAGTCGATGTATTATACAGCCCCAGTCGACTGGGCAATGAGATGTATAAGTATTTTAAATCCTCAAGCTCTAATTTTCGGCACCTCAGTTACTGTAGTAATTTTATATTGGATTGCTTACTAACAAAGCTTCTTCATTACTGACTTTGTCTTGTAGAAAAGATTGCTTCTATTTGTAAATTGATCTTTCCTCTGAGTAATTAACAACCACCACCCTTGAGGTGAATACTCGGCTGTAATATCTGAACAGGCTGTAATGAATGTTGATATAATTCCTGTAACCACCTTCCACTATCAGCTACCAAACTTGGTTGATCTGTTGGTGGTTGAACATCTTGTAATCGTTATCATCTCACTTGATCACTTGATGGAAGGAATTTCTGGAGACACTCCAGAACATATCCAATCCTTCACTGTTTATTCCACTTCCAATATCTTGCTTGCTTCATTTCTTGAAACTTGCTATTCATTCACACTGGCAACTCATTTGAAAAGAGGTTTTAAAGAATTTTGAACAAAAAACTTATATGCATGTTTGACTTAAAAATCTTGAGTCTTAAGCACTTTTCTGTTTATCCTTTCTTTCTCTTTCACTCCTCTCTTTCTCCTCTCTCCCTCTCTATGGCAAATTTCCAAACTTCCCATTTCTACGCAAATATGTATCATGTTTTTCTTCTCTCTCTCTCCCCTCGACCTTGTTCTTTCTTCTCTCTCTCTCTCTCCCCTCTACCTTGTTCTTTCTTCTCCCTCTCTCCCCTCTACCTTGTTCTTTCTTCTCTGTTTCTCTCTCCCCTCTACCTTGTTCTTTCTTCTCTGTCTCTC
>OY757933.1:55180110-55230110 GCA_963585895.1 Sepioteuthis lessoniana | reverse complement strand
TTGTTTTATCTACAACCTTGATAAAAATAATTAACATACCAGAAATTATTCTGACCATTGGATGGCTTTTCATATTCTTAATGTTGTTAACTCAATATTTTGGCTAATTCATTCTTCAACCCTCATCAGGTGTATAATCAAGGGATAAAACTCTTCTATCCATGGCTCTTGATTTTATTTTTTTTAAAATCTTCCAAAGGAATAAGTTCTTTGCTTGCTCATTCTCTAGAATTGAATCTTTCAAATATTCAGATTATATATCTGGCTGGAGCCAATGTATGAATCAGCCAAATCAGTACATGAAGAAGAATAGGTTCATTTGTCTGAACAGTTTCTTGTTCTTTTGATCTGCTAAGGATTGCTAGAATGACCTGTAAAAGAAATCTCAGCTTGTGATCTACCAAAAAACCTAAAAGAAACTCAAATTTGTAAACCCCTTTTCTAATTCAACTAATTCTACCTTGTTTTTGCTTATTTACTTTCAAAGTAAACTTTTTTCTTTTGAAAATTAGTATGACCAAAGCAAACTCGTCACGTTCCTACCAATAATACACCTGCCTTTCTGCCACCATTGCTAATAATGACTACTTTACTCTGTGCTAATTTAGCTGAGCCAAAAACCATTAGCTTGCTACCTTCTGGAAACCTCTATTTTCTGTTAGATAACTTAAAATGGAGCATCTCTCTCTCTCTCTCTCTCTCTCTCTCTCAGAATTTTTAGAAGTAGCAGATAGATCTAAGAGTGGGAGTTCTATACATGAATTACTGGCTGGTAAGGTAGGCTGAGAACAGTAAAGTTTTGGGAGGAAAAAAAAATGGAAGACAGTTACAGCTGCACTTGAGCTTCTTTCACCACCTCTTCTTTTGCTTGAAAGAACAACTTGTGCCAATTTCTAGATTTATTGTTCTCCTCCCAACCCAATCTCCTCTTTTTAGCCCACTTTTTTTTTCTTCTATTTCATGGTCAGCATAGAAGAATAGTTTAGTCTTAACTCTTAAGAAAAGTGATCCAATGATGTAGATATATTGTTTTTTGTTGGGGTTTTTTGGGGGGGGGCTTATATGGAAGAGTTTGGGTGGCTGGCATTTTGGTATTCACTGTACCTACCTTAAGTAGGTTGCTTGCCAGTAGTCTACTATTTATCCATTCCAATGCTAATTGTATATGTGTCTTCTAGGCAAGTAGTAAATAAATATGGGCAGATTTGGCTGTGAATGGAAAGCTTTATATATGCAGTTGGAGAAATCTGAAGCAAGCAGATGCTGCCAAAATTCTTTCTAAACTCTTTATACATTTCTATTTCTCTCTTCACTGAACATATTGGTGCATCTCTTTGTATGCTCCAATCTGCACCTGCATATGTTACTATTATACCAGACATTCTAACATTTATTTCCCATCTTATCTTTCTCTCTTTTTTTGGCATTTATTTACTCTTCAGAAGGATTTCATTTTTTTTATTACACATTTGGCCATCCATAGTATTTTTCTTAAATAAAAAGGGAAAGAAAGAAAAAAACAAATGTTCATTTGCTTATTTATATAGATAACTTTTATTTATTTTCTTATGAAAGTATTTTTTTACCCTACCTCATATTGCTGATTTAAATTTTTTAAAGGCATTAATGTTATACATAGATTAATTTCTACGTTTCTACTTTTTGTTGTTGACAAGACCTAATTTGTCCAAAAAAGTTTTTGTACAAGTTAAAGAATTTTTCCCCAGATTTACCTGTTGTTGTATGTGATATTTTTGTTTGTAATTGTATATGGTAAACTTGGACAAAAGGAAATAGAATTTGTTCTTTTCTAAAAGTAATTAATCTTCAATGCCTTTTTTTTTTTTTCTTTTTTTTTTTTTTTATCCTGATGGGAATATAAGATGATACTTTCTGAGAAAATCTGCAGATCTGGTTGCCAGTTTTAAACCCCTTTGTATTTTACAACATTAAACAGCTTCATTTGAAATTGGAACTTGCGACCTTAGAATTTCAGGGTTCTAAAATTTCTCTTAACAGCACAAAATTAACATACATTACTGTAGGTGATGTGCACATAATTTTAGTACATGCTAGTTTGTTGCATATGTATATCACATGACCAAAGTTGTTCAAGCCACTGAAAGTACCAACTATCATTGTAGTTGCGGCTTTGAAACCTAGTGCATTGTTTCACTCAATGTGATTTGAAACCCATGCAGATGAATGTGCAACATAGTCTAATCTGAGAATTTATGCTTCATGAGTTCAAACAGAATCAACCAGAAACCTTTATTGTACCAAAGGTGACGACAGTTGATCATAATACCATAGCCTGTATAGAATTCATTTGTTGGAAAAATGTTTTGAGGCTATTCAAAATAGCAGCAAATCAAACGGGTTTGTCATCAAATTTTTGGTGGCTGAGGAGTGCACACTATGGGAAATTTACAGAAAAATGTGATGTGTATAAAGAAGCATGTTTTAGTGAAAAAAAAAAATTTAAAAATAGGGCTAAAAGTGAGTTTGCCACAACAAACCTGAGTCAAAAAGACAGCCTATGGAATGGAAACATACTGACTCTTGGATAAAAAAAAATTCCTGCTGAAAAACTTGTGGAATATGAAAGGACCCAGGACTATTGATTTCCTTAAAGAGACAACTGTAAACAGGGCTTTTTTTAGCCAACTCAATAGGCAAAATTCACCTTATCTATTGAAGTGTGTGTATAAATTTTTTTTTATGTAAGAGTATAAAACTTATTGCACCATTTTGTTCCTTCTGTTCTATTGTTGTAAAGATTTCAAGCAAAAGTATTTTTCCTAAATTTCAATAATCAAGCAAAATTATTAACTGGACCTAAACTGGCTCAAAATTAAATAAAAAAACAAACTTATATTCAATGATGAAATAAATCTTTAGATATGCATAAAAGCATTTGATTTAACTTTTATTTGCTTTTATTTAACTTTTATTTGCTTTTATTTGACTAGTCATTCTTGTTGGTTTATTTTGTTTTCTTTTTTCTTTTAATAAAAGAAATTTAATCAGTGCATTCAATACTGACACAATCTATAAAATGGATTTCATTTAAGAAATTTTGATTTCAAATCACATTTTATGGAGTGTAATAAAACTTCAAGTTTTTTTTAAAACATTTAAAATAATTTCAGTATTTGTGGCTCTAAAAATTGAAAATTTGTTCTCAAATGGAATATTTTCAGGCTTTCAAATTGAAAACTGATTTAACATTTGTATGATGAGTTAAAAGGACTTTTCTGATAGGTTTGTATATTTGCATCTGTGATATAAACTAAAATTAAAATGCATATCTTTTTAAAATTTAAGCAATAAAATACTGAAGCATAATAGATTACAACCACACCATAGCGTTCCTGATAAACTGCTCTTCTTCCATTTTGGATGTCTGTCTGTCTGTGACCTGTTGTCAGTAGCTATAGAGGATTGTCTGTTGCCACAAGAGGAACATATTATGCCTCTTCATTGTAAACAAAGGATAGCTTCTATACCAGTCTCTCCTGCTGTACAATCCTGTAAACATTACATAAACATTACACATGCTTTACACATCTTTTACTTTGTTTAAACTGCACAAAAACATCAATAAAACTTAGTATTTTTCGTCATTGTAAAACAAAATACAAAATAATTGTTTTTGTAATTTTATGTATCAAATTAGGTCACAACTTTTTTTTCTTGTGATTAGTTTTGAATCTGTAAAATATTTATCAAAAATGACTAAAGATCAATGGACTTTGCTTTCACTAAAACTTAATTCTTATCGGTGTTTACATAATATATATATATATATATATATATATATATATATATATATATATTCTGCTAAAGTAAAATTCCAAATATTCAACACATTCACTAAATATTTGAACATTTGGACAATGCTGTTATTGGTGTGCTTGGTAGTTGGAAAGAATCAAGATCAGCTTAGTATAGAGCACCCAGTGAGAATTGAACTCACAATAGTCTAGCTAATCTAATTTGCTTACCATTATACCTCATGAGATGCTCCAAAAAAGGCAATTGCATTTGGATATTAAAAAAATTTAACCTTTTATGTACATAAAATATATACCAATCATATTAAGAAAGAATACACAAATGTCCAAACAGCTAGAAATATACACACATTCTTCCATGAACCAGCAGTATATGGAAGGGGTACTAAACTGGAAAAGCTTGATAAGGAGGAAAATTAAATAGCCACATGGTTTTTACCATTTCTTGGCAGGATCTGAAAAATTTCTTTGTTTAAAGAACAAAAAAGCCAAGAATGGATTTCTACACTTATGTAATACTTCACAAGACATGCCAGACATGACAATTCTCTAAAGATGATTAACTCCCTCCACTGTATAAAACTATACTTTATTTTGATAACTTTATTAAACTGTAAAAAATGATACTTAATGTACATCCTCAACTCCTGGCATTGTTTTTTTTTTTTTTGTTTTTTTGTGTATGGTGCCATGTGAATAGAATTTTGAAAATGTGAAATTGACACTAATACATAAAAAAAACAGTATAAAACCTGCCACAAAATAAATGTGCATTATTTGGCACTGAACATGTTAAACATTTAACCTATTAAATGTTTTTTCTTGATCTCTATTTTGTATAAATTAGAAATTTGGAGAAACTTCAGATCTTCGTCTAATTGAAATGACTACTTAACCAATTACAGAACAAAGACTGAATGTGCAGGCAATCAGAATAAATGTATGTAAACATTTCTGGTTTGAATGTCTGATTACATAGTATGTCATGATTGTATTTTAAAAAAAAACTTTCTCTTATTCCTCTATAATATTACTAGGAAACACTGGATTTTATGAAAGGGGTTTTTGATCAAGTCTGTTCAAATTAATTCTTCACTTCAACCATATTTTTTCTCTTTTCACCAAAATGTATTTGCTACTCAGGGAATATTTGTAAGTAAAATTGCTATCCTTTGCTGAATTTTTACGTTGACCAATCACATTATCAACATCTGTGCCCATGAAGTTGGCCAACAAGAGCAACCCATAGAGCATCTCAAAAGCTATTCTATATTTTTGTATAAAATCAATAGAAACGGAATAAAAGATTCTTTTGTTATTCAACGTTATCAGAATTTTTTATATATATATATATATACAACTTGTCCACTAGCTTAAAGTAACTCTTTTGCACTTCAATTTGAAGGAATTATTATATTTTGATTCATTTACGCAATTTTTTTTTTTTTTTTTTTTTTTTTTTTTTTTTAAGTATTTTAGACATTGCACTCTCCCACTTTCCTTAGCTGTCTGTTATAATTTGGAATAGTGAACACTGTTAGGAAGGTATACCTTTCCACTCTTATATATGTGACATCCAATGCCTAATATTTGTAGGTTCTGAGAGTTATCATCCTAATCCTCTGATCTCTGAATGTGACTTATCAATGAACTGGACAAACTTTTTTAAAGTTGGGTTTTATTCTTGTTTGTGGCTTGCATATAGGATAAATGGCTATTTGTGATCAGCTGATGAAGTTAATCTGCATATATGGACAGATTCCTATAGCTTTCTAATTCTCCATTGATGCTGTTCCTTATCATTTTGACTTTGTTCCCTAAAGGTTTGTATATTCTCCATCTCACTCTATATTGTCATACATGACTTAAAATATCTCCATAGATCACAACTAAAAGATTTCAGATAACAAAGAAGTTTGGCAAATCTTCTGTCACTCTGTATTATCAAAATGATTCTTGACGATAAATCAAAATTACAAGCGATTGAAAATGTTTTGGAATTTTTCTTCCTTTTTGTATATTTGTATGGCATTTTGAATACCAAACTGATTCACTTAATGTCATTTTAGCTCTTTTTTATGCTATTCTTGATTAAAATTCGATTTGTAAGATTTGTTTCTCTGTAAAATGCTTAAATTCTTTTTTTTTTTTCTTTTTTTTAGGTAAGTACCTGATTTATTGATTCCTTGCTTTCTCTCTCTTCAATTTGTGAGTATTTTTATGATCTCTTTCTTTCACATTAGATTAATTCAATGTACTGGAAATTTATCTCTTTACTATACAGTATAAATAAACCAGGTGGCTCTTGTACTTGAAGCAAAGAAGTGTGATTAGTACCTTGGGTAGAGACAGTGGATTTTAAATTTACTTCCAGTTGAGAAATTTTGTTAAATTTGTGGAAATTGTATGTTAATTAAATCTAAATGTTTTAAATATTGGATCTTGAATATCCTTAACTTAAAAAGATTTTTTTTAAATTCAGGATTCAATACTTTATTCCCTCATTCAGTATGTGAGGATAACTGAGGGCTTTTTTTGGGTGTGGGGTATACTATAGGTTACTTATGAATGTTTCTGCTTAAAATTTAATAAAAATTTAATTTCTTTACCTCATGATAAAAATGATTAAAATAGGAATTCATAGTTTATATTTCTGTATACAACTTAGAAAATAGGAGGCATTTATGGTGTGATGGTCATTGTTGTAGGAAATGGACACAACAGTCTAAGTTCAAACCCTGTATAAGGCTGTTTGCATTTCACATAGCACTAATACCCTTGGGAAAGGTAACAATCAAGCTATCCTCCCTCCATCTATAGGATAATAGTAGTGTAGATTGGGCTCTTTAACTTTGGTATGGCAACTAGACTAGAAGGAAAAATAAATTTAGAGCTGTTTAACAAATGTGGCTGGGGACCACCTTCAGACATCAATCCCCATGAAATTCCATGAAGGAATACAAGTGCCAACCCAGTTTAACCCACATCTGGTAAATGCTCTCTCACACTCACAACTTACAAGAGTTTACTAGGTAACAGATTTTAATTTTTTTTGGAAAAAAGAACTTTTATTCACAAAAACCTAGATCAAAATTTAAATAGGGAAGAATATGTTGCTGGTGAAACAGCCTGCTTTGAACATCTAAATTCTTAGCTTTTATCTTTATCAATCACTGGTGTCAGCAAGGGAAATATGCAATGATCCCTGCCAAAAAACTCGGCTTGGTCATTGAATTAGGACTCCTATGAAATTGTATCAAACTTTTAGGAGGCAGTCTTCTCTCTCTGTTTCTGAATGACATTATAAATTGATATTAAAGTATTAAGTTAAGTTTTGTGATATTTTGTTTACTTTATTTTTAAAGTTACAACAAAATCAGGTTAGCATCTAAAGGAAAGGCCCTTGTGTTATACTATCTGAAGCCACCTTTCTGCCAGTTCTTGGACACCATACTGATATCAGTTCTTGTCCTTCAAGGTGAAGAACTCCTTCACTGAAGCTTCCACTGTTTGTTGAAGCATTAAAAACATAGGAAGTGGGCAATGGATTGGAACTGGTAATAATCTGTGGGAGTTAGATGCAGACTATATACCAGGTGTGGTATTGGTTCGATTCTCTTAAGTTCTTGGTTTTTATTCCAAAAACTAGCAAACATGCATCCAGTGCAAAACTTGACTCAGCCTAGTAACAGTTGCATTGAATCCATTTAATGAAAATTAACAATGAATTTACTTTCAAGCTATTTGCTACAATTCATTTTGTATGGTGGGGAGAATAAACTCAAACTTCCCTTTTACCTTGATATTATTACATAAAGAGAAAATAATGAAAGTTTTGTGTGAATATCTATAATCTATTTGCAAGTTCTCTGTGTCTAAATGTAATTGAAATGACACTCTAAAAGGAGTGACAGTCAACATCAGATTGAATTGATTGTCAATTAAGATAGCCTGTAAATATTACATTGTCAGAGCTATGAGTCTGTACATTATGGATTTGGTAGCACTTTTCAAAGGGAAGAATTTGAATAGTCATGTGCATGACTGGTTTGTGATGTAATATGAGTAAGAGTAAAGAAAGGTAGGGTGTTCTAGTACACACCCAACATTTAAGAAATGGATCAGAGCAATAAAATTCTTTTTAACAGGTTGTTTGGAATTTTTTTCTTTTTTACAATGCTCCTCTAATTTTTATTAATGTATTGCGGTTTTAACTTATCGAGTTCCCCCTCTTTTGTTTTTTTCCTTTTTTCTCTTTCTTTCCTGTAAAAGCAAGTCTTGGTAATGCTTTGATGATAAAAGAAACTTAAGTGGATCATATTGCCCCTTTTTATAGGGATGGGCATTTTCATTCTTTTATTTATTTTTACTTCCTTTCCTTAATTTCCTTAATTTATCTTGTGATGGAATCAATGAGAAATTTTTATCTCTCCCTCCATTTTGCCTTTTCTCTATTTCTCTTTATTGCCAAAAGATAACTTCACTTTTATATATTCTTTTATCACCTGATAGCTGAGATTCATTTATGCATTTAGATATTTTATTTATCTAAAGTGAAATTATTTTTAGTGCTGATGCTATCCTTTTGGAGTATGAGGGGATCCAAAAAAAAGTTCAGAATCAATGGGGAATTTTCAGAATGTTAACCAGATGGTTGAATTGACTCATTTTACTTTCCTCAAACCTGATAAAAGATGTCCTTCTACATATGTTAGATAAAAAAAGAGCTCCAAAATATTGATCCAGTTTAGTGGTAGCAAATCTTTCTCAAAATATTGTTCTATTCAATCTATATTCTTAGGTCTGTTAAAGCTGGCTTTAAATTCTTGAGGGTTTTTACCTTTATTTCTAGAACAAATTTCCTATTCTGTCAATAAGAAAATAACTGAAAATCCAAACAGGCAAACCAAAACAGGATTTATCAAGTGTTTTTAGTCTATACAAAATAAACAATCTGTTGCATCAGCATTAAATGTTGGACTTTTTTTGCAATGACCAGAAAAATATGAAAATGTAGATTTTAATATTTTGAATGAATCAAAAACAAATGAAAAACTTAATGAGTTGAGTGTTGGCCAATGGTCTGGAAGACTGGGGTTCAATCCCAGGTCGAGTCATACTAAAGACTCAAAAAATTGTACTTTACACTGCCTTGCTTAACACTCAGCATTATAAGGTAAGGGTCAAGTGGAGCAATACAGGGAATGGAGTAGCACCCTCCCCTGCACCTCAGTGTAGTAGCTATTGAAAAAGGAGCCTTCGGGTCATCCTCGACTATGGTTGCCAACCTTACTTACTTATATTTATATATACTATGTAGAATATTTGAAATTCATATTTCCAACTCTTGCACTAAACTTTTTGTCTGAGGAGGAATGGAGGTTTAATATTGAGCAGTTGTGTAGCTTCTCTATGCCTTCATACAGCAATGCTTATGAAAACAGTCTTGTTAGATTTGATAATGGAATAAATTTCTCTATTGGACAAATCTTAGTAAATACCTATACCACAAGCCTAGTCAGCTCTAGCCCAGAGTGGTAGCCCCTGATAGGGTCCTATCTCTGAGTCAAATAGAACTGTTTGACATTTTAACTATGAAAACAAATGACTTATACTAAATTGAATTGTTAGAAATAAAACTGATCATTTAACTGTGTGTATCTACAGAATGTTTACAAATCATTTTATATGCATGTAAAAAAAAAAAAAAAAAAAAAAAGATTTGGCATTTAAATAACCAATAATGGTTGATATGCCATAAAACCAAACTTATACCACACTATTCAGGTATAATGCAATGATAGAGAAAAAGAACATAACCCTAAAAAAATGTATATAAAAATAATTTTTTAAATGTTATTCAATTTTCTCACAAGATAAATAGAATTTAAAAATCTTGACATAACTAAAAATCTAAAGATAATCTCTACTAAAACAATCTTCTGCTATCTGCCACCTTTTAGAAATTAGCAATTTTACCTGAGCTCTGATATTCACTGTCATTAGTGAGAAAATAACTATTCAGCAACAAGACCAACTTTCAGATATTTATCAAATTTAGCTTAGTCTGCTGCAAGGCCACAAATATATGCCAGCCAGTGAGAATGAAAATAATCACAGCAATAATGGTTTGTTAATATAACCTGCTAACCCTGGGGTAAAAAAAAGCATATTGAGCATATATCCACATTGTAACTAATCTTTAAAAAATCCTTCACATGCCCATAATTTTTTTTTTTTTTTTTAAGTTCTGTACCGGGGAAATACCTAAAAAATGAATTATTTTCATTAAATTATACTAAGCAACTATAAAACAGAAATTATCAAGTGATATATTTTATTAAAAATGTTATTTCTGCATGTGCCAATAAATTTTTCCCATGCTAAAGGGTTGCAACTCCCTGCACTAACCACTACTACTTCAGAATGTCTAAAAAGATTGGTATTTTGTCTTGACAAATTCTTTTCTGTGATTTGTTTGATAAATCTTAGCTACCTATCACCACCTACAATTTCTGTGAGTACTATTTTAGGAATGCAGTCAGCAAAAGGGTAAAGACCCTCCCCCCCCCCAGTGAGTATTCTGGATATGACATTAAACAATCTGATGATAAGGCTCCAATAATGCTAGAGATTTGTGTATGCAGAGTACCCCTCCATTGCCATCACTCCCAGATCTACTCTGCCCTGAAGTGGTAGCACCTGACAGGGTCCTATCTATGGGTTAAAAATAACCATTTGATCATTTAACCGAGTGCAAACAAATGACTTATGTTAAATTGAATTGTTAGTGATACACAACAATACTTAGAGCTATTTAACTTATGACTTATGTTTTACCGATTGTATATATCTAATATATATAAATAAACCAGATTTGGCATTAAATAACCTACATTGGTTGAAATGCCATCAAACCTAACCTATTTATTTAAATCTGTAATTCTTCTATTACTCTTATCCAGAAACTGAATGGATTATAATTAAAATCCTTTTTGATCCTTTGTCTGACAAGAAGCTGCTTTTAACGATGCGATTTTGATCTATTAAAGTTTATATAGTAGGATTTTCCTGTCTTATTGGAGGTATTGCTTTATAATGCTAAAAAAGTTAATGCAGATTTGTTGCTAACCTCATTGGGGAGCTGCTTTTGACCAATTCTTAGCAATCCTGTTTCCTATGTAAAAATAGGAACATTCTCAATAGCATCAACAGTATTAAAGTTTGAATGATTGATACTAAAAATACTATTGTGACTATTTGTATCAGACATACAGGATGTTTAAGAAAAATTATATCATTTTGTAATCTAATAACTTGACCAATTTTCATTCAAATGATCTCAAATTTTAACAGCATGGGTAGAAACAACTAAAAATTCTGAAGTTTAAATGCCTTTTTCTTTTCCAGTAAGTGGTGTTTCTATATTTGAAAAACATAAAACATTAAACCGGATTTTGGGGTTGTTTCTACGTTTGCTGTTAAAATTCGAGATTATTTGGATGAGAATTGGTCAAGTTATTAGATTACAAAATGATATCAAAATTTCTGAAACACTATAATCAATAGGTATAAAAAAAAAATTATAACTTGAATTTAATAAGAATGCTCTAGAAACTAAAACATGACAAAGCTTTTTTTTTTTTTTTTTTTTTTTTTTTGTGAAACCTCCTAAATCTCTTGGGATCTTTCTCAACTGCTAATAACTTAACCAGCAAAGAACTAAAAAGTTTTAAAGCGAAAAAAAAACAAAAAAACACCTATTTATTTACAGTAACATTCTTAGAATTGTCCTAATCTTATTCCTGCTGAACTGTTCCCCCACCAAATGTCTTTGAAAGGATCATTCTATTATTATTTCCACAATAAGTAATCAAGGAAAAGGACAACAAGAAAAGGACATCTGATTATTAAATGGAAGTCTTTAACAAAACTTTATAATATTTAGCTAGAGATAGGTTTCAGTTTTTATAATGAAGACCTTCTGCATTAGCTAATAATGAAATTCTCCCCTGCTTCAATTCATTTTTTCCCTTCCTCTGTTTTTGCTGTCTCTCATTCTTAATGTTTGCTTTATTTTCCTTTTTCTCATTTTGTATTTTTGTTGTACAGAAGAATGCAGCCCTTTGCTGTATAAGGCTTTCTTGCTATGACATAGCACACATTATGGCTAGCAAGAAATGTCTCTTATCTCTCTTTCATAGTAAATTCATCTTAGTCTCTCTCTCTCTCTCTCTCTCTCTCTCTCTCTCTCTGGATTGTCAGCTGTTGCTGTTCCATCACAAAACGGCCGATAGCAAACAGCAGATTCCAGTGCCACTCATGAAATCTTGGGTTGGAGAAGTGGGGATAGGTGTAACCAAAATCTCCCTCACTCTTTGGCTGCACCTCCTTCCCACTTGTCCTTTGCTTCATTATTGAACATGATGCTGGCGGCTGCTTCTCTTCACAAAGACTTGCATCACTGCATTCTGTCGCTGCTATTGGCTGGTTCTAATGCCATCCTCTGGAGCCTGCACCATCAGAATCTTTTTTTGTCTTCTACTTCTACCAAAATAACTAACTACCAATTTAAGTATCCCCTTACAACTTACCTCCTCCTCCTGTTAATATTAGTACTTTGGCAATTAGTACTACTCCAGATGTTCAAGTCATCATGGCACTATGGGTGCTTTTACTTACCTAGTCTCACCTTTAACTTACCCCTTACCCTAAAGCTTTTCTCCTTATTGTTACATATACTATTACCTGGGTACATTATTTCTGCACTATTGCTTCTTTAGCTTGCCACTTATTATTTACCTGTATATCTAGATGGCTGTAAATTTCATTGTTATCTTCTCTTTTACTTAGGTTCTTTTAGCCTATCCATATTTTTGCTTATGCAATGTTTTTGATGGTTGTAGTTCTTATCTTGCCTTCACTCACCCCCAGTGTTGCCTATTTCATTTCCTCTCCTCTCCTCTTTGTATATTTAAGAGGTCTCAATTGATGAGGGACATAACCCTAAATAATAATTCTTCTTGCAACACCTTAATTCTTTGATATTGTAAAGCATTTCTTTTGTTCATATTCTGTTTCCTCAGTCATACATACAAAATGTGTATGAATTTCAGTGAATCAACCAGTCAGTTGGCAGCAACATATTTCAC
Organism: Sepioteuthis lessoniana; assembly: GCA_963585895.1. NCBI lineage: Eukaryota > Metazoa > Mollusca > Cephalopoda > Myopsida > Loliginidae > Sepioteuthis > Sepioteuthis lessoniana. Next base: position 55,217,161 of record OY757933.1, on the reverse strand, counting down.
CCAGTATGCTAGGAGTTTAACCCATCAATGAAAAATTGTGACCAAAAAAATTGACTATATTGAAAAGAATCCATGGGTTAAAAAAAGGGGGTTTTGGAGGCGGTAAATAACATGGGCTCAATCAGATTTTTATGATATCAAAAATACCTTATTTAGTTTTGTTTTTGTTCTTAAAATACTTATAAAATAATGGAGGGAGTCTTTGTGGCTAATGTGCTAAACTGTGACCTGATAGTTCAAACTTGTCACATTCTTGTTTACTTTGGGACTAGTATTCTTGGGAAAGGTATGACACCTCCCCGTGCCTTATCCCTCCTCCAGCTATTGGTTACATAGTATTCTTATTGCTCTTCAAAGATTACTTTGATGTTGAATAACCCACAAAGGTTGATGTATCATTAATCAAAGAAACTAATCCTTATAAAATAATGATTCATATTTTCTTGAAAAGAGTCTGCAAAAACAATAGTAGTTTAGTTATATACATTTCTTCAGTTTTTACTATGAAAGTATATTTGTTTCCAACCTTAACAGCTTAAAAAGAGGAAAGTCAAAACCATTTCTGAATATTTAATAAAACATTTGCATGTTACTAGATATATATTTAGGCATCCATGAATTTCTTAGTCATATGAAAATGACTTATTCATCTTTTTCCAAATAGCTAGGCTGGCTCAGCTGTAACAACCATAAATTTCTAAGTCAGATAAATTCTTAAGATATTTGTATATAAATAGCTTGCAGGTAATTTTTACATGTTCCCTTTGGGAACATGTAAAAATAATAGAAATAATAGACACATTACATTTAACAAAGAAAAATTTTTTTTTTTTTTTTTTTTTTTTTTTTTAAGAGTTGAATCTATTATTGCTCCTGGTTACAATACAACCCCAAGTCTCTTTCAATGTATGATCTGCAGTTCTACAAAGAGCTGTAGTCTTATTGGCTATGAAATAACAATGCATTCCTATGTCGAATCGGCAGGTATTTCTCTGTAGATCCTTTTTGTTTCTCAGAAAGAAACTTGCCTCAAGTGATTGTAACTCTCTTATCAAACTTCAAACTTAATTAAGTAAAAGCTATAGTATCAGATGAATTTTATTTTAATTCAGAAGATTTCTTTTTATGCTCAAAGAACTGATTAATTTTTGTTTTAAAACTTAAATTCTTCATCAAATTTGTAAATACTTACAAAAATAACAATGTTTAATATACCTCTGCTTTATGCAGGACTTATACCTCTTGTTTATATCCTATGCCATGCTGTGAAAACATCTCTTCATGCCTGTTAGATATGAAATACAATATCTGTCCCATAATATTTGTTACATCTAAGACATAAAATATATATGTAAATCTAATAACTATTATAGAACATATAAAATGAATTGATTTTATTTTAGTTTTAAAATTTTAATTCTTACTTCTATTCTATTGAATAGAAATCCTGCATAGCTTTTATTCTCATAAAGAGGAAATTATTCATAAATATCTTTAAAAGATAGATGTATGTAAAATAGCTTTAAAAGTCTGAATTAAGTTTTGACCATTTTATCTTGGCGCTATTAAAAGAAAAAAACATTTAAAGTGTAAAGTTGTAAATAGAGGGAGTCTCTATAGTATAATTGTTAAAGAGCTGAACTGCAGCCTTGAAGTAAGCGAGTTCAAACTCCAATTATGCTAATATTTCACTTTCAGACTTATACTCTTGGAAAAACTATTGAACCCCCTTATCCCCACTAGCTATGCATTAAATAGTATCACTGTAAGATTTATACTAAGATGGCTTTGGCATTAAAATAACACTCAGAGGTTGATACTGGGCCATTGGCTGAATGAGTAGAGTGTTCACCAATGGTCCGGGAGACTGGGGTTCAATCCCAGGTCGTGTCATACAAAGACTCAAAAAATGGTACTTGATGCCACCTTGCTTAACACTCGGCATTATAAGGTATGGATCAAGGGTAAAGTAGAGCAATCCAGGGAAAGGAGTAGCGCCCTCCCTACACCTCGGTGTAGTAGCTATTGAAAAGGGAGCCTTCAGGTCGCTATCTTTAATTTTACTTTACTATTTATACATAACAAGAATGATAAAGAAAAAGTAATTAGTTTCTATAGATAGCTCATTTTTGCAAAATAGGTTTGAATATTTTTTATTGCTTTGAGATTGTCAGTCTTCTCTCTATCAAAAATAAGCTTTTTTTTTTTCGCCTTCCCATATTTAAGACTTGTAATTTGCAATGTTTCCTTAAAAATAGATCATTCAGTTTGTTATTCTCTTAGCCAAAGAAAATCTGAAAATAATTTGTGTTTTCTTTTCTAGCACAGAAGGCAATAGATTTTTTTATTTCTTTAATATAGACTCACCCTGTTGATTCATATCATGTAACAATCTTTAATGATCTTCCAAACATCTCTTGAAGAGACGTTAATGAACAGATGACCTATCTCTAAAAGATAAGGCATAGAACCCAATAGAAACTGTGACCTACAGATATATATTCCTAAAAAATATTAAATTTCATTATTTTCCTCAATATTGGAACAAATTTTAAACCATGATAAATGTTTTTTGTTTTACAAAGGTATCAGTGTTGATTAATTCAATCTATGATTTGTTTTTAAATGAGACTGCAAGTTCTTTATAAAAATTGACAATAGAATACTTAACATGATATGATCAATTATTTGGGTGTTTCATTTATATACACAATTTCGGCTTTTGCTTTCATTTAGTGTTTAGTCATTCAGGTAAAACCACCTCCAGGGGTGGGAATCCCTGTAGCTAACATGCTGGATTGTGACATTGTAGTAAAACCACCTCCCTGCTTTGTGTTAGTTTACATGAGGTTACCTGTAGGCATTTGTCAATCTAATCAGAAATTATTTTTGGTATTGTATGACTCATAAAGATGTTGGTAGGTCAGGAACTTCTACAGGTAAGACTTACTAGCAGGTCAACATTGAATGTCAGTTGGTTCTTTTGAAAAAAGTCAGTTCTTAAATTTCCTTGAAAGTTAATAATAGACTTTGAATAAGTTCTTGCTGATTTTCATGAAAGTGATGTTTTATTTTCAAAAATTAGTAAGAAACTTGTCATTGAAAGTATTGTCCATTGCTAGCTACTAATTTTTCCCATCTTTCTGGCAGCATTTGAATTCTATGTCACAAAAATAACACGTCTTTCAGGCTAACAAGTTGACCTTCTTTTTGCATTTTCATGAGAATGAAAGTGCTTTTTAGCCAGGCCATGTGCCATCAATCGGAACAAGTGATAATCAGATGGAGTAATGTCTGGTGAAAACCATGGGTGGAGTAGGAATTCCCATTTAAGCATGTCCAAGTAGGTTTTCACCCACTTTGCAACATGTGGCCTAGCATTGTGATGTTGCAAAATCACTCTCTCTGCTTGTATAGTGGCCATTTTCTTTTCTTCAATGCTTGTAGTCATTACCAATCTCTTGTGATGGTTTTGATCAGTTTCAGCTGCTCATAATAAACTACACTCAGCTGATCCCACCAAATGCATAGCAGAAGCTTTGAACCATTGATATTCAGCTTTGCCACCAATGATAATGTGTGACTGGGTTTACTCCATGATCTTCTACACTTAGGGTTATCGTAGTATATCAACTTTTCATTGCCAGTCACAATACAATACAAAAAAGGCTTTCCTTTTCTGCCATTGAAGCAGCTGTTCACATGTGACAAGATGCCATTCAATGTCTCTCAGCTTCAAATCATATAGCACCCAATATCCTTGCTTTGGAATCATTCTTAATGCTTTCAAACATTTTGAAACTTGTGTGATCAACTCCTAATGATTTTACAAGTTCAGCTTGCACCTGACATGAGTCTTCATGAAGTAATTTCTCCAATTCTTAGTCTTCAAACTTTTCAGTATGCCAGAGCATTCTTTATCTTCAACATAAAAATCATTTCAGTATGCCAGAGCATTCTTTATCTTCAACGTAAAAATCATTATTTCTAAATGATCTAAACCAATCTCTGCATGTTATTTCTGACAGAGCATGGTCGCCATAAGTCTCAACAAGAATTCTGTGTGCTTCAACTGCAGATTTCTCTTGAATAAAGTAGTGCAGTAAAATTCCTTGCTAGTACACTTTCTTTGGCACAAAATCTGACATGAAAAACAAAATTGTTTACACTTCAGTGAAATGACATTTGCTAAATTTCCAGCTTACTTACAATACAACTTTATAAGTGCATTATCATCTGAAACTACACACACGCATGTCTGGGAATGCTACTGTTGGAAAACAGCAAGAATTTATTCCAGATCCTAATAGTATTATCAAACATAGTATTTGTAAAATAGTCTCTATTCACACTTTAATCTTCTCTGAATACATTGACTTGTGTATTTTATAAGGATATACCTGTTCCATTTTGTAAGATGCAACATAAGAACAATATTATTCAGTACTAGTTGTAGTACCTGAGCTTTGCTGCAAAACATAGAAAAAATTACTTGTTTATTTCAAGGTAATGAAGCTTAAATTGTCTACCTCTGGTTAATCATGATTAGATCAAAAGTACATTTATTAAAAGTTTAACAATTATTATTTCTAAATGGATAATAGATAGTTGTAGAAGTGTTGGAATAAGCACCTCCTTTTAGATTTTTTTAAAAAAATTATTCCTTTGGATTATTAAAATAATAAACCATGGAAAGGCAAATTATTTTAGTTTTTTTTTTTAATAGATAAAACAATACTGATTTGATTTTAAAACTTTATATACAAATATTGCCCCTGCCAAATATAACTTGAGTGATGCTACATGAAAATGAATACTATATTTATGGTTTGGTTTTCATTATTGAAATCACCCAACAATTTTTTTTCTCAATTTCTTTAATGTAAAGATTTAATATTTAGTAAACATTGCCATACACTGCAAACTGCACCCCTATATGAATTTTATAAAATTCAAACAACTTTTAGATTTTTTTTTAATTTTAATTATCTGAATCTCCACTCTTTAAAAAAGAAATAGTCAAAATAAAAAAAAAATTTAGAAGGAATCCTTACTTCTCAGAATAAACTTCAGGCCTATGTTAATTTTTTGTAAATATAAAAACCATAAGAACAATTAGATAATAATAAAAAAAAGTTTAACTTTTACTGCTTAATACGTTGATTTAAAAAGCAACTCAAATTTACCTGAAGGCTAATTGCTTGTCAAAATTATTAATGATTAAGTGAGCTTCATCAAAAAGTCTTTTTGATATGTATTAGTTTTGTACAAATGACGTCTTCTCTTTATAGTTGTCTTAGATTATGCCTACTGAATCTTCTGCAGAGAGGTAACTCCTCCACACCAAAGGAGTATCCTGGATATTTCTCAAAACTGCATTTGATGAGGTTCTAGGGAGTGTCCCTTTCATTGCCCTTACTCTCTGGTCCATTCTGATCGAGAGTGGTAGTACTTATTAGGATCCCACCTATGGCAAATAGATCGTAGGAAATTATACATTTTAAATAGGAATACTTGATAGCATACAACAGTAAATTATTTGTTCTAAGAATAGTTACTTGAAGCTGTAATTGTTTAAGAATTGTTACTATTTGCTTGAAACTATATAACTGAGCAAACAAATTGGAAATAATTACATGAAACATATAATCTAGTATTATATACAAATGGCTGAAAATGTGTTCAAATTATTTGTATTAGATAAGAAACTTGATAGCGTGTAACTGTGCCAAAAACTCTTAACACAAAAATTGTAAATATTGACATACAATTAACAGTTCCCTAACCTCTTGGCATAAAATAATCCTAGACAGGTTGACATGCTGTCAAAATCCATCAGTTTTTCTATTTGCTGTCTTGCACTTATGCCTTGATTAAGTTAATCCAAATTTGCTTTTGTGAATCAGCCTTAATATTATGACTTGCAGAATCTATTGAAGCAAACTTAAAAACTAAATTTTAATGGCAGACTCTTTACTACAATATTCATTTGAATTTTTTTTTTATCTACCATTTCTCTGTGAAAAATGTTTTGTGGAAGATAGAAATAAGTAGAAATACATTTAGTAACAATGGTTAATCTTCAGCTGTTTAAAGGTGTTTTTTTTGTTTTTTTTTTACCCTTGAAAGCAACCATTAATTTAGCTTAAAATTGTTGAATATTGCTAAATTTTTTATCTCAAACCTGCACTGCATTTGCTCTCTCTCTCTCCCTCCCACTCATACCCAAATGTTCCTCAGTGACACATGTAACAGCTGTGCAATGATCTGAACTGTTCTGCCGGAGAAAAATCAAAGTGTTGCTTAAAATTAAATCAATAGCATGAACAGAACTGACTTGATCAACACAGTATGTTAATTTATGGATTTATGCATGCATATATGTGTACTTTGGAGAGTACGTGCGCAAATGTGTATGTAAATGCACCCCACAACCATCACCAAATATATCTGAATGAACTTTAAAAAAAAGATTGAGGATTCATTTGTATAACTGACTGATGTAAACAAATTGCTATCGCTAACATTATATTCCAGTAAATTATGTTAATATTCTCTGTGAATTATATAGGCTGTTCTCTCAGTTTTGAGTGTGACCACCTATTGAGTTTTATGATTGAGAATACACAAACCCTCAAAAGGTACCTGTGCGTGAGTTTATTTATAATGAATTGAGCTTACACCGCATACAATCCACTTTTTGAATAAGGTGCAGAATTTCCAATGGTGCATAGAATGAGACAATCAGTCCATACCAGACTCTCAGGTTTTACTTTAGAGCTTTCCTTCTCCTAGACAGGTTGCCACCACTGTGGTTAACAAGTCCACATCTACACCCCCAAATGGAGTACACACATGTACATCATGGTGTGATTTTTATATCAGACTTTTCCTTGTTCAAAATTAGTTGCTTTCACCACAGCTAAGGAGCCCCATCCACCCCATCATAAATACAAAAATGTGTAGACAAAGGATGTCTATATTGTTTAATGAAATATGTATTAATGAAAAATAATGGATCCGACACTCCCAGAAATAAGGATGTGCTAGATGGCTGTTGAGCCCAAAAAAAAAGATTCTTCTGTCCTTTGACAGGTCTTGGTTTTCATCCTGCAGTGTATCTAGCTACCCTCCTTACCAGAAAAACTTGGTGAGGTTACCAATTTAGAGTCACCGATGACCCGACTATGAAACAGGTGGTACTAAGTTACATAGTGACCCGACATGTATAAATATCACACATTTGATTAAACAATATAGACATCCTTTGTCTATACATTTTTGTATTCTTTCAAGTTGCTGCATTGATTTTATGGTATCCAGTGGAAATTGGTTAATAATTGATTGGTTCTGTAGTACTTTCTGCCTAATCTTGAACCATCATCAAGGATGTGTATATTGCTATAGCACATCTAAAAAACATTCCAGCACAAAAACTGAGTTTTGGAAAATTCTTACCAAATACACAACAATATTAGAACAACAAAATAGCAAACAAAAATTACAGACTCTTGAAGTGCTTCATTACAGAAAGAAAATACCTAAACTCAATAGAATAAACTTCAGATTCAGTACTAATGTACTTAAATATCTTTAGCTACAGCTGCTACTTTTAGAACCAATTTAGAAATAAATGCTACAACACACCAGTATAAATAATAAATGCTCAACATTTACAAAGTAGTAATGTACATGTAAAGGTCACATCACTTTTGCAATATACACACCTCTGATGATGGCCCAAGATCAGAGAGAAAGTAGAAGGGAACCAATTACTTATGGGATGTTTATGAACCAATTCCCCATGAAATCAATGTGGTGACTCGAAAGGATAAATACAAAAATGTGTAGACAAAGGATGTCTATATAATTTAATGAAAAATGTATTAACGAAGAAATGATGCACATGCATATCTGTGTGTATATGTATATACTGACACCCATTAGTTGATTTTAGTCAAGTGTTATTACATAAACCTTTTAATGACAACCAGCTAATTGCAACCAGAATTTATCAAAGTTAAAAGGGCAGTCAGAGTACTATTTAGTATACTAAATAGCATGCTTACTGAAATATATTTGAAAATATACTTTTCCTTTGTCCATACTTTTTTCTTCTAAAATAAAAAAAAAATTATTGATTATACCACTTGTACAACTTCTCATATTTGAAAAGTAGTTGTACCAGTTTGGGTCCCATCTGTGGGTCAAATAGATCTGCTTAAAACTTATTCAATATGTCTACACAAAAAAAATGGACAACGAACATGATTCTTTCGGCATAAAATAACCATAGGTGGATAGATAGACCATTAAAATCAAGCATATGATAGTAGAAAAATGCTCTAAAAAAGAAAAAAAAACCCCAAAGAACTGTTGTCTTCGCTGTCCATTCTCCAGTCTAAACTATTTTACTTGATAAATCCTCGTCTACCATTTTGTATCAGAGACAAGTTTTATTTACTCCATATCAAATATAAAAGCAAGCAAGTAGATACTTATAAACTTATCTAATTATCTGTACATTGTGTCAATTAAAACGATCTTCTGTAAGAAAAAAATCATGAAAATAAAATACCAAGGCATCAAATCATTTATACAAATTAGGAAAAAGAAAACTAGTTCAAATCAATCCTCAATTTGATTCAGTTTACTTGTGACATAAGTTATCATATGAAATGTACTAAGCTACCCGAGTTCAAATGCTGTAAAAGGCTGTTTGCATTTCACATGGTGCTAATACCCTTAATAAAAGCATGAATCCCACCATTCTCTCTCCACCTGTGGATAAATAAGACAGACTGGGCTTTTTAACCTTGGTCAAGGAGGGGAAAAAATTGTATTCAAAGTGGACCTGGAGAGGGATGGGCTTCACCAGGCTATTTTTACCCAAGACATGGTACACGAGTCACAATCCATGAACACATCATGTTATGGGATAATTTTTTTCTCTCTCTCTCTCTCTCAATCCAGTGAACACTATTTGGCAAGGAATATTAGTCCTGCCTCTCTTTATAAAATGAAGACAATTGATGAGAGGAACAAATGCACCCTAGCTTTTCTATAAGCATACATGATAATGTCATCATCTTTTTCAATACAGTTTGAGTGCAACATGTTATTGTATCGGTAGGCAAGCCAACTTTTGATAGAGAATGGATGATTAAAAAAAACTCTTCCAGCACCAATCTTGTAATACAATCAATTAGTAACTTTCTTATGCACAGTCATATTTTTTTTTCTTCAACCTAAATCTTTGGTTAGTTGACAGTTTTGTTTTATCTATGTAATAATTTCTTTTTTTCTCTTGCCGTCTCCAAACATTTCTATCAAATATGAATGAAGTCAGTATTGAATCTTACAACTCTGCACAGATGTTACCATCTGCCAACTAGCACTTCCCTTGACACCTGCTTATCAATGATTTAGCCTCAGACATTTATATTGATGAAATTGCTTTCATGCACACATGGTAATTCTCGTCCTAACAAAGTCCAACTCTTTACAAAGCCAACTCTATTATTAACACTTTACATCTAGTTTCACTCATTCATTGCAGTTTTGTTTTCATTCTTATATAGAAATAAGTGAAATATTTCTTTATTGTGTCCTTTGTCTATATAAGCATCCAAAGTTTGGAACAAATCTGAGGAATATCTGTACTTTTGCAATGCCATGATGATCACTCACAAGCATCCAAATTCATTTACCACTTTCTGTATTGTCAAGTTTAAACATTTTTCAAAATCAAGAAGAAAAAAAAGGATTTAATTTTCTTTTGTCTGGTTTGTGTTTAATATAAATGCTGAAAAAAAAATGATAGAAGATTGTAATCTAAAGCCATTGACTTTAGAGTTGTTACTCATAATTACTGTTACTGCATGAAATATAGTTTCTAATTGAATGCTATCGATGCTGGTTTAATACCATTGCTCTTTTTCATATCTTGTCTGCAGAGCTTAGAATACACTAATTGTATTCCCTGCAGAGGAGTAAGATCTCCAAAAGGGGTGTCCTCAGTATGACACTTAACTGTATTTGATGGTGAGGCTCCAATTCAGGAGATCCGGGGAGTATGAAGTACTCCCTCATTGCCATTACTCTGAGGTCCACTATAACTTGAAGCTATAAAAGTTTACTAAAGATTATTTAAATCTGTGCTGTCAGTATGACTTGATGATTATTAGTTACTTGAAACCAAATAACTGCAAACAAATGACTCTTAGTAAATGTAAATAAGTACTTGATACAATGATTTGTATTAAGAATACTTGACACAAAAAAAAGTTAAACTATGCAAAAATGTAAATATAAACATACAATGAATGTGATTCCCTTACCTGAAGATATAAAATAACTCTAGACAGGTTGGTATACTGTGAAAATCAATCAAACCCCTGTCTTATAATAGTTGTTACACCTAATGTATTAAAAATATATGCAAATATAACTACTATTATCAAACAGATAATATTCTTATTTTGACTGCTTTAAATGTCAAAAGTATTTTTTGATTGGGTGAGAAAGTCAAAAGTTGTTAAAATGTAAACTACTATCCAATAAAACTTCTTCCTGATTTTCCATCATTAAGTAGAAACTGCATTTTGGCAACAAACCCAGTAATTCCTCCAGTGTGCCATTCTGTTTCATTTGTATCTTTATAATGTGTCAATGATTACACTAGAATGGTCAACTACACTTCATAAGAGTTTCAAAGTTTTTTATTCAAAATACTTCTGTGTAAAATTTTAAAAAATAAATGAAAAAAAAGTACTTGATGACCCAAGACTTATTCTTTTCCAGTCATCACGATGTGTGACTAAAATTCTCTTATCAATATCTAATTAGTCATATCACAATGGTATCATAACAATTATTCTTCTAGTTCAGTCTGACCACAATTGTCTCACTTTTTCATTAGTCTCTACTTGTGGGGGCGATGAATGAGTAAAATTTCTTTCTGGTCAATGGCCATTAATTATTATGATCACTGTGATGTTATTGTAATTAATACTCTTATTGTTATGGCTATTATATCTGTAAAGGTAATTAGTTGTCTTCATTATTAATTCTCATTGGCCAGTTTTGATTATATCCTATCGATTCCATTCTGGTTTATATTATCAAAACCTCTCTCTCTCTCTCTCTCTCTCTCTCTCTCTCTCTCTCTCTCTCTCTCTCTCTCTCTCTCTCTCTCTCTCTCTCTCTCTCTCTCTCTCTCTCTCTCTCTCTCTCTCTCTCTCAAGAATAATATGGAGACTTTGAATTTGTAAAATTAAGAACTTTATTCCAGAATAATTCTGGATTAATTTTAATTCTGTATATCATTGATATCTTGTCATAACAACCACCCTACCAGTGGGGCTTTGAACACACTGACTATCCTCTGCAGTGGAGTAATATCACTCCCCGATACTAAAACGGAGAGGGGGTGTCCTGGGTATGACACATGACTGCACTGATAAGACTCCAGTTCTAGAGAGTGTGGAGTATCCTTTCATTGCTATTACTCTCTGATCCAGACTACTAGTATCCATTAGGGCCACATATATGAGTCAATTACAATTAAGAATTGTTTCTTGAAGCCATAATTGTTTACTAAAAATTATCATTAGTTACTTAACTATATAACTGAAGCTTTGGGAAATGTGGAGCACCTCTTCATTGCTATTACTCCTAGGTCTACTCTGACCTGGAGTGGTGGTACCAGCTATGATCACATTTGTAGGTTAAATAGAAATATATAATTAATCTTTTTCCATACTTGAAACCATTTAACTTGTGCAAACCAATGACTGATGTTGAATTGTTAATATTACATAGTTAAATGTTTTCAAGTATTATTATGTACAAACAAGAGCTCTGGCTCACATAAAAATTATACCTTCAAAATATTTCATTTAAAAATCATATTTAATATATACTTGTATAATCAGGATTTGGCATTAAATAACTTACAAAGGTTAAAATGTCACCAAACCAACCAATTATATAACTGTATTCAAGCAAGTGATTATTATTAGATATAATTACTTGAAACTATATAAGTATTTTTATTAGATAGGAATACTTGAAACCATACAATTGCCAAATTATATTATGTAGGAATACTTGATGAATAGAATTACTAATGTTAAACAGCAGTACTAGAAACCATTTAACTGTGTACAAGCAAATTAGCCCTAACTCATTTAGAAATTGTTATCTATAAACTATTCCCTCACAAATCAAATATATCACACATACATACATATATATATATATATATATATATATATATATCTACACACACACACACACACAAACAGGATTTGGCATTAAATAACCTCCAAGGGTTGATGTGCCATAAAATACCAACCAACCATATTACTGTGAAAAAACTCTTAAACTGCACAAAAATGTAAATGTACAATGAATACTACACTACAATGTAAATGTACAATGAATACAAACACTACAAGAAAAGACGGAAAAAAGTACACCAAACGACGAATACGAAAATTTCGTCAATGCACACCTTGAGGCAGCAGCAAAATACATTCCAACAAAAATTAAAACTAAATATAGAGTCCCATGGGAAACCTTAGCGGTGAGAGAAAAACGTGCACTAGTGAAAACAGCCTCCAAAAACTATCGAAAAACCCCAACAAACACAAATGCCTTAAAACTAAAAACGGCACAATATCAATTAGCAGGCATATATATAAAGGAACAGACAGAATACATTCAAAATCAGATAGATAAGATCAGAGACTCGGTAGAAGATAGACAATCTAGAATTGCCTGGCAAACAATAAACGAAGTGAGCAGAAGAAAGAACACAGCCAAAGCAAAACTTAAAGCAGCAAACCAACAAGAAAGAATAAAACTGTGGAAACAGCACTTCGAAAACTTACTTGGAAACCCACCAAAAATAACGCATGAACCAATCACCAGAATAATTAGCAAACAATTAGACATTAAACTTGGACCGTTCACACAAGGAGAACTCGACTCGGTTCTCAGAAAAATTAAAAATAGGAAAGCTGCAGGACTGGACGAAATTCCCCCGGAAGTATGGAAGACCAGACAATTCGACGACATACTGCTCCGACACTGCAACGCAGTATACAATCAAAATCCGATAGATAGATGGACGAAGGGATGCATACTCCCCTTCCCTAAAAAGGGGGACCTCGGATTAGCCAAAAACTACCGAGGCATAACACTTACATCCATAGCTGCCAAAATCTACAATGCCCTACTACGAAACCGCATAGAACCCAAAATCGACAACATACTTAGAAAAAACCAAAATGGCTTCCGAAGAAATAGATCTACGACCTCACAAATACTAACCATCCGCAGAATCCTTGAGGGTGTACGGGCAAAGAACCTACAAGCGACATTAATATTTGTCGACTTTACCAAGGCTTTCGACTCCATTCACAGAGGAAAGATGGAACAAATCCTACTAGCGTACGGCATACCTAAAGAAACCGTAGCGGCAATAACGATTCTCTATAGAAACACTAAAGTAAAAGTACGATCACCAGATGGAGACACAGAATACTTCGACATTGTAGCAGGAGTACTACAAGGGGACACGCTGGCTCCGTATCTCTTTATCATTTGTCTAGACTACGTACTTAGAACATCGATTGACAAAATCAAAGAGAATGGCTTCGAACTGACGAAGAAAAGAAGCAGAAGATATCCCGCAACAACAATTACCGACGCCGACTACGCCGATGACATAGCGATACTGGCAAATACACCTGACCAAGCCGAAACACTTCTGCATAGCCTGGAACGAGCAGCAGCAAGCATAGGCCTCCATGTTAATGCACACAAAACGGAATATATGTGCTATAACCAAACGGGGGACATCTCCACTCTAGAAGGAACCCCTCTTAAACTAGTAGACAAATTCACGTACCTAGGAAGCAGCGTCGAATCAACCGAAAAGGACATCGAAACGAGGTTAACGAAAGCATGGACAGCTATCAATAGGCTATCGACTATATGGAAATCAGACCTAACCGATAAAATGAAACGCAGTTTCTTCCAGGCAGCGGTCACATCGATACTGCTATATGGATGCACTACATGGACGCTAACAAAACGGCTGGAGAAGAAACTAGATGGCAATTACACAAGAATGCTGCGTGCAATCCTCAACAAGTCCTGGCAGCAACACCCCACAAGACACCAACTGTACGGCCACCTGCCCCCTATCACGAAATCTATTCAAGTTAGGCGAACCAGACATGCAGGACATTGCTGGAGAAGCAGAGATGAACTCATAATAGATGTACTCTAATGGATCCCCACACACGGCCACGCAAAAGCAGGACGACCAGCACGAACGTACATTCAGCAGCTCTGTGAGGATACAGGTTGTTGTCCTGAAGACCTACCTAGGGCGATGAACGATAGGGAGGAGTGGCGAGAGAGGGTCAGGGATATCCGTGCTGCCAGCATGATATGATGATGATGACAATGAATACAATTTCTTGACCTCTAGGCATAAAATAACCCCAGACGGCTGACCTGCCATTAAAATCAGTTTGGACATAACGAATTGGCCAAAAAAGTGTGGAGCTTATGGGATTTGCTGAGAATATTTTTATTACATGTCTATTAGTCATGTTCATTTTATATTGACAAGATCCAGTTGCTTCCTTTTTTTTTTTTTTTTTTTTTTTCCATTATTATTATTATGAATAAGAAGATTAGAAATACCAAAGAAAGTCACCTATTCACGATAACATTTTTCCCGCTCTTTCTTATATCTAAATAGGTTTTTTATTTTTTTTTTTATTTAAGTCCAATTGTCTCTAAAATCTGTTTAAAGAAAATGAATTTTTTTTAAATTCTTCACTCCTAAAGTAAAGCAATCGGCAAGAACTGAACATAAACAGTTGGTTTATTGTGGTGGAGAAAGGAAAATTTATTGAAGTCTCCCACAAATTGCTTCATTGTCTATTTCCATTATATTATCTATACTTTTCATAAATATCCTTCAAGAGAATTTCTAAAGACATTATTCCAATATGGAAATTGTATGCATGTCTACATAACCAGCAATAAATTAATGCAAGTAGGAGAAAATGTTTAAAAACTATTGATCCTTCCTCAATTCTCTCTCTGCATGTCAATTTCTTCTCTCTCTCTCTCTCTCTCTCTCTCTCTCTCTCTCTCTCTCTTTAATGTATCGAAGCATCTTTTATTTAAAATCATTACTTAAAAATTAAACTCTTTTTCTCTTCTTTCTTCAAATAGGCAGCTGTTTGTTTCAAAGCAAAGAATGCTTGTAATTTTTCTTTTGAAATTACTCAACTCTTTTGTCTTCCACAACATCTCAAAATCTGACATTTTGAACAGCAAAATGCAGCTGGTGTTTTTATTGAGATTGGCTCTGAATTAAATGTTCATATTTCCTAAATGTTATGGTTTCGGCAAACTTTGCTGGAGAATTGCTCAAATTATTGACTATGAAATCAAAGTATAACAAGTAAAACTTTTGAATTTTTTAAATTAACTTTTGATAAAGAATTTTAGTTATTGTATATTTTTGGTCAATTTCTTGGCTCAATTTAACATTAGTGTGGTGCTTTTAGTTTATATTTAGTAAAGTAGATAAATTCAAAGGTGAATAACTTATTGTGTTTTTGATAAGATTTAAGGTTCTCTCTTCTGTGCTCCCTCTCTCTTTTGCCCAGTCGGCTGGGGCTGTAGAACACACCAACTGCAACTCTGTAGAGGGGTAAGACCCCCCACCACCACCAAGTGTCCTGGTAATGATACTAAATCTGATGGTGAAGCTCTAGTGATGCTGGAACTTTGGAGAATATAGAGTATCCGTTTATTGCCATTGCTCCCAAGTCCACTCTGGCTCAGAATACTAGCACCTGATAAGGCCTTATCTATGCGTTAAATAGAACTGCATTGTTTGAATTAGAATTTTTTGACTAAACTGAATAGCTTGAAGTATAAATGGTGGATTTTTTTTGTTTTGTTTTTTTTGTTTGTTTTTTTTTTTGTTTTTTTTTTTTGACAATTAAACTGTACTTATGCTAAACTGAATTGTTTGAAATGGAACTATTTTTGACATTTGACAGTGTAAACAAAATCTATACTTATACTAAACTGAAAAAGAAATTTTTTTTTTAACAAACTGTACTCATGCTAAACTGAATTGTTTGAAAATGGATTTGGCATTAAATAACCTACAAAAGTTGATATGCTATAAACCAACCAACCAACCTCCCGTCTGCTCTCTCTCTCTCTCTTCTTTTTTGCTTACTCTCTCACTCTAATCAATTAGAAATAGGTTTCTTTTGCTCAATTATTCTATTGGGTTTGATACGACTCTTGCCTAAGAAAAAAAACTTCTATTTTAAAATCTCTGTACAATCTCATTGTAAAACTTCATGAAAAATTACCAATCTGTTTTCAAGCCTTTTGTGCAAATATGCAAACCAACAGTCTGTCAAAATTCTCTGTAGAAATTTAACTGTCATTAGTCATGCAGTATACTTTTCTCTGGTTCAGCCATACATTATTTTTATTGGAATAATCTTGACAAAAATAGGAATTTAGAATTTTTTACTTTTTTTTTTTTTTTTTTTTTTTTTTTTTTTTGTCTTTTCATAACTTTGATTTCAGCTAAAATTCTTTCTATATTTAATAACTCTAATCTGAATACTAAAGAATTCCTTGTCTTTTGCTCTCTCTCTCTCTCTCTCTCTCTCCCCTTCCACCTTTTTTTTCCAAACTATTAAGCGAAGAATGATAATCAATGATCAGAAAATCAATTTTTAAAAACTTAAAATTTGGTCCAAGTTGTTGATCTTTTGATTTGTTTGTTGTCAACCTATTTTTTGAAATTTTATTAATTCAAAAAATTTAAAAACTTTAAAATAAATACTTTTTTAAAAGCATGTGATATATATATATATATATATATATATGCACACACACACACAATGTAGCATTTTATTTTTTTCTGCATTTGTTTCCAGTTGAAACAAAACCTTGATATTGAACAAAATTTAACAAAAAATTGCTGACAATAAAGAGGGATTTGTAAAAATGGAATTGGTTGAGGTATATATGGGAAGGCTAAAAGAAAATCTTGGAGAGGGTAAGCAAATGTAGAGGCTGGGAACAAAGTGGAAAAGATTGTTCATTCTCCTAAAACAGCTGACAGTTTGGCATATGGAAAAGTGAAGTAACAATTTCCAAGAAAAGAAACAAAGAAAAAATTCTTTTGTAAAAAGTGGGATAAAGAATAATAAACAGACTTACTTATTGCTCAAATAATTCATAAAAGACATTGTTTAAAATTATGGGTCTTTTTCTCCTTCTCTTTTCTTTTTTTATAGCTTGCTTCCTGTTTCTAGTTTCCTCTAGATTCTAAAATGCTGGTGCCCTAAATGCAGCTTTCTTTTATATCCTTTAACTACAAAATATGCAAAAGTAATATTTTGTGGTGCCATCAAATTTTCCAAAAAGACAAAAGATTAGGGATAGGGAAGCAGCTTTTTATAATCTGCATCCTTTTTTGCCACTTGACAAGATTTTCTCCCACTTCCTCCATTTTGCACAATGCACAATTTCAATCTTTACATAACTGTATCTTCTTACTCTTAAAAAAAACTCTCCTTGCAGGAATGCATCACAACATCTCAAGTGCTTGCATTAATCAAAGACAAGGCATGATGCCGTGCTGTGACATCCATTTTCAGATTCTACAAAGCAAGGATTTTTACATATAAATTGTATGAATGTTTTCTTTGATACATCTAATAGATGTAAAATGATTTTCCACTTGAACCTTTGACAGCATTATTTGATCTTTTTAAGAAATGTCATCTCAAATTGGTTTGGAGAAATGGAAAAACCTTTTTTTCAAAAATGATTTGAGTGAAAAAAAAAAACTTATTGCTGATTTAAGTATGTTATTCTACAAATCAGTTATACTAAAATCCTCATGTTTGTTGTTTTAGTAACATTTTGCTCTATAAAGTTTTTTAACCTTGAAGACCAAAGAACACATTGTAAAGGCAATTAAAACCATAATGAAGACTCCAGAGTAAATAATTTGTAGAATGAAAATATTTAACTTTATCAAAACTATATGCAACACTTAAATATAATTCAGTACAAATATCCTACCTTTCTACAAATTTTCATTTTATAACTTCCTAATTGTAGGAACAATACTCAATTTTTGATGTAAAAAGAAAAGACTTTACATTTATTGTAAAAGAACTTAAAGTAAGCCTTATAAATGAACACACATTTATATATATATATATATATATATATATATATATATATACATACATTACCAGTCAAAAATATTTGGCAGCCCTCAAAAAATTCTTATTTCTCATTCTAAAAGTGTTATTTTTTTTATGAAACAACTTAAGCACCAAAATGATTTTATTACAAGTCTCCTTGAGTCACATTAAATACAAAGTAACCCCCCAAAATTCACTTTTGATTTATCAAAATTATTATCTTTGGCCATGATCACTGCTTCACAAATACTTGGCATTTTTTCCTCTAAAGACTGGAAGTAGACTGAAGATAGTTCTGCCCAACTTTTCTGAAACAGTTGTCAGAGATGAGCCATACCTGTGGGTTGTTTTAGCTCTGATTTTTTTAGTCGAGTTCATCCCATATCAGTTCAATGAGATTTAAGTCCGCTGAAAGCACAAGTCAAGACATCAGTTGAAGGACGTGCTGTTCCTTTTTGCTTTTAGTGTACCTCTAGCAGAGTTCACTTGAATGCTTTGGATCATTATCTTGCATGAGTACAAATCCTTGAGCCACTAGCTGTGTTCTAGATGGGATCATGTGATGCTGCAGTTTGCTGTGATAGCCAGTCTGATTCAATTTACCCTTTGCCTTATACAAATACCCAATTTTGCAATTGGCAAAAGCTCCCCACCACACACACACACACACACACACACCATAATGGAGCTTTGTCAATGCTTTATGATTGGTGTGATACAGAGGGTTGCAGCTCTTTCACATACTCTTTGCCACACTTAGACCCTCCTATTTGAGCCAAAGATTTCAAACTTTGATTCATCAGTCCAAAGGACTTTATTCTACTGCTCTATTGTCCAGTCTTTGTATGCCTTGGTCCACTGGAGCCTTTTGACATTGTTTTGCTTCCTCAACAGTGGTTTTTGCCCAGTCAGCTGGGACTGTAGAATACACACTGCTTCTCTGCAGAGGGTTAAGAGTCCCCCCATAACGAGTGTCCTGAATATGACACTAAACAATCTGATGGTGAGGTTCCATTGATGCTGAAGCTTTGGGGAATGTGGAGCACCCCTTCATTGCCATCACTCCCAGGCCCACTCTGTCCTGGAGTGGTGGCACCATAGAACTAATCTGTATATATATGCTAAATGGAATTGTTTGAATTAGAACTGTTTGCTGAAACTGAATAGCTTGAAATAGAAATTACTTTCATTTAAACTGCATACTTATGCTAAACTGAATTGTTTGAAATGGAACTGTTTTTGATACTGAAACTGTACTTAGCTTAAACTGATTTTTTTAAATAGAACAATTTTGACATTTAACTATGTGTAAACAAAAACTATACTTATACTAAACTGAATTGTTTGAATTAGAACTGTATTACTAAACTGAATAGCTTAAAATAGAAATGTTTTTGATAATTAGCGTGTACTCATGCTAAACTGAATTGTTTAAAAAAGAATTGATTTTGTATAAAAATGAATTTGTCATTAAATAACCTACAAAGTTTGAAATGCCATAAAACCCAAACTACTAACCAACCGTCAACATTGGTTTCTTGACAGCAATTCTGTTATATAGACCAGCTTCACAGTCTTCTCCACGAGGTGGATTTTGACACATTTTTTTCACAACATTTTTTCAGTTGTGCAGTGATGTTTGGAGTAGTCTTCTGTCATGCACACTGGTCACTGATGAAATTGTCCTCTGCATAGGTAAAACAGGTTGTATCTAGCAAGCAGTAATTCAACACAATATAGTCTAATATGAGTTCAAGTGGTGGTGGTATTATGTAACTTTTAGAAAACATCTTATTCATGTGCTGTACTAAGAAGAAAAACATCTTGAAATCAATTTTTCAAAAGATATCTGATTATACTAAGGTCAAAGTTACTGAGGAAGATTTTTATTTAGTATAATAAATGAAAACATTGTAGTTTTATCAAAAATAACTTTTAGGATGAGAAATAAAAAAATTTGTGTGTGTATATAGTATTCGTTGGTCCAGTTAAACCAGAGTTGGGAGTAATTCCATCAGGACAAGAAATTATTCATGAGTGAATATTTAGATTTTCCTGGTAAAGAGCTCAATGTAACAATAATACAGAACAATAAGTTTTTTAAGAAAAACAACAAAACTGGTCACATAGGATCATAAATTTATTTCCATCCTGTTACGCATTTTTGAAATTTCCAAAAACACGAAAAAAAATTAACAGGACTTCTTCAGATCTTTTAGATAAAAAAAACTAGAATAAACACAGGAAAGTGGAAGGGGATAGAAGAGGGGTGAAGAGTTATCTCACATATATATATATATATATATATATATATATATATATATATATATATATATACATACATACACACACACACACACAATTATGATTGAAATTTAATGTTAAAAGCATTTTTAATCCATAAAATCTTTCCAGATAATAAAACAAGATTTAAACTTAAGTTTCATGTTGTGATTACTAGCCAGCCTTAGGATTGACAATGTGAAATTCTTGAATTGGAGTTGTTATCCTATTTATATAGTGTGTGTATGCTGTAATCCTTCATTGATACCAATCTTGCCTATGACTACAGACGAAGAATATTTGAATTTTTTTTTACTTGACTGTTCTGTTTCTAGACTAGAAAACCCAAATCAAGGTTTAGTATATTAGAGGAGTCCCTGTGGCGTAGTGGCTAACATGCTGGACTGTGACATTTTAAACAAGTTAGAACAACAGTTGCACTATTACATTCACTTTCAGATGAATACCCTTGGGAAAGGTATACACTTATCTCTCAGCTGTGGGTTAAATATTACCACTACTGTCCTTCTACAAGAATGTTTTTGGGATTAATCAACCCACAAAGATTGATATGGCATTAAACAAGCAAACTAAACGAAACCAAGGTTCAGTGTATATAATGAGTGTCCAATCCTTTTAGATGTAGTGCTTTCACCGATTCACTAAGAGCTAGGAGATTGGAACAAAAATATCTAATCTTACTGCCAAAATCCTACATGAAACAATATGAATACCATTTTTTTCCTCTTTGATGAATTATGTTCTGCATGATGCAAAAAATGTGGTCATCCAACTTTCAATCTCTCTTGTAAACTAACTTACCATTTCTTTGGTCAAAATTTCATTCATTGATGAATGTACACTGCTAATTACTAGGGTTTCTACTATTATATACCAAGTACTTATTAATTCTGGTTCGTCTAACTTGAATAGTATTCATGATAGGAGGCAGGTGGCCGTACAGTTGGTATCTTGCAGGGTGTTGCCGCCTGGACTTGTTCAAGATTGCACGCAGCATTCTTGTGTAATTGCCGTCTAGCTTCTTCTCCAGCCGTTTTGTTAGAGTCCATGTAGTGCACCCATATAGCAGTATCGATGTGACCGCTGCCTGGAAGAAACTGCGTTTCATTTTATCAGTTAGGTCTGATTTTCATATAATCGATAGCCTATTGATAGCTGTCCATGCTTTCCTTAACCTCGTGTCGATGTCCTTTTCGGTTGATTCGACGCTGCTTCCTAGGTAAGTGAATTTGTCTACTAGTTTAAGAGGGGTTCCGTCTAGAGTGGAGATGTCCCCCTTTTGATTATAGCACATATATTCCGTTTTGTGTGCATTAACATAGAGGCCTATGCCTGCGGCTGCTCACAGGGACAAACTCATAAGTGATGTACTCTTATGGACCCCCACACATGGCCGTGCAAAAGCAGGACGACCAGCACAAACATACATTCAGCAGCTATGTGAGGATACGGGATGTTGTCCTGAAGACCTGCCTGGGGCGAAGAACGATAGGGAGGAGTGGCGAGAGAGGGTCAGGGATATCCGTGCTACCAGCGCAACATGATGATGATGACTTATTAATAATGAGTATTCTAACTAAAAATTCTTCAAGCCTTATCATAAAATTCTGTGTATTGAGATTTTGGTAACATGAGGCATAATTCTGCTGCTCCAGATTCCTTTAAGGTGACAAAGGTCACAAACCACATTGGATTGAGATACTGAGCTTGCTGGATTCTCTGTTTGCCTCAATGGGTTGGAGCGCAGCCTTGGAATCCATGATTTTAGGCCTACCTGATTTTACCTGATTCTTTCAACTTGAGTGAAATTTCTTGAACCATCTGGTTAATATACTGTGACCGACTGCACCATCACCTTTCACACAACAAATGTTTTTGGTTGTGTTCGTAGCATTTTAGACCATTTTGAACTTGTAAAGCATAAGTTTTCAAATTAGACTATTGCACTTTCATCATTGCAACTTTCAAATCTCGCATGAAGGAAGCAATCCACAACATGTCACTGCACCAACTACCATGATACTGTCAACCATAGCAGCTAACTTCATATGGCTTTAACTACTTCATTCACATGATATACATGTTATAAACTGGCATGTACAAAAATATTTCAAAACTTTTGATCCACCCTAGTATTTAATAACTGATCAATACACTGTGTCAAGCAGGGTGGGAATGTTTGTGTGTTGTCTCATTTGCCATTTCTTTATAATATACAAATACTTAAATTTCTATATAATGACTCATATCCATAGATGTTATGTATAACTTTTAGAGTTGTAGACTATATGTATATTGTTGAAATTGCTAGATCCAAAATGTTTGAGCCATTTTGATGTACCTTAAACCAGGTGCTGTATTTCTCTTGGACTAAAATGAGATATAAAAATAAACATTCCACTGATTTATTTGCATTGTTAGCTGTACACATATTTTTGTAAATATTGGACAGAATTAAGAATGGAAATAAAACTATAATCCCTTTTGGGTTTTTCTCTTATTTTATATACCATCCCCATTGCTTTTACTTTTTGTTTCTTAAGCTTTAAAGTAATCTTCTAAAAAAAAAAAAAAAAAAAAAAAAAAAAAAATAGAAATGAAATGTTTATACTTACACTGGCTTCAAACTATCCCTTTAAATAGAAACTCATTGCAATGAATTGATAAGAGAATATTTGTGGATATTCTGAATGATTTCAATAAAAATTCCAAATCTCAAAGATTATCAGTTTATTCTAGCAGTTTATCTCTATTAGATAGATATTTTTTTTTAATGTTAAATTCTGTGCTTGTTATGTTTTTCAATTTCACATTTTTGACAAAAATGCCTAAATGTTGATTTCTCTTTTTTTCCTTAATTCTTGGCTTTTCTCATCGCAAGTGATAAACAAGTGACAACTATGTCTTCAATATTTGATATGGTGATTCTTTCAGCATTCCTTGAGTCCAAACTCATTTTAACCAAACTTTATGTATTGCCAATGCCTTTACAATGAAAAGAGCCAAAGAAACAGATTTCAAAGAGATAACTTATTTGCTTCCAGCAGAAATTCTTGTTGCATGCAGTTTTAAAAACTTATCAAATTAAAACGGGCTGAATTAGAACTAATAAAAGAACTCCTTATAAATCTGACAAACCCCCACCTTTCCAATTGTGATTCTTATTTAGGTGTACCTTTATGTCATTATCCTGCAGAAGTAATAGCATCAAGATGTGCTGGCAACTCTGTTGGTAGGACTTCGAATACACTGTCTGAATCACCTGCAAAGAGGTAAGATTCACCCCAAAAGGGGGTGTCCTTAGTATGACACTAAACTGCATCTGATGGTGATGCTCTAGTTCTACAACTCTGGGGACCATAGAGTACCACCCATCATTGCTATTAATCCCTGGTCTTCTCTTCACCAGGATATTATACCTGTTAGGTTCCCATCAATGGGTCAAATAGACATGTTGAAAAATTGTTTTCGATCAAACTGTGTGGAAAAAAATCTAAGAAACTACACAAAAAAAATATAAATATGAATATACAATGAATGTGATTCCCTAATCACTTGCCATAAAATAACCCTAGACTGGTTGACATGCTGTTGAAATCAATCAAGATACCCTGTAAGAAACTGAACAAGGAACTATTGAGTCCTATTATTCATATAGAAAATAGTTATATACCACTTACCACAATATGTATACCTCTTCATGTTGCATTTTCTACACTGGTTGTAGTATCTTTTTCAGCAGGATAAGGTACAACATTGCATGAGCTGAATAGTTTTGAAAACCTGAAGATTTCAGTACATTGCCTTGGCTACCAAACTACAAAGATCGCAATTCAATTAAGCTCATATTGGACATATTAAACTAATAAGTTTACACTGCAGAGTTTCCACCATGTAACTTGCAGCGGTTAAGAGACTTTCTTTATGTCTTGGTGTCAGATCCCAGAGGGAAACTAAAGATATCTTGTATAATTTGTCTTTGATCAGATAAAAGCTATTTTGTGGGCACATAGAGGACCTGCACTTTATTAGGCTGGTGCTCTTCAGTAGGTTCAATATAAATTCTGATTGTCTTTGTTAAATTTTACTGATTAAACTGTTTTGAATGCTATCTTCAAATCCATTGCAAACTAACCAAGTAATTAATCTGTTTTTTCCTCTTAAACTCATTAAAAATGGTCATCACTAATTAATCTTGATTCAGCTGAATCTCTGCAGTGAGAAAACCCAAAGGAACAACTGAATCAGCAATGATCAACTGATAACTATATTTGTTGTATGGATTTCACTTTGATTCCTAATCATTCTTAATGCGCATGGATGTTTTTTGCTTTGTTTTGTTGGGTTTTTTGGGGGGTTGTAACCTGATAGGCTTCTTTATAATATTAATCAGGGGAAGAGCAAGTATTACTTAACTGACAACTAAATAGTCATTTACAAAGTATATTAATTCTGTTTTTATTCAAAAGGTTATGACATAAGTCTTTCCTTCTGTGGAATAAATTAATGTCAACCTGAAACAGAACAACAGAACAATTCTGTAGCAGTGTTTCATTGACTAAAAATTCATGTTTCTCAAAATCTGCTTAAAAACAATGTTGAAAAAATATATCAAATTAAACATGAATAATGTCATTCTGTTTTGTTTTTCGTTTTTAATCTTGTTTTCATAGTTTTCCTGTTAAATTGTCTATTTAGAGTATGATATAAACCATGCTACTCATTAGAAATGGACTATTCTGAAGATTTCTGTCTTAAATAGATTAGGTTTTTGACTAAATATGCTCTCATATTGTCCCTCTCCACAAAAATACTTATTATTCCTATTAATTTATATATTTTTTAAAAAAGATGCTTTTACTCCTTCCCAATTTAGAATTTCATTACCTTCTTTTGTGAAAGTTCAATATCTCAATGGTGATTAAATTCAAGAGCTTAATCAAATTCAAAATATGTGAAATAAAGAAATGAAAATTTTTATGAAGTACACACTTTAACAAAAATATTTGACTTTTGGAGATTTTTTTTTTTTTTTTTTTTTTTTTGCAAATGGTTATGCGAAATCTGTTTTTTATCATCGTTTTTGTTTTAACGTAAAAATATTCCTCTCAACTATTGATCTTCATATGTATAGATGTTGTTAGCAAGATGAATTGTGAGAGGTTGTTGTAAATTGTGCTGAAGCTGAAAATTACACATTGACATTTATCCATGTCTTCCATGACTAGATCTATAAACAACAGGTTTTGGGGTCATCAGCTTTGTTACGTTTCTAAATGGCTGTTTGCAAATGCAGTTGAATTATTGATAGGACAATAACAAGCCAACGTGTGTCTATTCAGTTCATTACTTGCATGAAATATGTATTACATACTTTTGCATCTGAGTTCGACAAATAGCTTTTAAACGGATTCATTTACAAGCCATTCACTTAACTACGTTTCCTCTCCCCCAGAACAAAGCTTTAAAGAAAAGCAACAAAATTGAAATTATTAATTTGGCAATTTTTGTTTAGTTCAAGATTTGCCTAGTTTTAAAATGACTATGATTGAATAATTTATAAATTCAATGATGATGTAGTCATAATTCTAGGTAAATTCATTGCTTGGTAAATTTATCTTGGATAAATTCTTATTAATACTTCTTATGCTAAAGACTTACCCCTAGTCCTAATAACATATATATATATATATATCACACACACACACACACACTCTGTCTGCATGTATTCATTTGACAAGCACAAGTTTTCTCAATCCATTCACAAAATGCTGTATATACACTCATAGAAAGTCTCTGTGATAGATTTGCTTGACAGATCATAGGCACTCCAATGAACAAAAAATTCATTTTACCTATGCAGTCTCTCTATACTAGGTGCTCTCCAATGAAGTTCCCTATCTATTAAACATGATTCAATAGAACTATGATTCTCAAACTTTATTTTATACAAAAACTTTACTCTTGATCCTTACCTTATTTTGCTGAGTGCTAAGCAAGGCAGCATCAAGTACTCTTTTTTTTTTTCTTTTTTTTTTTTTTTTTTTTCCAAGTCTTTGGTATAACTCAATCTGGGATTGAACCCCAGTCTCCTAGACCATAGGTGAACGCCCTACTCATTAGGCCAATGGCCTGGTTACATTCATATTTAGTAGGCCATATGCCAACTCAGAAAAATTGAGGCACACTTTATAGTTGCTGCATACTATTGAAGGACCACTGCCATAAAGAGAACTGTACATCTTTTCTTTCTATATATGTATTCTTTCTATGTATGCATGACTTCATGATATCAATTTGAATTATGGTTCTTGAGTGTTCTTAAAGTCCAATTTATAAGTATTATCTGGTTTCTGTTTACCATTCTCTTCCATTACTTATATATGAATTGCTTGCAAGAGTCTGATACCTAGATTAAGATAATACAATCCTTACCATTTCTTAAACAGAACTGATGAATGTTACAACCAAAAAAATATTTACCATCACTGCCCATGAGCAGGATGTGATACAATGTCAATAATCTAAGCAGAATTTAACAAATTTGAATTCAGAATTCTCATTGCTATACTAAGGTTGAAGAGCCCAATCTGCCCTATAATTTACCCATTGCTAGAGGGAGAATTGTTGAATATCTTTCCCAAGGTTATTAATGCTATGAGAAATGCAAACAATATCATCCTGTCAAAATATATAATAAAAATAACAAGTATGAGAATACTAATCTAAACAGTTGGAGGATTGTATAGTTCTTATAGTTTCATTATGATGAGAAAGACCTGATTTGGCTTTACAATTGCAATGCAAAATATTCTCCTTTTTTTTTTTTTTTTTTTTTTTTTTTTTTAATAAAATATTGAATGATATTAGTCAAGCAGATTTTCTTCATTTAATTATGAATTATTTTAATTCTAACAGACTGAGAAATGGAGTTTGTCTGCCAAGCATTTCAGCAAGATTGCCTGGAAGGTCCAGCCTGTCTAATAGAATATAATTCATTCATTCAATATAATGAACTCTTTGTTTGAGCTTTCATTTACACTTCAAGACTGTAAAGTCTGATAAACAAAACTTTGAAAACTTTTGTTTTCAAATAAGATTTTTTTTTTGGTCTACCTTAGTGTTATTTACTTACAAAGTAGGCACGTTAGAAACTCAGTCAAATGGAATAACTTATTGTTGCTGAGTTTCTTTCAAATGGTCATAGAGGTCAGCATTAACTCTTAAGGTGTTTTTGTTGTTTGTTTGTTTGTTTTTTGTTAAAATAAAGGAATTGGCTTTTTCTTTTTTCCTTTTTAGATTTTTAACAATCTTTGAAGTTCACAGTAAATGGAATATATATATATATATATATATATATATATATATATATATATATATATATATACACACACACAAATTAGTTTGAATCTAAACAGGTTTATCCAATTTTCACTCTAGGTCTAATAGATTTTACTATGGAAGGTCTTCAAAAATAGAATAATTTAATAAAATAAATTTGGAAATTTTTAATTTGTGTCCAACATTTTGTATGTTCTTCAAAGGTTACAATTACTACCAGTCCATTCCTCTTGATCTCAATTTAACATTTTCTATATTATCCATTACTGACTCCTAAAAGGATTTATGTTTATAATCATTATCTCAATGATTTTGATAGCCACTGTAAAAAAAAAAAAAAAAAAATTGTTCAACAGGACACTTCTAATATTTAGCACTTCATCAGTCACCCTTACTACAAATAACTTCCTACAAGGACAAGAATAAAATTAGTTTCCATTGTGCACACACACGCTTGACAGCCTCAGCAATCACCAAAGTTTTGACTTTTTTTTTTTGTTTTTTGTTTAGGCATGAAAGAGTAGTCTCACTTATAAATAAATAAACCATTATACAAATTTTTTTATAAAAAGTAAATTTTCTTCTAAACTAAACATCAGGATTTTATTTCTACTGGAACATTATACAATGAAAATAGATTAGGTGTTATTTACTACCAAACTCTACAACAAGGAAAATTTGTAACCAAAAATATGAGTATACAGAAGTCCAAAAATATATATTGGTCATATTTCATGCAATTTTATTTTTGTCATGAACGTATTACAACTGATAAAAAAAAAAATTAAGGATGTACTTATGAGCAAATATATATCGTCTACAAAAGAGTTTGAAAAATTATTTTAAATGGTCAGAAAAGAAAATTACAACTGATGGTACATTATACCCTTTCTATTAATTCTATAGAATTTTTATCAAACTGGTTTCTTTAGCCTTGATTAGACAACCAGTCTAAGAGAAGGAAAACTGAGTCCACATCAGCTTTAGTCTGCATTAAGATTAAACTTTTAAAAAAATGTCTTTGTGTTACTTCTTGCTCATGGCAGAGGTGTTGGGTAAATACATAGACAATTTTTATCAGTTATTACTTTTTTAATTGACCTAGTAATTAGTTTGAACAAGTATTTCTCCTATTCATTTGGTTCGTCAGAATGAATTCTTAGTAAAAGATTCCCTTTAATTTCCATTATATACATATTTTATTCCTATGAGAACTAACATTTAATACATTTAGTGGTGGTTCATTTCAATTTTCTCAAAATCTCTTGAATTCCACATTATTATTAAAGTTTTACTCCTCATTACCATCATAATTTGTTTCAAGAATATTTTTGTTTGTGAATGCCACACATCAAAGAGGTAAACATAATCTACACTTGATGTGATTTTCAACACTTGCTATAACCCCAACCAATAAAATTGATTACTTTCAAGTAATGTCTTTGATTTGATTGCTATCTACCTCAATGGTCCTGCACTAGAGAGCACTATTCAACCTGATCAGTAAAAGCAATTTGTACAAAACAAGGAAAATTTATTTCTATAATGAGAAAGGATTCTCCTGGCTGTGGGTCTAGTCTTTATTTAATCTAAAGTATTTCTGACTAAATGATTGCACAGTGGTTTGAGTTTCCAAGGTTCTCTTATTAGATTGATATTATCCTGGCTTTTTAGAGAAGGCAAGTTGCTTCTCAGCAGTCTACTTAAGTAAAACAGGACAAGGAGAGAGAGAGATTGTGAATGGTATTCAAAATTCCTTACACAGAGGGTCAAAGCCTGCTCCATGAATTCAGCTAGAATAAGTGAAAATCCCAAAGGATTTAGTAAATCAGATTTTACTTTCCTCTTTTTAAAAAGTTGTAAAATGATTCAAATGGTGTCATGTCATTACGTTCACTTTCAGGCAAATGTCGTGTCATTACGTTCACTTTCAGGCAAATACCCTTGGGAAAGGTATGAACCCCTTTATCCTACCAACTATGAGTTAAATAGCACCACTACTATTCTTCTAGGAGAATGGCTTTGGCATTAGATAACCTACAAAGGTTGGTATGCCATTAAACAAAGAAACCAAACCAATATGCACACACTTCCATTCCTGCTTTATATCTGTGTTAATGTAAGCTCAAAGTATTGTATCTGTTCTTTCTCATCAAGGAGAGAATTTCAAACTTGTTCTCATCTTAACATTCATTTAGGATTGTGTTCAAATTCAGTTTGAAGAATTTGAATGTCCTGATATGAAACTAGCAATAGCAAATTGTTTACGTTCTTTCCTAATATTGCTAAATAATGACTTGTAATTTGTAACTATTCTCTTGCATACACAAACAGAAGATTCTATTTGAATTGGGGTGGGGGATCTCCTTTGTTGGGGGTGCTTTGTTTCAGTGTAATTAGACAGAACTTGGATCTTTTTTTTTTTTTTCTTTTTTTTTTTTTTTTTCTTTTTTTTTCTTGATTACAAAAAGACAAGTGCTTGTATAATGATTGGAATTAAAATGTTTCTTCCCTGAATTTTTTCCCTCTTGAGATTAAAGTCCCTGACTGATTGATATTTCTTAGCCACCACTTTTACTGTTGTCTCTGGTGTTAGTTGAATGTCTGTTGCTAAAGAAATGTTTTTTTTTGTTTTTTTAAGCAAACAGTTGAATGATCTGACAGTTTTAAAGACCTTGCTCTATCAACATAAAATTTGGAGTCAAACAAAACTTTTAATCCTGAAACTTTCATTTCAAGTATAAATCTTTCTCTCTTTTCCTAGCCTTTCCTAGTTACATATTCATTTTCTCTATTTTAACGTCAAACTGAAAATCACCAGGAAGTAACTTTTGACTCCTAAGAATGACAAATAGTTTGAATTTAATGTTTTGTTGACATTGCTACATCTGCTGATATTACTTTGTTGTTGTCTTTGAAGATTTTTGTTCCAAGTAATAATTCTTTTGAAAAGCCTTTTCATTTACTTTTTCTTTTTTTGTCCATTATTAATCTGCTCTTATTACACTTACACATTGATCATATATCTCTCTCACTTAATACTTTACAAAATACTTTTAAACTTTTGATATTTCATTGGAAAAGCCTCTAAGTGCCTGCTTTTACTGTCCATAGTCATATTATGTATGTATTAATTTTAATTCATTTCTTTTCTCACTTAATTCAAATAAACAAGAAATTTGTTCATAAAGCAATAGATTTAGGGGCATTATCAGAGGAAAATCTTTTATATAAATATTACTTTTAAGTTCACTGCTTTGTCCACTCTGATCCCTTATTCTAATGAATTAATGCAATCCTATCTTGCTCTATTGGCAAGACTTACAATATACTGACTGTATGCCATGCTGAGGAGTAAGAACACTCCCCCTCCAAAAAAAAAGAGGTGTCTCTGGGTATGATACTAAACTGAATTTGGTCAAAAGTCTCCAATTCTGGGGATTGTGGAGTATCCCTGCATTTCCATCTCCCAGGTTCACTGACTGTGGTAGTATTTGTTACGGTCCCATCCTTGGGTCAAATAGATTTGTTTAAGAATTATTCATATTCTATGGGCTCAGGTACAAAAAACAAACTACACAAAAAATGTAAATATGAATGTGATTCCCTAACCTCTAGGCATAGAATAACCCTAGACTGGTTGACATGCAGTTAAAATCTATCAAATGATCCCTATCTTGGGAACAAATCAAAACTTGAAGATGTGCTTCAATCAAATGCCTTTTTCTGCAAACTATTATCTCCCCACCTCCCACTTTTAAGCATAATGCTTTAGTGTTATTATTCTTTTTATAAGAATTAAAAACATTTTCTTGCCTCCACCTCCATGTTATTTTAAATATCAATAATCTAAATGGAAGAATTTTTAGCTAAAGAGCCCATTATATGACATTCTATATTATGGGCTTCTCATAACACAACAAAGGGCCAGAACTAGAAACCTATTTCAAAACATTTGAGAATGGAATATTTTAGTTTCAGTTTGAGATTTTACTTGTTCTCTTTTTTTGTTAACTTAAAATTAAAGTTTTGCTTATACATTTGGAACAACTTTTATGATTATTGAATTAAAGTATTGGATCTATTTTATTGTATAAAACTTTTTTGGTTTGAACTTCATTACTGAAAAAAATCATTAAGGAATCTTCTTAGACTTATAAGTTTATTTAAAATTTTAAATTTAAAGTTAATTGAACATTTTCCACTCAAATTGAAAAATGTTAAATTAACTTTTAACTCTTTCAGTTAGTTAATTCATATTCTCTGAAAGCAAATAAATACACTTAGTGACAAATATTTGTGTATTTCCATAATCCCAAAAATTGAAGTTTATCTTTTTTTTGTTTTTTCTTGGACAAGTAAAACCTTGTTTTTTTTGGGTGGGGTAGGTTTTTCTGGGTTTTTTCTCTTTTTTGGGGCGGGGGGGGGGTCACGGTTCTTATTAATTTTACTGTAATGGGACATTTTTACACATTAAAATTGAAGAAAAATATGAAGAATTTCATCATGTAAAAAGTTAGTCAATATTTTGTTGGGTTTATTTTTAGCAGACTTCTTCAGAAGTGTTTTTATTTTTTCCCCAAATTTGATTTTTACACTAAAGATATATAATATGAAAAGTACAAGATCAAGGAATTCAAATAAGTTTTTTGATTTTTACACATTTAAAAATATTTTATCAAAGTTATCTTAATGTTTTCACTATATATTTATAAAACAAATGTATTGATAAAATTTAATTTTTCATATAGTGTTTGTCTTTAACATGAAATAGAAACAAATTTAATGCTTTTATTTTGCAATATTAATGAAAAGGTTATTTAAGAATGCTATTACGTAAAGTTAATGTCATAATTAAATTCAATTTTGATAATTTAAAATTTTTACATATCAAAAATATTTCTTATTCTCTCTGAAAAAAATTTCAGACCAAGTGTTTTTTTTTTTTTTTTACATTACGCATAAAATAATAGTTAAGTCCAAAGGATATAAAGTAAATAGATCTTATACTCATTTCAATTGAATAATGATGAAAGTTGTTTGAAATGTATAAGCAAAATTTTCTACATCAAACTAGTAAAATCTCAAACTAAAATGCGTAGTTCTCAAACATTTTTAAATAGGCCTCCAATTCTGGCCCTTAACCATGTCATTAAAAGGTCTTTAGAATATGATGACATGCCCTTTGTCACCAAAATGATGAAACTTGGTAACATTCAATACTGCAAATTGGTGAGGCTTCCTTTTATTACTACATTCCATTACTGTACACAACAAATGTTATCTGATTTTTATATTGGATTACTTAAAAATAAAAGCTTTTTTGAAAATATCCTTTTTTGCATTTAAAATTGATACAAAATATAGAATATCAATGTTGAAGGTTAAACTCTTAAAGAGGCAGATATTTGTTCAGTATTGTCTTGTAGATGCAAAGTTTGCTTGTATATTTATCTTTTAAGGGGAAGACATATAATGTGAAAAGTACAAGATCAAGGAATTCAAATTAGTTTTTTGATTGATCAGTATCTTGCTAGATTTCTCAAGTCTGATTTGCGAAAACTAGTGGAGGTTGTTTATAAAACAGCTTATTTATAGATGTTTTTTGTTTCTGTATCTCTGGATTTTTCAATATTTACACCCCCCCTTATCATCATAACAAGCCACAAATTCCTCTCTACTTTAGCTGTTATCAAAAATCTGATTCTAAAAGCTCAAAATTTTCAAGTGCAATCTTAATCTGACTTAATCTCTTAAAAACTGTTTTTAATTAAGACAAATATTTTCCCTCTATTGTCATTGATTTATTTACTTTTATTTGTTTGTACTTTTTTTTTTTTTTTTTTTTTCATTTGTAGATTTATACCATCTTTCCTGTTGCAATGTCTTAATATTTGAAGATTTTGTTCACAATGAAAATGAAGTGTCAAGAAACCACTTACTTTGTATGTGAATAGATGTGTGTGTATTCAGTGTTGGATTTACATATGGGCTGCGGCCCAGTGGTTGTCCTCAAAGATCTCCACTCTTTGACCTCCTGATGAAGCTAAAAATAATACACATCTATTTTCAGATTTAATGGGACTCCTCTGAACTAATTTGAAACATTTTAGAATATATGGGCCCTTCTAGTTGGAGTGGTTCTTTTTAAATTCAGTGGGGTCCTTTTTGAATTTTACACAAAAAGCATCATTTAAAATATCTTTTTCTTTTATAGATACTGGGGGGGGGTGAACATACATAATGAAAGGGCTCCAAATTCTGTTTGCCCACGGCCTGGTTAAGACCTAAATCTGGTCCTGTATATCATGCAGTTATTGTCATAAAGATGGCAAAGGATTAATTCTATATACTTAATTACTAAACTTTTGCTTAGGTGTGGCACAAGGCTGGATGAATGGGGCACCCAGTGAGATTTTAATTCACAAGTAATGTTTTGCTTGTTTAGCTAACTTTCACTCAAGATAAGGGGCCTTGTTAATTCTATATACCATGATTAAAATATAATTACACTTTATAACTGAAAACAAAGCATTTGTAAAGCAGTTACAAATCTTTCTAAATTCTGTTCAGATTATATGGATGCCTTGAAGATTGAAATTAAAACAAGTCTCTGATTAAGTCTTTAAGGTTATATTTCAGGTTTTTGATTTTTTTTTTTTTTTTTTTTTTTTTCACCACTAGCTGCCAAGCATTGTTCACTCTTGCACCAATTTTAAATCATTTACTGTTAAGCAAAGTGGTCCTTTATAGACCAAAAAAGAGAAATGACAAACCCATGAAGTAGCCATTGACCCTACTTAAGGCAGCAGTGTTTTATGTTGACTTGAAACTGTGCAATCATTTATATATTTTGGCACTACAGAAGAATTATTTACTGTCTGTTATTTTGGGGTTGTTTCAGGGAGGAGTCCCCTTGGCTGTTTGCAAGTAGGTAGCATCATGTTACTAAAATTGAATTATTTGATGAGTCAAGTGAAATAATGCTAACTTTTTTCTGATTGACAATAGAACAAAGTTAATGTTCTATTTCACAAGAGTTGTTTCTTAGGGCTAATAAATTGCAAAGAATAGAATATAAAAAGAATTTAAGAAGTTGTATAAAGAAAACATAATAAAATGAATCTGGTCTAAATTGACTCGATCTTGTTTTTATTAATTTATTATCTCACAAATTTGATTAAAATTACTGGGGGAATCCCCATGGCCTAGTGGTTAACATGCTGGACTGCATCATAGTAAGGGAGTTCAAACTCCAGTCTTTACATTCAATTTCAGACTAATACCCTTGGTAAAAGTATAAACTCCCTTATCCCTTCAGCTATAGGTTAAATAGTGCTACTACAGTTCTTCTTGGATGGTTTTGGCATTAAATAGCCCTTGAAGGTTGTATGCCATTAAACAAAGAAACCAAACTAAACCAAAATTACTCTTTAATAGTAATTTATTTCTAAGAGTATTACCACTGGATATAAGTAATTCTTATTTTCAGTACTAAATCTGCTAGCATAACACAATGTAGAAATGGTGATCGGAAAACGGTGAAAAATAAGTTTCTTGATCTTATAATTGAGATATTGACTTACAAATTAGTTCCTTTTGGACTTTATATTTTGCTAAAAATCAAAGATTATTGCCACTTGTTACCAGAAAGTAAAGTTATTGTTTTACCACAATTTCAATATCTAGAAGACTATAATTTCAAAATTACCTTTTTTATAATAAAATGTCATTAGATGGTTGTAAGATTTCTTGTGAGTCTTGTTAGCTTTATATAACCAGAAATATTGAATAATCTTTTTCTTTTTTTTTTAAGTAAAATATAATTAATTCATGAATAATTTAACAATGAATTCATTTCAATCAAGTGTATTTGCCATTATTTTCAATCATCTTGCCATTTATCAGATAACTTGCTGATTTCTCTCAAGTAAAATTCAGCTGTTTTTGAGCTCAAAAGGTTTTCTACAAATATTTTCACTTGATATCAAAATGTTTTTGTTAGAGCACTTTGTAAAGAAGAAAAAAGATGGAAATTACTTAGTGTAAGATCTGTTAAATATGGGGTAGAACAGACTAGCCTAAATCCAATATTTTTTCTTGTTATTTTTACTGAATGTAACTTTGCATTATCGGGGAGAAGCACAATGTTTCTCCTATTAGCAAGTGCAGTGCATTTTCTTAAATTTTCATGCAAACATTGCAGCTGTTGAGAGTATGTCTGCATTGAGTATCTGTTTACAGTTTAAAAACTCAAAATGAATAATACTATGATGATCTCATTGTACACACAACATAACTTTTCTCCCATGAAGTTCTGTCTTTGGGGAAAGCTTTGGAGATTCATCCTTGTCAATCCACTGCTTTTTGACTTGAACATTGTCATAAAAGACTCATTTTTTATTACCTGTAATGTTGAGAAACTGGTCATTTCTCTGCCTTGAAAGATTTGTCACCATGAATACATGATTTTTCTTATTCGTCTTACTAACAGTATGAGGAGCACAAACACCCAGTTTGCTCACTTTTTCTATCCTTTTCAAGTGGCAGCAGATTAAATATTGGCATATATTGAGGTCAAGTGCTAATTCTCTTGTACTTTTGCATGGATTCTCTTAAAGCATCTTGACCCAGGTCTGGTGAGCACCATGGTTTAGGTTTCTCTCAATGACATCACCAGAACAAAACTTTGAAAACCAGTTTAAGGCTTGGTAGCCAGTAATGACACCTTGGCTATAAATGTAAGAAATTTTCTTAGCCATTTCTGTTGCATTTTTGTTATTCTTAAATTGCCACATTACAAATATGCACTTTCTCTTTCATTTTACGGCCATGAGATCCTAGATGAAATAATGATGCACGCTCTTTCACAACTGAAATAAGAATGACTGAAGGCATTCTTTAATCAGGTAGTTTCCAGTTGCATTTAAAACATTGGAAACTTGAAACATATAATTGGAACTTCCTTTAAAAAACAAATTATACAATAGAAAAATAACAACATTGCTTAGTGGGTGGCAGAGATGGTGTTGGTGATTATGCTTGTTCCTCTTGTCTATTGTAAATGTTGCTAATATCTCCCAACTGAAGATTTTTCTCCTTGACATTAAATATTT
>OY757933.1:54997610-55175110 GCA_963585895.1 Sepioteuthis lessoniana | reverse complement strand
AAAGTGTTTTTAAAGTAATGCATCAGCTTCACCTGAGGCCAATACAGATTATACATGATTAAAACCAGTGTTAACATATGTCTAAGAAAAGTAATGTAAGATGCAGAGTGACATTGCTTGAAAAACTAGTTGAATCATTATTTCCTGTTCATCCAGACATAAACTGGACAATGTTTCAAATGTTCTTACATAAATTCTATATAACATAAGTATCAAATATTTAAAATAGTACAAAATTCTCTAAGTTATCAATGTTTTTATAATCATGCAAGGCACTCATTTTTAGCTTATAAAATCAATGCAAGTTAAAAAAAAAAATAGGCCAAAATAAATAAACTCAGTTTGGGGAATAATTTTATGGCTAAACATAATAGCTTAAAAGATGTCTGATTTTTTTTTTTTATTTACTTATATATTTATGTTAATTATTCATTTTTTTAGAGAAACATGAACGTTCTGGTTCACTTTAGATACCAACTTGAAGAGAAAATGAAATTAGTAACCTAAGTTCAAATCCTAGATGAGGTTGTTTATGCTTCACTTTGTTCTAATGCCCTTGGCATCTGCTATGGGTAAACATGTGCTTTAATCAGAGGCAACATCTCAACACTAAATGGTAGTTCTCTGAAACTAGTGGACAAGTTCACCTGCCTTGGAAGCAGTGTCTCATCAACCAAGACAGACATCAACTAGCAAAGGCATAGATAGCAATCGATTGGCTATTGGTCATATGGAATTCAGACCTGACTGATAAAATAAAACGCAGTTTTTTTCCAAGCAGCGGTCTTGTCAATACTGCTATATGGATGTACTACATGGACGCTAGCTAAACGTATGGAGAAAAAGCTCGATGGCAATTATACAAGAATGCAGTGAGCAATATTGAAAAAGTCCTGGAGGCAGCACTCCACAAAGCAGCAGCTGTACGGCCTCCTACCACCCATCACAAAAACTATCCAAGTTAGATGAACCAGACATGCAAGACACTGTTGAGAAGTAAGGATGAACTCATAAACAATATGCTCCTGTAGACCCCCTCACATGGACGAGCAAAGGCAGAATGACCAGCTAGAACCTATATACAACAGTTCTGTGCTGATACAGAATGTAGCCTTGAAGACCTACCAGGAATGATGGACGATAGACACAGGTGGCAAAAGAGGGCCAGGAAGATCCGTGCTGGCGACATGACATGATGAGGCAACCTAGGAAAAATCTGAATTCAAGCCAGCTTAATTCTGCTTAAAAATTGCCTTCATTTCACATCTTACTCGTGGCAGAGGATTGGATAAATACATACATCAAACTCGAAAAAGAAATTTCTGACCCAAAAAGAAATACTCTATTTGTTAGCTTCATAAGATATACATTTTACCAGCACTTTTGGGGGACTAATTTTTGCTAAAACAATATGGAACTTAAGATGAGTTTTCTATCATCAACATCCTATTCATAATACCAGTGCTTTGGGCAAAGTATAATATTTAGATACTTTGTATATAGTCAATCCAAACATGGTACTGATATTCCAATGTGGATTCAATACAAGTGTTGATTGGCCATCTATTCAATTTTACTTGTTCAACATCTTCAAAAACCCCAACAATGCAAATTATATAATTATATAACTTCTTTACTTGTAACCTGATCCTCTTGATTATGACTAGTTGAAAAGAAACTGCAATAATGCAAGTGTTCCTTTCATCAATGAACCTACCTCCACCCACCATGGCTGAAACAATTTGATTTTACAGACAAGAAATTATTCTAATTCAATTTAATGACTCAACTTGATTAATTCTGCCACTGATTATTTTAAAGTCTTCCTGCTTGCTGATTGAAAACCTATTGATTTTCTTTGACAAATGTTCGGAACTTACTTTTCTTGGTGCCAACATTGCCACAATCAGAAGAGAAAGGGGATTTGAGTTTTTATTTTATTTTTTAATTTATTTTTTAAATTTTTCATTCTCTGACAGTTTTATTGCTAAGAAATAAAGTGTTGAAACCTGATAAAAAGAAAATATTGTTGCAAATGGGTCATGATTTTCAGGCTGAATATAATTAGTTCAGAAAGTTATTTGACTGGAACAATTCTGTAAAAATATCATGTTGATGGTTATCTATACTTGGCATATTACTGATGCGCTGCAGCCAATAAATTTAAGCTACATATTTATAAAGTTTAAAACAAGTAGTATATGTGAATATTTGTTTCTGACATTTTTTTGTTTTTTTGTTTTTTGTTTTTTTTTTTATTCAAAATATTAGCCTGCTTATGAAAATTCTTTTCTAGTTAATATTCGAACCATGCATAGCATTATGAGCAAATGGTACCAAGTTTTTAAAAAAGCTAATAAAGAGGGGTCGTCCCCATAGCATAGTGGCTAACAGCACCATCATAGTGAGTATAAATTTCAGTATAACTATTACATTCACTTTTTGAATAATACCCTGGGGAAAGGTATAAGAAACCTCTTGTCCCCCCCTAGCTTTGGGTTAAATAGTTCTACTACTGTTCTTCTATGAGGATGGCTTTGGCATTACCTTCAAAGGTTGATGTGCCATTAAACGAAAACCTAATCCTAAAAGCTTGCATGGGCCTGGAAATATTACTCACTCAAGGTGGAAGTAGGAGTAGGATGTTCATGTATATCTGTGCTCACACACACATAACACATAATTTGGGGATTCACTCAGTCTTAACTGTTTACATCCAAACTGGAAAACTGTCTCTCAAATAACAAAGAATGTTGTATCTATTGTTCATTTTTTCATGATTCCATGTCCTCAGCAACTGAACACATGAAATAAAAACAATGGAAGAATGGAAGGATTTAACACGAGAAGTCTTGTCTTTTTATCATCTTTACTCCTCCACCAATGAATAATTTCACCAACATAGCATATGCTACAACCATTCATTCTGGGACTACACAACACATGGGACTACTACAGATTTATTTTGCACAAGATTGACCCATTCTCATTTACCAGTTTATAAGTTGTTTTTTTTATATTGTGGCTGCTAAGCAAAAATTCATATGTTCACCTGAAGCACTTTGTCATCAGGTCTTAGAATATGCTGACTGTATCTCATACAGAGGGGTAAGACCTTCCCTCTCTCAAAAAAAAGATATCTGCATATGAAAGTAAACTGCATCTGATGATAAGGCCCTACTTCTGGAAAGTATGGTGTACTTTTCATTACCCAAATCCACTTTGGTCTGGAGTGATAGTACCTGTTAGGATCCCTTCTATGGGTAAAAATTATTCCTATTTGGTAGGTCTGTGTGCAAAAAAATACACAAAATATGTAAATATTAACATAGAATAAATGTTCACCTCTAGACAAAGTAACTGTAGATTGGTTGACACACCTTTTACAATCAAATTATTTGTATTAAGAAAAGTTACTTGAAGTTATAATTGTTTGTTGTTAACATCCCTGGCCTAATGAGTAGAGTGTTTGCTAATGGTCCAGGAGACTGGGGTTCAATCCCAGGTCGAGTCCTACCAAAGACTTAAAAAATGGTACTTGATGCCGCTTTGCTTAAAACTCAGCATTATAATGTAAGGATTAAGGGTAAAGTGGAGCAGTCCAGGGAAAGGAGTAGCACCCTTCCCTACACCCTCAACTAAGATTGCCAACATTACTTATAATTGTTTACTAAAGATTATTTGTTATTTGAAACCATATAACTGTGTGCAAACAAATGACTATCATTAAATAGAAATGATTAAAGATATATAATTATTAGTATTCATCGGAATACTTGAAACCATATAACTGTACAAATTATTTGTATTAGATAGGAATACTTGATATACAACAGTGCAAAAAATTCTCTTGAACAACTATACAAAAAGAAAATGTGAATATAAATCTATGAATGCAATTTCTTAATCTCTAGCATGAAATAACCCTAGAGAGATTGACATGCTATCAAAATCAATTATTTTAAGCCAAAATATTTTACTGTAAATACTAATCTATATTCTATAACTTTTAGAAAAAATAAACTTTGATTTTTTTTTTTTAAACTTTCAAGTTAAAATAAGTGATTACAAATAATCTTCAGTATTATTTCTATATCTGTCTGTAAAATAGTTTTTTGATTGTAGAAAGTTTTATTGTAGCCCAGGCTGCCATGAGCAATTTAGTATATTAGAGACAAGACATTAGACACAAAAGTCTCTAGAAATTTGACTTTGATCCCAGTACACTAAGCCTCTTGTTGTTTACTTAGTGTTAGTATTGGCACAAAGCCCAAAGCATGGGACACACAGGCCATTAAGCCTTTTGCTTAACTTTATGAATAATAATAATAATAATAGTTAAGACCTTATTGATTTACTTGTTTATCTCAAGTGTTAGTTTGACTATTTTTACCTTTTAATTGCTGTCAAATGTTGTCTCTTTAATCTTCATTAAGAATGTTAATTATATCAACACAGATGGACAGTGTCAGTAAAGTAAATAAAGTTTAAGAGCTAATTAGTAAATATACAAGAGCACTAATCATTGATGGTTTAATTGTTATAAAAAGAAGAGTTTGCCTCTTTCATTTGAATTACTTCATATCAAATGGCCTACCAAATGAACTGCATTAAAAAGTTCTCAATTTGTATTAGAATAATACAATTTGATCCTGTGTGTTCAAATACTAGAGCAAGTCAAGTTTTGTAATATTGCCCCTATGACTTGGAT
Source organism: Sepioteuthis lessoniana (assembly GCA_963585895.1). Taxonomy (NCBI): domain Eukaryota; kingdom Metazoa; phylum Mollusca; class Cephalopoda; order Myopsida; family Loliginidae; genus Sepioteuthis; species Sepioteuthis lessoniana. The sequence continues at coordinate 55,170,399 of OY757933.1, read as the reverse complement.
AAAATCATAGCCTGACCTTTCCTGATCATCAAAGTTCTTGCAACCTGAGCAAATTCTTTTAAACATCTGGTTGTAAGACCATGGCTCAAAATATACAATGAGTGTAGCACTACACCTTAGGTTTCAGTCAGACCCCATGGTAACCTCACCATAAGTGATGAACACAAAACACTATTTGTTGGCTTGCTGGATACAAAAGTTTGTTACTGCCTTTTCACAGTAGTCAACGAAAAAGAGATAGTATAGGAAATGCATCAACTTATTTGAAAGTATAAACTATGCAAGGCAAAAGCAACAGCCACAAACTGTCATTTCTTCTCTGTTGACCCACTGCCACCTCCCACAGGGCCTCATCTCTTATCTGTGGCATCTCTGCTTCTTCTGCTGCTCTTTCTGACTACCTCCATTGCCTTGAATTGCTTTATTGTATGTTTTTCAAATTATTCCTTAACTAATGCTTTTATCACATTTTATCCCTAAAGCTTTTAGTGACACATCTAGGCAAAACAAGTTTTATTCACCTTGATAGTTACAAATTGCCCCACCTCCAACTTTGAAGTCTAAGTTTAGCTAGAAAACAATTTATAACTAAAATCCCAAATTATTTTACATGGTTACTGTACTCTGATCAAATGCACCTTCACCATTTGCACAACAAATATTTTTGGTTACTTCTGTGGTGCTACCAGTTTGAATTGCACCATAAATTCCAAAATAAGACAACAGTGCACATTCATCTGTGCAGCTTTCAAATTATACAGAGTGAAGAAATGCATGTCAGTATACCAACTGTCATGATACTACCAACCACAAAGGGTGCATTTCATAGCTTGAACTACTTTGGTTGCATATCTGCCACAAACTTGCACATACCAAAATATTGCAAAACTTTTGAAAGCAGTTGAGATTTCAATTTTTTTCAACTATTTCCCTCCAAGACACCACCTCAGGATCACAGAGAGCTTTTGTATTTTATTTCATATAATCTAAGGACATAGAAAAGTATTGCATTAAAAACTTTCATCTTAACATAAAAAGATCTTTGCGGGAAGCAGTCAAAAGATGATGTACCTTTCTTTTTTTTTTTTTTCTTATATACTAGTATATGAAATTAATAATTCAAATTAAGTCTATATTTAGTGTGTACATCAACATCCAACACCCAAATCACCACTTTCAGATTGTCAATCAAAGATGGCATCTAAGTAGACTGGTGTCATCTTATATTTTACTACTTTAAATTAAATATTGATCTGCACCTTATCATACAAGGTATGTTCAAAAATAAGTATAAAGACTGAATTTGTGTTTATCTAGACGAAAATGAACAATGAATGAAATGCTTTTCTTCAAAATTGTCCCCTTGTCATTAAAAACATTTATTCCACTGACTTGACCAGCTGTATATAGTGCACACATCTTCATTTAATGTTTAAATTTTTAAAATTTCAATTTTAATAGTTCTTTTATCTCACCACATATGCAGTGTTTTATAGTCAAAAGTTTATTCTAGCCATTAAATTTGTTACAAAATGTGCTACATCAAGAGGTTTAAATAGAAAAAACTTATACACAAGATCTGCTCACAAAGTATCCAGATATTTAATATACCAAATAAAAATATAGCCTACCTAGCGGAAAAGTCCCCTCATACTCTTTAGAGAACTTACTCTTAATATCTTAGAAATTTACTTTAGTATCTCTTCCATTTTTCAAAACGGTTTACAAAGTTCTCTTTTGGGACTTGCATCGTCTTCCTTGTTACATTATCTTTTGATCTTTGTCTACATTATTTCATCTGTGATTTTTAGCTTTGTGATAAGCTAAAAGATTCAGAATATGAAATCTAGACTAAAGGACAGGGTTTGACATGCCAAGGTAATATTTTTATGAAATAATTTACTTTCTTGGTGATTGAATGTAAATTGCACATAGTATACAAGTTTGTATAAAGTCAAGTAGACTGAGAAATCAAAGTAGAGGGTCTGTTTATACATGTTCAGTAAGGTTCCTTTTGATTCATTACAACCAATTCTTGAAGATATTCAAAATAGCTGTATATAAAAGTAAAAGTTGGCAACCTTAGTCAAGGGTAACCCAAAGGCTCCCTTTTCAATAGCTACTTCAACGAGGTGTGGGGAAGGACACTACTCCTTTATCTGGACTGCTCTACTGTACCCTTGATCTGTACCCTATAATGCTGAGTGTTAGGCAAGGCAGCATCAAGTACTTTTTGTTTTTTCTCCCCCCACCCCCGAGTCTTTGACATGACTCGACCTGGTATTGAATCCTGGTCTCCATTGGCTAACACTACTCATTTCCTGACAAACTTCTGGAATATATATATGTATATATTTTTCTTTTTCTAAGGGAGTAAGTTTCTTGGTAAACCCTTTATCTCACCCTCGTTATGAACTGTCCATTTTTTTAACACTCTTTAATTTAGCCAAAGATAAAGAGGAAAAAAAAACATTGTACAAATTGACATGCCAAATAATGACTACCACAAAGTAAATTGTGACTGCCTTTCTTGATTGGCTGCAATTTCTTTTTACATCTTTTCTCAAAAAAAGAAAAATTCTATTTTGGTATCCAGTTTATATCTTGTTTGTCATATCAGAAAAGTTTCATACTGAAAACTTTTAAATATACTTGGCATGTTATAAAACAAAAAACTTCTACAATGTTTGGAAATGCTGAATACTCTTCCAACTTAAACATTTTTGAGGATGATAAATTTTATCAAATTAGTATCATTTATACAAAAAAAATATGCTTGATAATTTTAAGGAATTTGGGGTGTGTTGTTTGTTTTTGTTGTTTTAGTATGTATTTTCTACATTTCATGATTGTAGACGTGTGTAAAAAAAAAAAAAAAAAGTGTGTGTGTGTATATATATATATATATATATATATATATATATATATATACACACACACACTAGGGGATGTCAAAGGTTTTGCAATATTTTGGTAATATTGAAGCACAATTTGGCAGTTCCCAATACTTTTGCAGACAATATGAAGATGACAAACCACACTTGACTGTAAGAGCTCACCTGATACTCTTAAGTACTTACTCACTGGATTTACCTGTATGGCTTTGAGCACAACATTGGAATCTTTGGTTTTAAGCCTACCTGACTTTGCCTTGTTATTGAGGTTCTTGCAACCCTCATGAAATTTCTTGAACTATCTGGTTACTGTACTGTGATCAACTATGCCTTCACCTTTCATATAGAAAATATTTTCTTTGTTTCCATGGCATAATGGCCCAGTTTGAACTTGTAAAGTATAAGTTCCTGAATTAAACTACATTACACATTCATCAGTGCAGCTTTCAAATCGCACATGGAATGAAGGAAGGTATTCCTCAGTACACCAATTACCAAGATACTACTAACCATAGTGGGTACCTTCCATGGCTTGAACTGCTTTAGTCTTGTGATATGTGCCATGAATTAGCACGTACCAAAACAGTGGGAAATGTTTGATTCTCCCTTTGTGTATGTTATGGTGTGTGTGTATGTATGTATGTGTGTGTGTATGTATATATATATATATATATATATATATATATATATATATATATATAGGCAGCATTTCTTCGTTAATGCAAATTTCATTAAACATAATAGACATTTTAGGTCTATGTATTTTCTGGATCCGTTCGAATTCCCGTATTACTTTTATCGTATTCGGGGGGAATTGATTTATGTATTGTCCATAGTTACATTTAATTACATTTACAGAAATACATTTAAAAGCAAATGCCGTAATCTTCAACGGCAAAGACGCCCTTACACAGTAGTAATATGCTAAAACAAAAGTTACATCACTTTTGTAATAGATCCTCTCCTGATGATGGCCCAAAGTCGGGCAGAAAGTACTAGGGATACATACAACTATGGACAATACATAAATCAATTCCCCATGAATACGGGAATTCAAACAGATCCAGAAGAAAATATGTAGACATAAAATATATATAATGCACACACAGACTTTAACCATATGCATAAATAAACTTGATTGTGGCTATGATAAAGTGTAAACAACCTTCCTATAAATTAATTTTGAATGTTTTTGTAAGTATATAATTTATGCTTATTGAAATGGTTGGGAGGTGGGATAGCATTTGAATTGACAAGATGTTAATTCTATGTGACATCATAGAGCAACCCCCAACAAAATAGACAACAGAAAAAGGCAGCAGCTGGCAGATTGCGACAATTAGAAAAAATGTGCCTTCTGTTACAGAATTTTTTTTTTTTTCAATTTTTGAAAATCAAGTGTTATTAATCTTTTGATGTCTAGGAACAGCTTTTATCCAAATCAACCTGTGCCTACTTCTCATAAAAGTTGCAAAGACAGTTTTTCAATTCTCCCTGAATTCTTTTTTAGTCTTAAATTAGTTTAAACCCCACTTTTATTTATTTACTTTAACTACCTTATCTCTGATTAATCTTTCTTCCATTATGTTCTTGATAAATAACTGAAAATACCAACTGCATCTTTGCAGAGAGGTAAGAACCCTCCCCAAGTAGTGTCATGGATATGATACTAAACTTTCTTATGGTGAGGCTCCTGTCCTGGAGCTCTGGGGACTGTGGAGTACCCCTTCATTGCCATTACTCCCAGATCCACTCTGAACCAGAGTGGTAACAACTGTTAAAGTTCCCTCTATGGGTCAAATAGATCTGTTTAAAGATTATTCATATTCTATAAGACCTTGCGCAAGAAAATTTTTAAATAATTTCACAAAAAATATGTAAATATACAAGGAATACCATTCCCCAACTTGTCGGCATAAAATAACCTTAGACAAGTTGACCTACCATTAATCAGATTCTATGATTGAAATATGTATTTCAATGTAAAATATCTTGATAGCTATGAAGTTGTGAATGTTCTTTAGCTGCTTTTCTTTACTCCAATTACACAAACACGTCTTGTAAAAGTCAAAGCTGAGTAAATTTCTATATAATAAGATCAAGCTGAAAGGAATACATCCAGTATTTATAACCATTGTATCTATCATTTAATGTACAAGGGTTTACTCTCAGCTATGAGTAAAATAGTTGGGACAAACTGAATTATCTTGGTCCCAACTATTTAACCAATCTAGAAGGATAACTCTGGATTCAAAACCAAGAACCAGAATCCTTTCAATGTTGTCTTAACCTCATTCTGGTTACTCTAGTAACTACTGCTACCAAGTTGTATCATCCTTTCTTTAGAAAAACTTCAGTAGTGAAAAGGGAGACTTTCTACATGGGTAATTCCAGTCTTTGATACAACCACTTTCTAGATCCAGGAACAATCTTATCTTCAGAGACTAATAGATAACATTTAAGCTTAATTAGTTATTTAAAAGTAAAAACGATCTGAAAAATTGTGTCATATAGAAACAGACTGCCTTATTTGAGAGAAAATGAGGAAACTTCATTGCCAAAAAAAGTGATGTTTTTATTTTTAAGTTATGCAATTATATTGTATTTAATGAATCATAACTTGATTATAAATCTATTGAAACAAATACTACCTTTTTTCTGTAATAGCTGTTACATTTAGCAGATGAAATTAATATGAAAATGTAACAACTGTTTTTGGACAGCTGTGATATTAAAAAAAGTTCTTTGAAAAATGTAATAGAAAACACAATTAAAAAGAAAATTCCTAAAACAAACATTGTTTCATGATATTCTTTTTATAAGAAATACTGTCAATTTCCAAATAGAATTGTTCTGTCACATTATTTAGACTGAATTATCCTTTGAATTTGAAAATGTTATGTATTCTAGTCACACCTTTCATTTTGATTCCCTATGCTTCCTATTTTAAATTCTATGGTTGCATGGTTTTCTATATTGTACTATAATACAAAATGCCATGGATAGGGACAAAGTTTTCAGATACAACTCAAAGCTTCATTACTAAATGCTAAATAATTTTTGTGAATTTTCAAGTATTTTGCTTAATGAATGAGAAATATTTCAGTTCATTGTGGCAATAATTCTCTTCACTTTTTTATGATCAAAATGGTTTTTTTGGAGATGTTTGAAAATTTCTTGCAATCAGTGTAGCCATGATTTTTTGGGGACAATTAAATGACTTGAATAAGAAAGAAATTTCATGACTGAAGTTTTTTTAGTAATAAAAAATGTTTATTTTCCTCGTCTACATTCTTTGAAACTCAGGTTGAAAACTTAATTCAGTACACTTTTGTTGTGCTGTTGCAGTTACTTGAGTCCATGATCATGCCAGCCTACTTGGTCAGTATAACAAAAACCACTGACAAACTAATTGGTCACTCGACATGTGTGTGTGTGATATATATCCTCTCTAGAAAGTCACAAGACTTTCTCAGTTACTGATTAAGAAGAAAAAGAAACAAAAGAATGTTTGTTTCTAACCTATTTATAATTTAATAATTGTGTTTGTAACTAATTTATCATAATTTTGACTTCTAAGAAACTGAATGTCTTCTCAAATAATTAGCATTTTTTTTCCTGTTCTTTTTCTACTTTCCTTAATGTCAACAAGACAATGAATTTCATCAAATTTTGAATAAGGAAAACTAACTCTGGGGAAACACAAAGCTAAAAGAAAAACAAAGATCAAACAATTTTCAGTCTTTTCATCTGACTCTTTAATTTTCAAAATTTTCTTGCACTCGTTCTGTAACGACTGTTTACATCATAACAGCCGTGCTTTTTGATCCAGACCAACTCAGGTTGACTGTTACTCACTGGGCCACAATGTCTTTAGCTTCTTGGAATGTGTTAATGATTGATTTCAGGTGTGTTAATGGGCCAAGGTATTTGATCTTAGAAAACTCATTCTCTAGGAGTATTGAATAAAATCTTTGCAAGCTGCTAAACTGAAACAAGTGCTGTCGTCCTCAATTAATGGGGAAAAAAACTTATTGGATTAGCTTCAAACTGTAGTACTGTAATCATTTGTGTATAAAATACGCTTTTTTCCAAATTTTCTTTGTCCCAATAGTTAGCATGCATATTATACACAAGAACTATATAGTTAACTTTTTTTCTGCCAGATGCTTCACCATAATTGGAACAGGATGACCGATAGTTATACTAATGGCCCAGACTAATGCTATTACAGAGAAATGTCCACTAAAATGTGTTTATGATTGGGATTTTTTTATGGAAACTTTTGCATGGACATGCCTGTACATTTGTCCCAAACACTATGTAAATTTAGTTTCAAAACATCATGAAAACTATAACGTCTCATTTTCAGTCAGTATGAACTGATTAAAAGTTAAGCAAATGCTAAAATTTGGTACTATAAATTCTTAAAGTCAGTTCTTATTACTCATGAGATTTTTTTTTTTCTATAGTCCAAAGTTAAGGTAAAAAGTGTTATACTAAAATTATTGTGATCTGTTCTCTCAAATGAAAAAGGTTTTAATTGCAAAATATCACACTTCAGATTAGTGCTTCAGAGCAGAGGTTAGCAAGCTCATCTCACAGACCATTACTCCAGAGTTCAATCCTCATTATTGAGTATCATGTACTTGAAGCTTTGTTCTAGGTTATACTAAGCTTAATAAGAAAAAATCTTTTGATTTTTGAACTTCTGATAATTAACAAATATTGTTAACAAAGTGATGTTTACATACTTAATTCATTAAGATAAAAAAAAATTCTTTAAAGTTTTATTGCTTGAAAGAAAAGCAACTCTTTGATATTAATTATTTAATTTGTATTTAGTATCTTTTCAACTAATCTAATTCAGGGTTTTTTTTTTTTTTTTTTTTTTTTTTGTTTTTTGGGGTGGAGGTCTATATCAACCAACAACAACAAATTCCATCTAAATTTGATCAAATGGATTAAATATATATTTCATTATATATTTAAATAAAATTAGTTTCTTAAATAAACTGTCAATTAATTCATTTTTAAAAGTTCTAAGCAAAGAGAACTAAATGTTATTGAATACATTAAATTATGATTTTTACACAAACTGTTGTGAGCTTATCTTTTGTGTTCTAGGTATAGCATCAAACTGCATCTGAAGGTGAGGCTCCAGTTCTGAAGGTCTGGCGAGTGTAGAGTTTCTCTGCATTGATATTACTCCCAGGTCCACTCAGACCCAAAGTAGTTGTACCTGTTAGGCTCATCTAGGGATCAAATTTATTTACAAATTCATATTTGATTGGACTGTGCAAAAAAAATGCCTTAAGAAACTAAATAAATGTAAATATCAACATACTTCACTAATCTCTAGGTATAAGATAACCCTATACAGGTTGACATGCCATAAAATTCACTTATTTGATCAATAGTCTGTATTTGATACCCCCATCCATAAACCAGCATTTAACTCTTCTAAGTGAGCCAGCTTATTAAAAATCACACCAATCCTGTCTTAAGCACACATTTTCTATTATAATCCAAGTACCTTAATACTCTGTTCACCCCTTTTTAATCACTTCTTGCCCAACATGCTGTTCAGCAACTGGAATTTTTTTTTTTTTTTTTTTTTTTCCAGCCATTGTGCATTTGCTTTTTAAGATATTATCTGAAGGTTCTACACATTCACTTGTCAAACTAATTAAATAATCGATGGTCCTTGGAGTTTCTTTACTTCAATAACTGAACTCCTGTTTGTAGCCCTAAATTTGCTACCAACAAAGGAGGAAAAGTGAAAATAAGAGATAAATAAATATAATTTTAATAAGAACAACCAGATATTTCTCACTTTGCTATCATGCAACACTTGGGCTGTCATGAAAGGCCAAGTGTTTATCATCACTATTTTTACACACAAAAGAAAATTGGGTTTTCTTTCTGGAAATGAAGCCACTCCAAACCACCCTGCACTTAGATATTTAAAAAAAAAAAAAAAAAAAAACAAGCACTGTCACTGTTGATCTGTTGCTTAGTGTTCAAATCTAGTTATTTCATAGTTTTCTATGTTGCTGTAAATCAAGGTGTTTTCTTTATATCTATTTCAATCGACAGAAGAAATATCACCTTACACAAAAAGAATGGGTTGTGAATGTAAGAACTCTGTTATCAAAATCTTTCTTGTATTTATGGATAAGAAAATTCTAATTAAGTGGGAGACATCTATTTTTTTTTTTTTCCTCTCTCTCTCTCTAATCACTGGAAAGCCATACATGTAACCAATATGGGTTTTTCTTGTCTTTGAACTGTTGGTTTTAGTTTTTGTTTTTTTGTGAGACAGGTAACCTTCCTATTTGTTAATTTTCTACAGGACTGAAATTTTTATAATTTTCAGTCTTATAGCAGACAAAACTTTTGATAAGTGTTGTGCATTCTCCACAATCAAAATTGTGAATCCTAAACAAATAATTGGTGTGGTGGTTCCTTATAAAGATTACCTTAGAATCCCATTTGAATTCCCTGAACACATTGCTTTTATACTTATAAAATCTCTCTGGATAATAAAGTGGAAGACCACAAGGTATAATTTACATTCTTTCACTCCTAATCCTTGTGGGTTGGCTTTCTGGAATGTTCTTGAAACTACAAACAAAACAGATTTTTTGAGAAGTGGAGTAAGATATCAAAAGAAAAAGACAATGACCTTATTCAAATGACATTTCTGTAGATACTGAGTTACATGTGATAGAAGATTTTTTTGTTTTTTTAAGTATTTGCTATACTTATAAAATCTTGAATATGCCAAAGATATCTGTATTAGCACTTCTTGCTTTCTATCAATATTGATGGAAATCATTAACACTTAGTTTGTTCTCTCTCTCTCTCTCTCTCTCTCTCTCTCCTTGAATAACATTCACTTAAAAGCCTATTTTATCAACCTTCACTTGATATCAAGTCACTTTTCTATTTATAGAATTATTGTTTGTAAATCCTAATAATCGTACCCTTCACTTCCCATCTACATGTTTTGCTTTCAAACATGCATAAACTTATTCTGACATGCAAACAAGCTTTTTATACAAAGGAATTTTAATGCCAAGTGATAAACTGTTTACATATAAAAAGAAAAAAGCATACAAATTCTATACATGTGCTTTTAGTTTCTTTTTTATACCTACATTTTACTTGCTCTATAGTTTGAGCTGTGTTACCCAGACCTACCAGCTGGGGCTGGATGGGACATAAGGTCACTTTTTAGGTGGCTTTTAACGGGTTGGAATTCAATTTTCCTTCTCCTGAACTAGTTGTCATATCAAGGTTAAAGAGCCCAGTTGGCCCAACTATTTACCCATAGCTGGAAAGAGAATAATTGGATGCCTACCTTTCCCAAGGATATTAGTACTTTGTGAAATGCAAACATCCTCGTCCAGGTGCAGTGTTTATTTATATATTCTACAGTGACTAGTCTAATTATAGTACAGGGTTGTGTTGTGGATATCACTAAGATCAAATTATTTCTATTTTGAATTAAAGATATTCTACACATACACCTGTTCAAGTACACCAGGAAAAATTTCTTCTGGTAATTTTTTTGTGTGTGAGATTTGAACTAATTAGACCCTTAAACTTGTCACTTTTTTTTTTTTTTTTTTTTTTTTTTTTTTTTTTTTTTAAATTTTTAAAAAAGTTATATTTTATAAGGTGATTCACTTTCATATTCTAATTGAATGTAGAATGATAACCCATTTCCTGAACAAGCATTTAAAAAAAAAAACACTCAACAGCACCTGTTAAATCTTTTAAAGAATAAGATAGATTTGACCTGTCTGGTTATTTGTCTTTTCCAATGTTAACTGTTCCAGAAATGGGATCATTCTACATTGAACTAATATGTAAAAGTGATCACCCCCCACTCTTATAAGATGTAAAGTTTGTAAAAAAAATAAAATAAAAAAGCAATTGCTATGTGCTTAAGGATTTAATTAGTTCCAATCACAAAAAAATTAGTTGAAATTTTTTTTCCATTGTGAACTTGAATGGATGCAAATGCAGAATTTTACCAAAAGATAAAAGGTGGTTGTCCTTAACAATGAAATCCACTCTTTCAGATATTTTACCTGGATTCTTCTCTCATAGACTCAATTGCCCTTCCCTTCCATACATATATACATGCTAACTTTTTCTTTTACCCTTGTGCACACATTTCTGAATGGGGAACTTATTAATTCACTTGTAATCTAAGCACAAAAATGTTGGTTATTGGAAAATGGCATAATTTTTCTGAAAAGGATTCTCTTTGACAACCTCCCCCCAAATTCCATCCTACTCCTCTTCCACAAAGCTGTGTTGAAAGCATGTCGGACAAATCAATCAATAATGTTTTCAGAATTCTCTTAACTGCTGTGCCAAAAATATTTTGCACGACTCTAGACGCTGCTCTTGGCTATACTGGTCCAGCCCATCTTTTTCTTTCCTGCCTGCTGGATACATTTTACTTGACACTGCTGCTGCAGTCCTGACCACCAACTATTAACCACCAACAATATTCATGTACCCAACCACCTGTTGGGCTCTCACTTTCTTCACTAATCCTTTAAAAAAAAAATTAATATTTCTAATACATGGGAGAAAAGTAGAAACTTATTTAACTCTTTCTATTCCTGCACCATTCATAGGGCTGCAAATATACCAACTGATTATCCATCAGAGGGGTAAGACCTCTCCCAAAGGGGCCTTGTGCATGACTAACCATATTTAATGGTGAGGCTCTATTTCTGGAGATTTAGAGTGGAGTATCCCTTCACTACCATAACTCCTAGGTCTGCTCTGACTTAGTGGCAGTACCTGTTAGGGTCCCAGGAAATCAAAAAAAGTAAATGAGGAATCTGATCTAAGGGTTGATACATTTAAAGCTGACAATTATATTTTGTCTATTGTATTGGTGAATGATTGGCTGACTGGTTAAAAATTTTATTTCAATAGAAACAAATGTTTTAAAAATATATAAAACCCTAATAAGACCTCATATAGAATATTGTATTCAGACCTAGTCTCCAGTGTCAAGACATTGAAATTTAGAGAGCATACAAAGTGACAAAATAAGATTTCAGTTACATGGAGAGAAAAGAGAAATTTGAATTAACTCCTTTACAAGAAAGAAGAATGAGAGGTGATCTAATTGAAACTTTCAAAATAATTGGAATTTCTCACTATAGTAGACTTTTTTTTTCAATATTTCTCCTCAAACTTAAAATTTACTATCAAGGCAGAATTCAAAAACTAAGTCTACTAACCAATTGTATTTTTTGGCTTATATATTTTGGGAACAAATTACATAATCAGATCAAAAACAGTGATAGTGTAAAAAGTTTTGATTTTAAATTGGATGATTTCAGAAAAATGGTAAGGAAAAGAATGCAAGAGTATTTTTAGAAACTATCAGATAAATTATGTAACTCAGTTTGTTCTGTGTATATTGTTTTAATTGTGTATATGTCAAGTGCAGAATTTTTTTTACAAGTTGTTGTGAGAAGATAGTAAAAAAAAAATAGAAATACTCAGAGACATTACAAACAAATAATGATGGAGGTCGAATAGATCTGTTTAAATATTATTCATATTCAACAGGAATACTTGCTACCATAAAACTAAGTATCTATATTAAGAGCTGTCACTTGAAGCTTTGTTTACTAAGGATTGTTTGTTACACATAACTACAAACAAATGATTTATTAAATAGAAATAATTGCTTTAAACCATATAATTATTAGTATTAGATAGGAATACTTGAAACTATACAAGTGTGCAAATAAATGACTATTATAAAAAGATTTGAAACCACGTAACTGAGTAAAAGAAAAAAAACTCTTAAATACCTACATAAATTTTTTAGCGCTTAGAATATTTAGACAAACTACATAAAAATATAAATATAGATGTATAATGAATGTGATTCCTTAACTTCTAGCTATAATATAATCCTAGACCAATTGACACTCTATCAAAATCTTTCCATCATACTTTAGTACAACTTTCTTGCATTAATTTTTCTTAGTTCAGGTGACTTTATTATGAATGATTCTTTAGATCCAATCTAAGTTGTTGTTTTTTTTTTTTTGGGGGGGGGGGGTTGATTTTGGGTTTTTTTTAAATTGATTGGACAAAACATGCCTGCTGTATTATGTGATTAAAAAAATGAGATTTATGGAATTAAATGGTATTAAGCATATTTTCTTGGGACCTCCTATATACTCCCTGAAAGGGTTAAACCTCTTTATTTCTTAGCAAATGTGAGACATATATGTGTATATGCTGAAGATCCTGTATCTGTACAATAGTTTGTGGCCTTGTACCAAACAGTCTTATTTAGTAAATGATCAAATTGCAGTTTATATAAGTCTAAAATGAGCATAACTCGTTCTTTCCTTTGAAAGAAGACACTTTTGTAGCAAAAGAAACACTACATGATATCAAGATCTACAAAGGACCATACTATTTAGCTTTTACTATTATATGATGACAGTTTTTTGTTTTTATTTTTTTCTTTGTGATTTAATATTTTGAATATCTTATCTCACTGTATAATCAATAAATGAATCTCAGTTCAGCTTAAATCAATACATTTAGAAAGCAAGCAACCAGCACACCATTTTATCCTGGTGCTTCCTGGTGTCATTTAGCTAAAGCTCAATAAAGTAATGGAATTTTATTTGCCTATTATTCCAACATCTTCTGTGATGATGATGTTCAGTAGAATAGGAAAGATAGAAAATGGAGGTATTTCAAAACAAAAAAAATTTTTTTTCCGATAAAGTTTTTAGGACATCTTTTTATCAGTAATAAAATAAGATTTTCATGTAAAGTAATGATAAAAACTTGTAACTGAGAAAAAATGAACATGATGAAAAATGTGTGTGTCTATATTTCAAGTTGTATGTGTGTGTCTCATATATATGAGAGAGATGTATAATCTGCCCTAATTTGTGTGTAATACTTATTAGTTGTTTTCATCTTTAAGTTGTAAGTATGTGTGTGTGTGTATGTATATATATATATATATATATATATATATATATATATATATATACACATACTCACAGCTGGAGAGAGAATAATTCAAATCATACCTTTCCCAAGGATATTAATGCAATGTAAAATGCAAACGGCCTCATCCAGGATTTGAACTCGGGTCACTGTCTATTTCCCCACAATATATTTTATATCATGATTAAAAGCAACAAAAAAAAAAGTTTTTTTTTAGATAAAAAAAAAACCTTAAAGTGTATCAAGAAAATACTTTCTATTATTTGAAGAGAATTTCCTTGAAATTCTTAGAAAATTCCAAACCCTGATAAAATGAATGATTTTTGCCCAGTCTTTGTCATCATTCATAAAATTAGTGTCAATTTTCCTGAAAATTTTTTTTCTTTTCTCCGTTTGTCAAATTTGCTTAATGTAAAGTTTTGAAAATATGTTGATCAAAAAATGATTCAGATGTGTTTAAATAGTCATAGGTTTTTTCCAAACTTAAAAAAAAAAAATAAATAAATCTTTCCATTTTCTTTGCTAATTATGAGGATTTTTTTTTTTTTTTTTTTTTTTTTTTTTTAAATATCTCTTCATGATTTATTCAGAACTTTTCAATAACATTAAAATCTTTTTGGCTGAAATAGATTCAATGTTTGTTTCTATTCTTGGTGGTGCTTTGTATGTTTGATAGAGGAAGTGTGTATAGTTTTGATAAGTCAACATGGATTGCCTCCCTTGATTTTTCTTGCCTTAAAATTGGTTAAATACTTGGTAAAGTTTCATTTAGATGCTAAGCATTGATTCATTATTTTTATTTATTTATTTATTTATTTTTATTTTTATTTTTATTTTTTTTTTAAGCCTGAAGCAAAAAAGTATATTTCATTACCTGAACCTGTTATTTTAATGAAAGGATGCAAGCTATTGTTTTTATTATGTTTTGCTGATAATTCTATTAGAGAAAAAGTACTAAAAAATAGTTTAAGTTTTATTTTTAACTAGGGTTTTTATTTCATTCCTTGCAATTTTTTCACACCACTATTAGCTGGTGGTCTTTCACTTGACTCTTCTGAGTATTCTGATCTTAACAATGCTGCAGTCTGTATGATCTTAATTCTTCCTCTGATTTACTATTCCTCCAATCTCATTTCCAAATCTTTAGGAACGATTTGAAATATGCTAACTACTATTGGTATCACTGTCACCTTCATGTTCCACAGGTTTTTCAGGTCTCTGCTAAGATCCAAATATTTATCTCCTGTCACTTTCTTTTTTACTCTATAGCCTACTGGAACAGCAGAATCTATTGAATAAGTTCTTTTTTGTTAACACTAGGTTTAGCCTTCTGACTGGGATTGGATGTAAAAGAGGAAATCAACTCAGAACAATTCATTAATAATATTAACGAATTGTTCTGAGTTGATTCCCTCTTTTCAATCCCTCTTTGAAAATCATGTTTTTTTTCTCATAGCAGATTGAATATTTATTGCCTTAATTTGGGGATTGTAGTACCTCACCTTACTCTGCCTTTTATTAACTAAACCCATCTGAATAGCTGTTTTCAATTTTTCTTCTCTTCTAACAAATTTCATAAATGTTGAAAAGTTAAAACTAAAATTTTTCTTTCATCAATGCGAGCAAAGGATTTAGATTTTGTTTGTCAAGTTTCATTTCTCTACACTTAATCTAATCCCTTTTTTTCTTTTTTTTTTTTTTTTAACTCATCATCAGAAATTAGAAATTTAACAAAAATGGAAACTCTACAATCCAAATTTTTCTTATCTGTATTCTTAGTATACAGTACTCAGTCAAATTGCTTTTTAGAAGTTTATTGCAATTGCAGTAAATTATATTCTTCCTTTTTACGATTTTTATAAAAACAAAACTCCAGGTTTGCTCTCTGTATGTGTATGTATACACCCACACAAAGGTGGGCTGAAATTTTCATATGTCATATCTGCTGTTGATAGCTTTTTTACCAATAGGACCCAAGCACTGCAACACTAATGAAAGAAGTGTGTGGACTGCAAGGTTGACTAACTTGGTCAACCTAATTTTTCAGCAAGCCCTCATATGAGATTTATTATATATATTGTTTGTTTTATTTATAAAGTGTGATATTGGTGATAGAGTATATATAGATCAAAGTTAGAATAGAATATATCTGCACTATTCTAACTTATATATATTGAAACTCATCTGACCATCATAATCTAATCTTTTCCCATTTACTCTGAATCTTAGTTATGTTTAGTCAAGCTATTTTTGCATTACTGCCTATAATTTTATGAAAAAATATCCTTCAGTTATTTTGTAAAACCATATACTTGTATAACCAATTAAGCATATCACTTGATGTAATAATTAGCAAACTAGGCTAACAGACTGACTTCAGTTTTCACTGGATGCTCTATACTTCTGGCCTTGTGGTAAACTAAGCTTAGCAAATGAATACTTGCACTGCTTTTACAAAGCTACTCTGGTGCACTAAAAGCAATGTTGTTTTTAGGAAAAAGTCTCTGATAATCAATTTGATTCAATTTCCATTAAGAATATTTTTTCTAAATATTATAAATTCTTTCCATTATTATTTTAAAATGGTTCTTTTAAACTGGCTTTGCAACCTTCTCTATTTGTTGGAATAACTATTATCTTTAACCCAGCACAAGCCTTGAGTGAAACTTTACAGCAGTTGATAACAATCCAGACCCAAAGATTGTGTTGGCACCGACATTCCTACCAAAACCTTTCTGAAAATACCAGCTGAGTTTGTAATAGTGTTGTATCTTTAGATCAAACTGAAGTACTTGCTTAAGGAATCCTTGACCACATTTACAGACATCCATTTTAAGATTTTTATTTTGAGATGCAAGACTTGAGTCTGCCATTTCCATTGTCATCTTAAAGCCAATGTGAGATAGTATAATGGCTGAGATAACAGTGAGCAGAGCTGGCAAAATAGTTACAATCTTGGCTTAAATTGTTGGAAGGCATGAACTTAACAGATTCTAGCTTACAAATATAAGCAGATAAAACTGAAAGACAATAGCAAACAATTGCTGTAAGATTATCAAATGATTTAAACCTCATAAAGCTCAAAGCCACATCATAAACTGTGATAGGTTTAGACAAATTCACCCAAAATACTACCAGACAAGCAACTTAACTTCTTCAAAAACACCAAACCAGAGGAAAATCTTGAACTTTCTAACAGAAACAAACCTTCATCAAAATCTAACCAAATATAAAAAACAAAAACCTATACCCTAAAACAGAAGACAAAACCAATCTAACCCTTTCTGGCTTTAGATATCTCACAGAGGTTAATATGCCATTAAACAAAACTCAAAACCACAAATGAATCTCATGCCTAACACTCTATTGTCTGTAGAAAAGATGGTTAAATCTTGCAAATGGCTGAGGACAGTTAAGTTCTAGCAAAGGGTAGATACACTGACATGTTTAGATCAAGGATTCTCAAATTTTATGGCATAAAACATACTAAGAAATATATTGGACTTATGACACAAGGCCACAATTAGAGTAGATAGTGTTTTTTATATTTAAAATACTGTATTTAGAAAAATGTATGCAGCACACTTGGGAGACAGTAACAGTACATGGTTTTAATACAATTGGTCTTACTACATAAGCAGCAGTTATATTATTTTATGAAAATAGCTGCCAATTTGATTCCATTTCTTTAATTCAGCTTTGTTCACTTGAACATATACCCACTCTGACAATGGGGCTTAGAATACACTATCACTTCCTGCAAAGGAATAAGACCCTCACAAAAGGGTGTCCTTGGTAAGCATTTGATAGGGAGACTCCAGTTTTAGAGATCTGGGGAGTGTGAAGTATCCTTTTATTGCCATTATTCCCAGGTCCACTCTAACATGGAGTGGTAGTACCTATTTGGCTCTGATCCGAGTCAAATAGATCTGTTTAAAAACTATATTTGATAGTAGTACTTGGTGCCTTTATAACAGTAAATTATTTGTATTAAGAACAGTTACTTGAAGCTATAATTGCTTACTAAGGATTGTTATTTGTTACTTAAAACCACTATGTGAGCAAATGACTATTAATTAGAATTACTTGAAACCATATAATTATTAGTATTAGGAATACTTGATATTATGACTGTGCTAAAAACTCTTTAGAAACTGTATAAAAAAAAAGAATGTGCAATTGGTGCAATTCCCTATCATCTAGGCATAAAATAATCCCAGACAGGTTGACATGACATTAAAATCAATCTTATAGAATCCTTTAATATTAAACAAGATCTCACTCTGTATGCTTTTGACAAGGACTCAATTGACTTCTTCTGCCAACCAATTAAATTTGTTATATGTTGGGAGATTTCCTGAAGATAAGTTTGACTGCTTACTTTGTATGTCTCCCATAGAACATTTGATCAGATGGCTGGGTTACATGTAAATGTTTTTTTTTGGGGGGGGGAGTATTTTACTATATTTCTATAAAAGTGAAGGAACATAATTTCTTTATTCTGAATTTTTTTTTTTTTTTTTTTTTTTTTTTTTTTATCTTACTGTGGATTTAGTGATAAAAGATGTTTAAGTATTTGTAATTTCAAAACAAGATTCTCATCTGGTTAATTGTATGAAATTGAACCCCCAGAGTTTGATTCTATGCTCTCTCTCTCTGGTGATAAAATATAATAGAAACCCTCAAAATATCTAATGTGGTTATTGTTTATTATCCTTCCTTGGTCATCCCTGCTTTTTATTATCTTCTCTCAACTTTAAAAAAAAAATCAAAAAGAATCATTGCACAGAATATATACATTATTAATACCATATCTATATACAGATCAAATTCTGTTAAGTAATTCATCCAATAGTTCCTGAAAATGCTCTCTTAATTTCTTTTTCTGAAACCATCCAATTAATCTTTTTTTTTTTTTTTTTTTTTTTTTTTTTACACTATTGCTGCTGTTAGTCTAATTTGGCAATTTGTTCCCAAAATATTACTTTATCAGCAAAAATTCATATTGGTTAGTAGACTTGGTTTTTAAAATGTCTTGAAAGTAAATTTTCCAGTTCAAGGAGAAATATTTAAAAAAATGTCTACCATAATTAGAAATTCCATTATTCTGAAAGTTTCAATTAGATCACCTCTCATTCTTCTTTCTAGTCAATTAGTTAATCCAAATGTTCTCTAATCTCACCTTGTACCTTTTATTTTTGTCACTTTGTATGTCTTTTAATCTCAATATTAAACTCTAATTTCCATGTCTTGTCACTGGAGTCCAGGCTCGAGTTCAATATTCTATATGAGGCTTTATTAGGGTTGTATATATTTTAAACATTTGCCTCCCTTGAAATAGCTTTGCTTTCAATGTGATGTATGTATTTACCGCAACCTTTCTGCCATGGACAGGATGTGATATGATTTATTTTTCAACTGAGTATAGCTGGTTTGAAGTCAATTTTCCTTCTCCTTGACAGGTTGTCTAATAAAGACTAAAGAATCTTTCACTGTGATATATCACTGACCCAGTGCTCTAAGTAAATTTCAGTCTTTTCCCAAGAATTAAATAGAAAACTTCTTATATCATACTCTTGGTCAATGTGTGAGCTATATTTTCTGGAAGTTCCTATATAAGCCAACTTCAATCAAGTTATAAGACTTTAGCCTTGGGTTTCATAGTATAAAAAAAGATATCATTGGTATGTGAGACAAGATCAAAAATGGTACTAATATGGAAGACACTCATTAATAAAGGCCTTTGAGATAATCCTACTGAACTTTGTAATATCATGTATTAAGTGTATACTAAAGCTTTCCATGCTTTTTTTCTTTTTAAACTAGATTGATTGCAGAGGATTTTAACTTAAAACGCTGGAAACTTTTGCAGATGCCTAAATAAATGCTTTTGTTGATAAAATTAAACTGTTATATTTTTAATGTTAAAAAATAAATTGAACTGGAGATCTTTTTCTCTCTGTAATTTATTAAATTTGACTAAGATTTTTTACTAACATCACGATTGTACCTTGCACAAAAGAATATCTCAAGTCTTACTGCTTGTTTATAGGTTTGAACATGAGCTAGCATTACTAAAAGAAATATGCAAATATAGTCATAAATCTGCTGAGAGAAGTTATTTTCT
This sequence comes from Sepioteuthis lessoniana, assembly GCA_963585895.1. Classification (NCBI taxonomy): domain Eukaryota; kingdom Metazoa; phylum Mollusca; class Cephalopoda; order Myopsida; family Loliginidae; genus Sepioteuthis; species Sepioteuthis lessoniana. The sequence goes on along the minus strand of OY757933.1, from coordinate 55,150,350 downwards.
CATAGACATCTTCATCTCAATTTATTTTAAAACCTCTGAATGCAGTCTTTACACAGAAGTGTTGTAAAAGGTCTGTCTGAAAAGTAACCAGCCATTTAATTTTCAAACTAAAATTGCCTACCTATGGTAAGTAAGTAAAGTTAGCGACCATAGTCGAGGGTGACCCGAAGGCTCCCTTTTCGATAGCTACTACACCAAGGTGTAGGGGAGGGCGCTACTCCATTCCCTGGATTGCTCCACTTCACCCTTGAACCGCACCTTTTAATGCTGAGTGTTAAGCAAGGTGGTATCAAGTTCCATTTTTAAAGTCTTTGGTATGACTCGACCTGGGATTGAACCTAGGTCTCCCGGGCCATTGGCGAACACTCTAACCGCTGGGCCAACTTGGAGTCTCCTTAGGACCTAACAACATATCCAGAACTCATTCTACAGAAATTATATATGGTCTTCTTTTAGGATCACCTTCAGCTGTCTCATTTCATTCTATTTTTCTTCAAATTGTTTTAATGACAAATTAAAGATTTAAGCTTTAGTATTAGTATCTCAGCGTTCCTTCCACTTTTCAAAACAGTATGCAAAGTTTTCTTTTACCTTCAGCTGTCTCATAAAATGCCCTTTAATCTCATCCATGGATCAGTTTCCTTTTTAAGGGTAGTTTTTGGCTTTGAGAAAAGTCAAAAATCACAAGGACCCTAATCTGGATTGAAGCGGTTACTAAACCTGAGTGATGTTATGTGTTATCATAAACACCTTGCAAAAGACTTAAAAAGATGGGAGGAATATTGCTATAATGAATGGAATGTTTACACAAGTTCACATCATTGTAGACTGAAAATTAATTTTTGGTGCAATTTTTATCAATTTGAGACTGTATATTGATTTTTTTTCCCAACTTTCATAATATTTCAGTTTTATATTTTGTAGCCTTTAAAATAACTGGGGTTTTCCATAGGTACATTTGGTTCTATGGTTGAAGTACATATATATATATATATATATATATATATATATATCTATATCTCCCCTTTCAACTTTTAGTGTAAATTATATATATTTTTGTGAACTGAGTATGTATTTTATCTTTTGACTAAATTTAAATGTTTTCTTTCTTTTCAGGTAAGTATTCCTGTCTTTTTACCAGTGAAATCTTTACGGTACTTTTGGTAAGACACTTATCAGTTTATCTTTTATATTCCCCCCACACACTTCTATTTGAACTTATTGTTTGGAAACAAATGGATTTTAATATTCTCTTCGGTCATAATGCATTAAATGTTTTTGCACTCAGGTTACCAATTCCTTAGCCATAAGATTCTTAGCCAATCTCAACAGAATCAAATTAACATGAATTCCAATTGTATCGTTGTCATCCGTACAACGACTGAATCAAAACACTTTACTATTTGATTATTTCTTTGTAGATTTGCCTGTCATAAATTGAACTATATTCAAGCACTAATCTTACCTTCCATATTTGCACTGCTTGTTCTTATTCTCTTGCCACTAATCACTGGTATAATGGCTGCAGTCATCACCATTGATGAAAGCTAATTTCTTGTTAACATCACAAAAGTCTTTGGCTTATGGCTGAAAAAGACCTCTTGAATGTCGTAAATGAATTGCTTCTCTTTCTATGAGATTCGAGGAAGAACCAACACCGATAGCCAATGGTCTATGGTGCTCCATTAGGGACACTGCAGCAGCTGTTATGCTCCTTTGCAATAAGAATTATGGTAATTGTTAGCAGTTAGGCATCTATCATAGAGGGACATCATTTTATCTTATATCCTTGTTATTACACCAAACTGCTTTCAGTGGTGAGGCTTCAGTTTGAGAACTCTGGAAAGTATAGTCGCTCATTTGTTGCCATTACTTCTATGTCTACTCTGATCTGGAATCATTTTAGTACCTGATAGGATTTCATCTATGGGGCAAATAGATCTGCTGAGAAGTCATTAATATTGGATAGGGATAGTTGAAACCATATAACTGAAAACAAAGGAGTATTATTTCATAGAAATAGTTACTTGAAACGCATAAGTAATAAAGCTGGCAATGTTAGTCAAGACCAGAAGGCTCCCTTTTCAATAGCTACTACATTTTAAGTCTTTGGTATGACTTGACTTGGGATTGAACCCTGGTCTCCCGGACCATTGGTGAACACTGTACTCATTAGGCCAATTGTGTATAAATTATTAGAATTAGATTGGAACTCTTAAAATCATATAACTGTATGCAAATAAATGATTATAGACAAATAAAAAGGGTCATTTTCCTTTCTTCCTTTTTTTTTTTTTTTTTTTTTTAAATACAATGGATCATTGAAAATATAGTGATTACAATCAAACACTTAATGCTGAAATTTGATTCATTTTTAACTCATAAGTTGATATTCTGTTAAACAAATAATCTAAAACAAGATACACAATATCTTAATAATTTGATTTAGCTCTGTTATTTATAGATATAAGATGATCTGTGAATCCATTGGGTTCCCATTGTAACTGTGGCTCATGATGATACTGACGCTTCTATTTAAAGAGTGAAAGTTTAAAATAGCATTTCAATTATCTCTATTATGTCAATAATTTAAGTAGTTAAAAGATTTCATTCGCCACCAATACCCATACATGAGAATTTTATAAATATAGATATGCATGTGCATGTAGATTACATTATGTATACAATGTTATTTAAAAAGCATTATAACTATATTTGTGCATATATATATATATATATATATATATATATATATATATATATATATAAGCACTAAGTTGAATCTAAATGAAACTTAGATTCATTTATGTACTTCTTTTCTTTTATCAACAATCCGCATGTTGATTTATTCAAGCAGAAAAAGAGACAAATGGCAGAGAGATTGGTTTCTAGAACATTTTGTAAAGATAACTTTTAAAAAAATGTTTTTTTAAAACTGACTAGCTCAACACTTGAAGCACATGCAGGTGTTCCACATCCACTCAGGCATTTATTATAATACATTCATACACATTTTGGGCATGTGTTATTACATGTGGATGTCTTTATATATAATAAATGGCTTAGAAATGATGGCCTTGTTAAACCACTCATCAAATATTGATCAAATATATTAATTACATAAGAATATATGATTAAGTTTCAGTAATGATGTTCCCATTTAACATTTGATGGATTAGATAAATTAAAATCTAACTTCTGCTTGTGTATGTTTTATTGAATCAAATTTCCCCAACCCAATCTGTTTGTTGTAAAAATATCTGTATTGACACCAATCATCTGCAGATATTTTGTCAATTGTTATGACAGCCTAGTCGACTGAGGCTGTAGAATACACCAACTGCATCTCTGCAGAGGAGTAAAGCACCCACCCAATGAGTGTCCTGAATATGACACTAAACCATCTGAAAGTGAGGCTTCAGTCCTGGAGCTTTAGGGAATGGGAAGTACCTCTTCATTACTATTACTCCCAGGCCCACTCTGACCCAGAGTGGAAGTATCTGATAGGATTCCATCTATGAGTCAAATACAACTGTTTGACCAGTTAACTGTACAAACAAATGACTGATATTTAATTGAATTGTTAGTGTTACATAGCAATACTTGGGACCATTTAATTGTGTGCAAACGAATGAGTTATATTAATGAGATCTGTTTATAGCAATACTTAAAACCCTTTAACTGTGCAAAAATTGAATTATTTGTATTATATAGCAATACTTGGAACCCTTTGACTGTGTGCATACAAATTAATAAATTGTGTTGAATAGAATCATCAGTGTTAAATTGCTGTACTTGTAACCACTTCACTATGTGAAAACAAATGATTGATATTTAATCGAATTATTTGACAGCAATACTTGAAACCATTTAACTGTGTAAAACAATAGCAATAACTGCATGCAAATGAATTACTCTTTTTGAAAATGAAATTACTCACAAATTATATGTAAAAAGTAAAGTTGGCGACTACAGTTGAGAGTAACCAAAAGGCTCCCTTTTCAATGGCTACGACGCTGAAGTGTAGGGAAGGTGCTGCTCCTTTCCTGAGATTGCTCCACTTTACCCTTGATCCATGTTATAATGCTGAGTGTTAAGCAATGTGGCATCAAGTACTTTTTTTTTTTTTTTTAAGTTGTATGACTCGACCTGGGATTGAATCCCAGACCATTGGCAAACACTCTACTCATTAGATCAATTGCCCGTTATCAACCAAATAAGCGGTGTTAAGCTCTTTAATCATTTAACTTTGTGCAAACAAATGACTTGATGTTAAATCAAATTATTTGTGTTTTGATAGCAAAACTTGAAACCATTTAACAGTATGCTAATAAATGAGCTCTGGCTTTCTTAAAAATGTTACCAACAAACTATTTGTTTATAAATCATGTATATTCATATATATGTACAAACAGCATTTGGCATTAAGTAACTTATAAGGGTTGATATGCTATAAAACCCAACCAACCATGTGCACTGAGTTACCATCACATTAATAACAAATTCTACCCATTCTTCACGTCTCATACAGGATTTTTTTTGTGAAACATCACACAGATCTGACTCCCCACTCTTTAGAGTTCAAATTTGATTTCCTGCCACTTCTGGAATTTTGTGAAGCTAAAAAACATTATGGACAAAATGAAGAAAAATGCTAATAAGGAATTTAATGGCAATTCCCAAAGTGGACCCTGCAGATTATTTGAAAAAGTGAAAGGATGCTTGGATGAGTATGTGATGTCTCAAGAGGAGTACTTTAAAGGGGATTAAGGTGTCATTACCCTAGATAGGCTTTTTTAAATTTATTTTCATCTTTTTTATTTTATCCATTTTTCATTAATATTAAATGACTGGATGCTTTCTAGACAAAATTTATATATTGGAGATTAGGCAAATGTATTGCTTCCCCACCACCTCATAGTGTTGACTTTAAAAAAAAAAAAAAAAAAAAAAAAAACAGATTTTCTCTTGATTTTATTTGAAGAAAGGCAATCTTCCGCTCTTTGATATCTTACAGCCAATCATTGCATCTATTAATTTATGGTTTATTTTCCCCTATGATACATTTACGAATGAAAATTTACTTGTACTATTATGTAAAACAGTTTTACCCTACCCTCTTCATTTTTGAACCTGAAGGCCTATAAATTGATATCATTTGTTTGTATAGGACTCTTTCTCAGTGTTTGTGGATTTATTTTAGATTGTGTGTAATGGAAATGAGGCAATGTCTTCAACCCCTGGGATCATGGATAGAAATTGGTCATTTGTACAAGACTTTTGCGGCCTCTGTACATCATTAAGACTAATGCATAAAACCACTATCTCCCCACTCCCATTGCTCTCGACTTTATCAATTCCTTCTCTGCACATGTACGTGCATCTCTTATAGCCATGTTTTCTGATTTTCTTTCCAATGAGGATGAAACCATATAGTCCTTATAAAATGAAAATATTTTTCAATGCACTACAGAAAGTCACCCCAATTCAAAATGAGAAGTAAGATCTCCCCATAAAATGACACTGAACGACTTCTAATGGTGAGACTCCAATTCTGGAGATCTTGGAGAGTGTGGAGTACCTAATCATTGCTATTATTTCTAGTGGTAGCACCTGTTGGGTCACATCTATCAGTTAAATAGATCTGTTTAAGCATTATTCATATTCAATAGGACTGTGTACAGAAAACCTTAAGTTACACAAAAAATGTAAATATACAATAAATGGAATTTTCTAACTTCTGGGCATAAAATAACCCTAGACATGTTAACATGCTGTTAAAATCAGTCAACCAATTTCGAATAGACAACATGTTGAGGGTTTCTTTTTAGTGATTTTGATTGGGGTTTTTGTGTTATTGTTTTTTGTTTTTTTGTTTTTTCCTCTCCAAGAAATGTTGACTGTACTTTCAAAGGATTGAATTCACTGTTTTTTTTTTTTTGGTTTTTTTTTAAATGTTGTTTGTTGCCTTTATAAGGCAAATTTTTAGGAGTGGGGGCAGGGGTGGAGATCTCTTATCTTTTGAATCTTTAATTTGATGATAGCTACTTATACATTGCACTTTATTTTGTTTGTTTTTTTACCCTGTCTCATCCAACCACCAATCAATTATTCCTTGCTCTCATTTCAGCAGCTTTTCAGGAAGCAAGTATCCTTAATATCAGGGGACAGTTTTGTTAACATGTCATTTGTGGCCAATGATTTATGGCCTGTGGTTGTGTCACCTTGACTAATTAGACTGAGTGTTGGGAGCAAACAAACTTTTTTTTTGTGGGGGAGACCATTAAACCACTTTGACACATGATAGCAAGTGTTTTGGTTCTAATTTTTCTTTCCTTTTAACAAGTTGTAAGAAAAGGTAACAAAATAATTACTCTTGTAAAATGACAAATATAATTCACATGACTTACCAATCACATAACTTTTGGAAGTCACAGGTATTTAGAAAGTCACATCTGTCAGCACTTTTATTTATTTATCTAATACTAAAGTTATGAAGAAATTAACTTTCAGATGTAGTCCTTGTCATCTTTTCATAAAATGCTTCTTATTTGTTTTTTTTCTTTGTTTTGTTTTAAAGCTCTTATGAAAAAGATTCTCATTCAGATTTATTACCATCTCTTTTTCCTAGTACCAATATCAATTTTCCAGTCAGATGTAGTTACTGTTTATGTGTGTGTGTATATATATATATATATATATATATGCACGTGCACACACATACAAAATATATCGATTATAAAAAATGTAAAGCAGTTAGAACTAATATCAGATGTGTGGATTACCATCTTACCTATCAAAGACTTGAAACTCTGAGTTGTGAGTTTTAACCCTGCCTTCCATTTTTTTTTTTTTTTTTTTTTTTTTTTTTGATAAGCAGAGATTTATCAGCAGCTTTAGCTCAGTGATTGTGGATCAAACTGAAGAGTAAGTAATAGGAAGCCTCAACCTTTGAAATGAATTAGCAGTTTTATTATCAACATGATGGCTTAATATCACAGAACCAAGATCTTATACTTGTAAAACTAATGATATCTACATGGTCTCTAGCGTTTTCCTGACCATAGATCTTTTTGATGATTATTTCAAAAGTAGCAGAGAGTGGAGCTAATATCTCTCACAGTAGTTATTTCTTGTAGACCTTCTTGTTCTTTGTTTTTATCTTTGATTGAGTCTATTGGACAATAGTGTGATAGCAATGTTCATCTGCAAGTTCACTGTACATTTTGTATCCAATGTTCAAAATGCTGCCGGAAAAAAACAATCCAACCTTTTATACAAGAGGCAATGGCAGAATTTCTGTGCTAACCCTCAGATTAAAACTTATTTTTCATTAAATTCTTCAGTACTTTGAAACCTGGTCAGTGCAATCACACTTTTCACACACAATCATCTTTGCAATTTTTTTTTTTTTTTTACCCAAAGTCCTTTCTTAGAATTTGATTTCTTATTTAATTGCTCTAAATTGATGTCTTCATTTGTTTTTCATTGCAATACTGCAACATAAAGTTGCTGCACAGTAGTCAAATGAAAGGAATAGCGGATGCAACAAATCGATAGCACCACCATCCTTTTTAAAATTGTCTATTTTTACGAATGTCTCTATGTGAACTGCCAACTCAAGGGAGCTATTTTGCTGCAGCCCATGATTGTCCAGTTTATATTGTTGCTATCAATCGAAAATAATCTTTGAACAAAATGCTCCCTTAAAACAAACAAAAATCTAACTTGATAGTTGCTCAGCTGTTTGCACTTAAAACTTTGGCAATTTGTCATAAAATAGTTTTGCAGTGAATTCAATGGATCTGTTAGATATCTGCATGAATACAAGGAGTGTTAAAAAAAATACCAAAACTGTTTTCCAGATATGAGTTAGAATCATGGCTTGAACCATTGTACACTGTACATTTACTTTTGAAACATTTAAGAGTGGTGAATCTATGATTGCTACACAGAACTTTTCGTGCTCATTTCATGTCATGCCAGAATGATGCTGTTCTGGATAGAAAATCAACACTATGGGTTGAAAATTCTCAAAATAGCAGCATTCTAATGTAACACAAAATTAATGTGAAAATGTTTTTGTAGCAACTACAGATTCACCAATGTTAAAAAATTTTCAACAGCAAGTGCAATGTTGTCAAATCCAAGCCATGATCACAACAGATAATGTGAAAAAAAAAAAAAAATTCAAGCTACTGTTACCAGCCTAAATTCACTTGCATCACACAGGTGATGGTTTAAAATGTGGGAAGTATTTCTGTTGCACCTTGTATAATAAAGTGATATCTGGAGGAGTCATTGCTAATTCTCAGAACTTTGATTAGTTGTTTTTGGCACAACACAAGATTGTGCAAGTGCAACATCCTTCATACTCACTAGATCTAGTTCTATATAACTTTTGTCATAAACTGAAAGTTCATCTTGAACATCATCATGTCACACCATCAGCATGGATATCCCTGACCCTTTCTCACCACCCTTCTCTATCATCCATTGCTTCCAGCAGGTCTTCAGGGCTACATCCTGTATTGGCACAGAGCTACTGTATGTAGGTTCTAGCTAGTCATCCTGCCTTTGCTTGTCCATGTGAAGGGGTCTACAGGAGTACATCACTAATGAGTTTGTCCTTGCTTCTCCAGCAGTGTTCCACATGTCTGGTTCATTTAACTTTGATAGTTTTCGTGATGGGTGGTAAGTGGCCGTACAGCTGCTGCTTTGTGGGGTGCTGCCTCTGGACTTGTTCAATATTGCTAGCAGCATTCTTGTGTAGTTGCCGTCAAGCTTTTTCTCCATTCATTTAGTTAGCATTCATGTAGTGCATCCATACAGCAGTATCAACACTACTGCTGCTTGGAAGAAACTTTTATTGGTTAGGTCTGGCTTCCATATGACCGATAACCTATTGATAGCTGTCCATGCCTTTGCTAGTCGCGTGTTGATGTCTGTCTTGGTTGATGAGACACTTTTTCTTAGGTAGGTGAAATTGATAAAATGGAAGATATTATAACAAATACAACAGCACAGCTTCACACTTATGCTGTATCAAAATATAAGAGGGAATTCAACCAATGGAAAACTTGTGGTCATTAGTGTATTGAATGCTGAGAGTACTATTTTTTGAGAAAACATTTTAGTCATTGTTCATTACTGTGTTGGTAAATGCTGTTTCGGTCACTATTTATTTTTTTATTTGTTATTCATATAGTGAAATAAATATTCATAATCAACATAATCCCCATAATCCCCATAGCCACTTCAACAGTTTTCCTGTCACTTGTACACCAGCCCATGCAAGGAAAATACCTTTACAAATATTATTCATTAATGATTAATTTGGCTAATTAATAAGTGTTTGCTCTCAATCAATTTCTTAAAATGTTCCAAATTAAAATGTTCTCATTTGTTTTATGAATTTTCACTCTCTCTCTCTGTCTCACACCACTTTAACTTTTCAGTTGGTCTGCCATTTCATAAGATAAATATTATGTGTGTTTAACCCTTTTGCAGGCAGATGAATTTTTTAAATCTTTGAGTGGGGGATTTTTCTCTAGGTTAACACTGAATTGATTAATGAGCAACCATATGTAAAATGCCTTACACTGAACTAATACTTTAGAAAAAAAAATGTTGCTTTACCAGCAAAAAGGTTCATAAGGAATCTGGGATTCATTTTCTACTTTAGCAGATTTTTTAAATTTGTGTCAAAAGCTTCTAACCAACAATTCAGTCTATTGAACAATAAATGAAAATTTTTATTTAATTGTCAATATTACATTTGTGTGGATCATGTTTGGAAGCATGCTTGGTGTAACAGTGATCATCATAGAAAATGGAATTAGCAACTCAAGTTCAAATCCTTGACTAGGCAGTTTGCATTTCACTTCATTCTTATATCCTTGGGAAAGGCACGAATCCATCTCTTTTGGATTTGGCATTAAATAACCAACAAAGGTTGATATGCCATAAAACCCAACAAACCAAACCATCTCTTCTTCCTATCCACCAACTTTGGGTAAAATAGAACAGATTGGTTTCTCTAACCTTGGTTATGCAACCAGACTAGGAGAAAGAAAACGCTGAATTCAAACAAGCTATATTTTGCTTAAAAATTGACCTTGAGTTACATTCTGGTCATGGCAGAGAGGTTGGGTAAGCATGTACATTTGTAAAAATCATAGTAAACTTTGATTCCAAGATTAAAAGGAACTTCTTGTAACATTAAATAAGGGAGTGGTTATAAGCCTTAAAATTTCATTAGTTGATCCTTCCTGTTTCCTAGAAAAACTTCTAAATGTTTCCCAAACAATACTGACAAATAAGAATATGGCAAGGTAACTGGCTGTGAAACTCTTTATACAAATGGAATTCTTATCCTTATGTGTTGTATGGGGGGGGGCAGGATCATCAGACAGATTTTCTTTACTTTGAATTAAAACTTACATCACATGAATTTGAACTTTATCTTTTTGTTTAAACAAGTTTCTTGATTCTGTTTCGTCTTGAAGATGGTTTTTATTTGCACCTGTTTTGATTTCCAAGTTATCTTATATGAAACTTGTCTGATTTTCCTGTGTTCTTACAGAATTCTGATTTAATGCCACTCCCCATCAACTTGTTGAAAATACTGTAATTTGGTAGGATACAAATCTGACTTTTTGATTTAGTGGATATCATAAATGTTCAATGTTAAAGGTCTTATATTAATGTACTAAAAATAATTTGCAACTTCCCCTTCTAATAAAATTAAGAAAAACATAAAAAAAGTGAAGCAGTGCAAACAATTTTTTGTTCATATCTTCCTTTATATTTATAGCTAAAATCAGTGATTAATCATAGATTAAGTCTTTCTAAAAACATCTAACTTGTATATCTAATTTTAGCCAAATGGTTGATTTTAATAGCATGTCAACCAATCTAGGATTATTTCATGTTGAGAGGTTTAGGAATCCTGTTCATATTTTAATTTTTGTGTAGTTGTTTCTTAAGCACATGGTCATATAGAATATGAATGATTTTTAGACAGTCTATTTGACCTATAGATGGGACCCCAACAGGTACTACCACTGTGGGTTAGTGGACCTAGGAGTAATGACAAAGGGGTACTCCACATTCTCCAAATCTCTATAACTGAAGCATCACTATAAGATGCAGTTTAGTTTCATACCCTGAAACCCCCCAGGGGGGGTTGGGTCATACCCCCTCTGCAGGGGATACAGTCAGCATATTATAAACCCCACCAACAGGGCTTGGTAGAATAGGTTTAATGAAGTGTTCTTTCCTATAAAACAACTTTGAACTTTTTTCAAAATTTTTTGATTCCTCACAAGAAACCCTCATAGAATTCTAACTCGTTGATGTCATATTAAATTGTTTTTTACAAAGTATCTAAATCTGAAGAGGTAAGACCCCCCCCACTAAAACGAGTGTCCTGGATATGACACTAAACAATCTGATGGTGAGGTTCCAGCAGTGCTCGGGCTTTGCGGAGTACCCCTTTATTGCCATTGCTCCCAGATCCACTCTGGCCCGGCGTGGTAGCACCTGATAGGGCCCTATCTATGGGTTAAATAGAACTAACAGTATACTAATGCTAAACTGAATTGTTTGAAATAAAAATGTTTTTGACAATTAAACCATACTTACATTTAAACTGCGTGCTTATGCTTAACTGAATCATTTGAAATAGAACCGTTTTTTCGACTTTTAAAACTGTATTTACACTTAACTGAAATGTTACATATCACTGCTTGAATAGTTTGAAAGAGAAATGTTTTTGACCATTTAAACTGTGTACTTATGCTAAACTGAATTGTTTTAAATAGAACAGATTATTTACATAAAAATGGATTTGGCATTAAATAACCTACAAAGGTTGATATGTCATAAAACCCAACCAAACCTAAATCTGAAGACTATCAATATTTTTTTAATCAATTTCCCATCAGAAATCAAGAAATCCAATATTGTTTTAAATCAGAAAAGGTTTCTGAATATTATTTTGCTCTTTAATTCCTGCACAAGTCACCAGTGTCAAATGTTGCTGTTCTTTGGATAAGATCAAACATTCTTCTCCATAGTGGCTCCAAGATTCTTCCTGGGATTGAAGTTAGGCAGATTTCCTAGCCGCATCTGCCAAATCCATCTTTTCAAGAAAAAGTTCCATTTGCATAATTGCTTGTAATATTATTAGGTTCCATCAAGTTGTAGAATGGGATTCTAAGCAGACTTGTATTTTGTACACAGTGGCAAAGTATTCTAAATCAAAGATCAAGTCGAGTTGGGAAAAGAACAGAGCCATATCATCTTTGTAAAAAGAACAATGGGAGAAATGTGGTATCAGTTTTGACTATTCCTTCAAAATTGTCGTTAGTTAATGATAGCAAGCATAAAATGAGCTTTAGATAAAATACACTGAGTCCTTTCTGATTAAAATATCCAACTGCCTTTAAAAGTTGTCTTTTAAAATAACTTAACTCTGTTTTGGTTGCCAATTTTTGGCTTCAGAGATTTTATTACATTTCATAGAACTTATTATAGATTATATTTAGTTGCTTATGACTTCTCAGTTGTGAGAGTTCTCAATAGTTCTAACTCTTCATGTGTTTCTTGGTCATTCATATAATCTCAAAACTATTAAGATTTTCATTCTTTTGCAGTTCATGAGCATATTTACTTCTGTTGAGTAGAATACTATTTTGAGAAAGTTTCACTTGCAAAAATATTTCTTTGGGCTTTTCAGATAAATTAAACTGAACTTTGACTTTACCAAAATTACACAAAGATTCAAAGTTCTACACTTAGAATAATGGTTATCGTCACACGAAATGGAATCTGCGAACTGATTTTAAAAACCTGGGTGAGGCTGTTTGCATTTCACTCTGTGCTAATGCCCTTGGGAAAAGCATAAATTAATTTATTCTCCCAGCCATGAGTAAACAGTAGAGCAGTCTGGGTTCTTGAAACCTAACAAAAGGTTACTGAATGAGGAATAACCAAAAGAAATTGAGAATGAAATGGAAAATTTTAACATCAACAAAATACAATACTTGCCAACAGCATGAATAAGGTGCCTACTGCTAGTGGTGACTACTTAGTCAGCAAAAATGCCACCCCTCACAATAGTGTCCAACATATTTGAGGAATGGGATATACCCATTTCTGTTCACCAGTAGGATATATAACAGTTCTTTAGTGCTAGTTAGGCAACCAGTCTAAGAGAAGAAAAACATTGAATTCAAACAAACTGTACTCTGCTTAACAAATTGATCTGGTGTCAAATCCTTCTCCTTGTGGAGGGGTTGGTTAATAAATACATATCAAACTCTGTAAGAAATTTACTGACACAGAAACAAATACTGTTTGTTAACTCCTAAGGCATTTGGTGGGGGTGGAAGTTCCTCTGGTGTAGTATCCAACATGCTAGACCACAACATTGTAGTGAGTGAGTGAGTTCAAACTCCAGTTGTGCTATTATGTTCACTTTCAGACAAATACTTTTCAGAAAGGTATCAATCCCCTTATCTCTCCAGCTATGGGTTAAATTACTATTTAATTCTATAAGGATGGCTTTGGCATTAAATGGCCCACAATGATTGCTATGCAATTAAACAAAGAAACCAAACCAAACCTGTCATTTTGCAATCACTTTAGGGGACTAATGTTTGCTAAAATTCATGCTTCCAAGATCTTACAATGTTTTGTTTTTTTTTGTTTTTTTGGGGGGTTTTTTTTGGTTTTTTTCATGCGAAGTAGAATTTAAGGGATGGGGAATAATTGGGAGACAGGAGTAGAGCATTAAAGAAGTTTGCAAACAACAAATTTTCCATAACATTATTTGGGCTTCCCTTGGGTGGATAATGTTGAGCAGTTTGTTTGGTCCCAAGATATCCTTCCTTCCCACCCTCACCCCAGCATCTTTTGCTGGACTGAGTTCATGGCTTGGTGGCTGAGACCCTCTAATATGAGGGATGCTGAAGAGACCTAAGTTTTTTGAAATAGCCACTCGTGTCTCAATTCATTTACAGCTCCCCACTATAAAATGACCATGTGTCACATCCTGACTTGGTAGGAAGTCAGTTAAAAAGCACAAATGTTTATTCTCCAATTCTATTTTTAAGTTGATACTTTTCCTTGAGCTTAAGATTTTGGTATATTATAAAAAAAATGTTTGTGGGGCGCAATGCATTCCTTTTATTATAATGGAGATTGTGTCTGTAACTGAAATTGTCACAAATCCCTTAGTTATTTACATCACATTTGCTATGACCTCATTTTTATTAAAATCTCAATTAAGGAAATTGTTTTATACTAATACTGTTGGACTCAATACCTACAAATACCATGCAGTTGTGTTTTATGTATATACAACCAAATAGTGGTTTAGTGTGAATGGGAAGGCTAAATTCCATATTGATTTTAAATGATTTCAACAAGTATCTGCTTGATGTTATTAATTTCTAATTGTTTGGTTTTTATTTTTATAAATATCAATAAAAATCCCATTGCTATCTTAAAAGAAATCTGTAAACAAAAAGAAATAACTAATTTTATCCTTTATTGCCTAATTTAGTTAAATTATAAAATTTAGCCTTGATAACTTGGTAGTAATGAGAACAGCTAGTGTGCTAGCTGTTCTATTCTTTGATTATCCCCCCCCCCGCACGTTTCCAATAAGTTTAATGTAATAATTTAATTTTAAATATAATTAAATGCTATTTTTTTTAGTAGGGGGTTCTTTGCTTTGCCCAATGTTAGTATTTTTTTTTTTTTTTAAATATTTACTCATCTCACGCACATACACACAAAAGAATAAATAGTTCAAGTAAAGAAATAACTGCAATTTTGTTCTGTATGATTTAGTATAATAGATCTTAGTTTTGTTTAACTTAATATATATTTTAAGACTTATAGTGGCAGATGGGTACATATTTTTGCAAGTATGAATAGATATGGCAATTGATGAAAATGGTTCAAGGAATTACATTTGAGGATAAATCTTTAATGGACATGTAGTTTGAAATAAGATTTTCCAAAATTCTCACTCCTTAGTAGAACTATTTTTGCTTATAGAAAAATTTAATTCTTTCTGGAAACTGCTGTTAGTAAAAATTACCTGAAAATCATGTTTACTGAAAAAATAGAAAAATTTTTTATTCATTAAAAGAATTTTTTTTAAATGAATAATCTGTCATCAAAAGAATTCAATTTTTCTTTTAGAAAATGATTCTTTTATTGACTGCGAATTTTGGAAACTCATTTCCATGAAATGTTTTAATTGCTGTGTTTATATAAATGCTTCCCCTACACACAAACAAATTTTACTGATTTTGGAAAGCTTTTTTTTTCTTTTTTTTCTTTTTTTTTTTTTTTTATCTTCCAATCTTTTGAACCTTGATAGTTAGAAATAATCAATTCCCTGGTTACATTATACATGTAACAACTGAATTCTTTCGGAAAACTGTTGCTAGCAAAAATTACCTGAAGATCATGTTTACTGAAACAATTTTAGTGTTTCTGTTATCGGAATCAAAATCCACCATCCAATCTGCTTGTTGCCTACATTCTCCTACCGGCTTGATCAGTATTGATTTCTGCTTTATAATCAATAGATCAGCTAACTGTCTGCTTTGAAGTATTCTCGGTTCATTTTAGGCAAAATGTTAAACATGTCTCTATATGATTAAAACAATCCTTGCTGCTTCTATCTCAATAGTATTTCTTTTGAATTCTTTGTGATATTTTTCCTCCTCCCCCTCCATTAATAGGTCAGTAGGTTTATTGTTGTCATTCTAAATGCAATCCTGTTTGTAAAATTCTATAGACAAGGATTACATAAGAATTTTTTCCTTGACTTAATCTTCTTACATATTTCAAAGTTATAAGAATTAATTTTAAACTTAAATTATTTCCAACTTAAGGTTCCAGGAAATGTTAATGTCAAATAATATCTAATCAAAAGTAAAAAGCTATAATCGGTATCCATTTTCCTTTAAAAAAAAAAAATTGTCCCATAATAATTGTTGCATTTTATGTAGATTTCATACACTAAATATAACCAGTTATTGGAGAGGGGTGGTATTCAAAAAACGTTCTGGGTATTTGTCAGTCTATAAACTTATAAAATGAATTATTGTAGAATTTCCTCAATTTTAGAAAAGATCTTGAGCAGCTTTCTCTCTATATTTGTTTTTTTTTTTTGTTTTTGTGTTGTTTTTTTTTGTTATTTTTTGTTATATTGATCATCAATATTTTTATTGATCATCAATTTTTGATTGACTATCAATTGTAAGTTAAGACTTTTGCACTACATCATCGCAAGGCTTAGAATACACTGACACAATCTCCTGCAGAGGTGTAAGATCTCCAAAGGGAGTGTCCCAGGTATGACACTAAACTGTATCTGATGGTGAGGCTCTAATTCTGGAGATCTGGGGTGATTAAAGTACCCTTTCATTGTCATTACTCCCAGGTTTACTGTTCCAGAATGTTGGGGTCCCATGTGTAGGGTGGGAGTCCCATGGTGTAGTGGCTAAAGTGCTGGACTGCAGTCTTGAAGTAAACAAATTTGAAGTTCACATTATGATGTTCACTTTCAGACGAATACCCTTGGGAAAGGCATGAACCTGTTATACCCCTAGCTATGGGTTAAATAGTACCATTGCTGTCCTTCTCCTTTTAGCATTAAATAACCCATAAATATTGATATTCCATTAGATAAAGAAACTAGAAACTAAACCCATTTATTTAAAAATTATTCATGTTTTGATAAAAATGTTTGCTAAAAAACCTTAAACAACTACACAAATGTTAATATAAATGTACAAGGAATGCAATTCCTTGACCTCCAGACGCAAAATAACCCTCGACGAGTTAACATGCCATTAAATTATTTTAATCAATTTAAGAGATCTTGAACAGCCTCCTCTCTGTATTTGTTTCTTTCTATTAATCCACCAATTTTCATTTACTAGCAATCATAATTAAAAACGTTTGTACCACATTGAGTTTGTTTTAACCATACAATGTCAGCTGTCCTGTATCCATTAATTGTATTACTTGTAGATTTTTTTGTATAATCCAATTGAGATAAAGTTGTTCATTTCTCTACTTTATAATTTTCCTGAGAAGAATTTTCCAAGCTTAAAATATGTTTTCCCTTTATTTCCTTCATTATTAGATTGTCTTTTCTGCTGCTTTCTTTATTGATGGGCACAACTTTATTCTATCACTACATTGAACCTCTCTCTCTCTCACACACATCGCTATTAAAATTTCCAGTATAAAACGAACAACTTTCTTGTATTCTAATTAATCTATTCCACTTGATTTTAAGTGGCTAGTTCTGCAATCAATAAATAAATCAAATTAATTATTGTGTATAGTTTGTTTTTTTAACTAATGTATGTTTCTGTCTACTTATATAAAATCTTAATCACACACACACACACATATATATATATATATATTATTACTTGGTTACACTACATTGAAATGGTACAGAGAAAACTAATTATCTTAATTTTACTTTTTGTTTTAATATTCAAGAAGAATTAAATATAAACAAGAAAATGTTGAACAACAATTATGATATTCGTACAATGCAATTTCAAATTACTAATTCAATGTTTTAAGTATATGAATAGACTAGTATTTAGTAAACTGAAATAAATTGAATTCCCTGAGATCAATTGAATCAATTCGGATTTCATTCTTGCTATCATTAACTAATGAAATAATTTTGAAATACAACCCAGAACTGATACTATACTCTTTTCACTCAAATTTCTGCAATTTGAAGTAAAGGGAAAATCTTTCTCTTACACACGCACAATTTATTTTCATACAGTATAACTCTGCTTGAACTTAAATTTTCAATAATTTCCTAGATCAATATGTAATCAATGTGAAATGAAAGATATTCATAATATTAATAGGATGATTGTGAAAGTCATTTTAGTAATGCCGCTGCCACACTTTCTCACTGTCCAAGTAAGAAAGAAATGCTGTACATTTCTTGTTAAAAAGCCAAATAGGTAACCAAAGCCTTCAGCTCTTTTTTTTTTTTTTTTTTTTTTTTTTTTTTTTTTCTCCTGGCTGGCAGACAAAATGCAGAACTGTTTCTACTGCCAATGTTTATTTCTCTGTTACTTTTGCCTAAGGAATTTGCATCACTAAAATTCCAACCATTATTTAGCACTTTATTTTGTCCATAGTCAAAAATGATTTTTCTGTGTATCATATTCTGATTCAAGTGATCAGTTTAGGTTGGTTTTTTGGTAGTTGGAGGGGGGGGGCTTTTAGAAAGAAGTTAAAAGAAAATATCAATTTAGTTTAATAGAATCATTTATAAATTTGATATAATTCAATATTAGCCTTCTCAATTTTTTTTTTTTTTTTTTTTTTTTTTTAACCGAGAGAACACAAGTATATATTTATCCAATTCCTCTGCTATGGGCAGGATGTAACATGATGGAGCTGAGTAAAGCTGGTTTGAATTCAGGTTTCTTTCTCCAAGTCTATCAGATTTTACCCATTTTCAAGTAAGGCAATCAGTTTTTTTTTTATAAACTGAAAATACAGATAACTGTCATAGTGACTATCTCTAATTTCTTTGTATTTCATTTTTATTATTTAAAAAAAACTCCTTATTTTGTTTGCAACCAAAGATTGAGTATCTCAAAAGTGAAATAAGAAGTAATATACATCTCTGCATTTAACTTATCAATGGCTGAAGATATCACAAATTTTAAGTAGTATTCACTTATATCATGAGGCCAAATAATAAAATGAATAATTTTTTTTTAAATAGATAAAATATATAAAGACTTCTTTCCAGTACAATTTGCTGTGTGAAGTAAAACTGTTTAGAAATATCACTCGGCACAAACAATTGTATAAAAAGTATCTCATTTAGGAGGGAAACATTTTCTTGAGGCTTTCATAACTTTGCATTAAACTTCACTAATCATTGCTGGCAGGAAGCAAATAAAGACTTATCTATCTCCAGACAATTGAATTATGCCAAATGTATTGAAGAATTTGTATTTGCTAAGCAACTTTTTCTTTTTCTTTTTTCACTGGGCTGAATATTTCTAGCAGTAATAATTTAAAAATTATTACCACAATGATAGGCATATTTTTAGCAACAAAGTGACTAACAGATTACTCTTCAGCTGTATAATATATTTTTCTTTAGTGTTTTATGTTGTTTTTGTTCTCATTAAGGTGACAGTTGTTTAGGGGTTTTTTTGCTTTTTTTTTTTTTATACTAAAATATTCATATGGATGTCAAAGAAAAAAAAAGGTAAATAGCATAATTTACATCATTTGGTATCAATGCAAACAGCTGTTGCATTATTGAATACAGAATGTTTAGGTCTGCATTTTTTTTCCCCCGTAATATCTCTTGCATGAATTAAAGTGACAATGTGATGATATATTACTATTTACTTATGTTAATCAAGATTTTTTTCTCTTTTAAGCTGCCTTCTTTTATTTGCTATGTAGCATAAGATTTTTATGTTATATATGCCATCTTGCTAAAATTATAAGCTATCTCTATATTGAACTGACATATCCATATTTTCTTGGACATTGTCTCTCATCACTTCTCATCAATGTTAACTGGAGATAAACGAAAGCCTGTTTTTTTTGGGGGGGGTTGTAAGAATTAAGGTCAAACTCACTATCCAGGGCTTCTGTGATAAGTCTGTTAATAAGTGTCCTGCAAGCAGATAAAAATGTAAAGATGGCCTCCTAATAGCATTCAGTTTTCAATCACTACTTTCTCTTTCCTTTCTTTTTTTTCTCTGGTAGTTGATCTCTAGCTGATTATTATCCAATATCCAGACAATCCAGATTGAGAATCTGTGATGTGTATTATAGTATATTTTTTTTAAAGTAGAAACTTAGTAGACTGGCACAGTCCTACAGAAGGAGAATCTAATCAATCGAGGCAAGTATAACATTGTAAGTGAATGGTGCTAGTGTGGTAATTGATAAGTTATCAAAAAAATTCAATGGCCGGTTGCAAAATTAGTTGAAAAAGCTCAACATCTTGTCCAATGGGCTAGGTGTATAAGATGGACTTGATCTAAAACCGTAGCCTAGATCACTAGCAATCAGCCATCTAATTGGTAGATGATGTCACCCACCTGAGGTAGAAATGGGGGAGGGGTCTGTGAACTCCAATATAAAATGATGGATTTCTTGATTAGCCTTATTTGGTTGCTGAGACACAAGGAGATAAATGTTCACATGTACGGAGAGCAAGAAACAAGCTGAAGACACAAAAAAACTGTTCCAACTTGTCTATTATCCATTGTCTCAGACTTCCATGGGCTCCAAAACAGATGGAGAATAAAGCAAGAGAAGTCCTAACGCCTGAGGCAAATTTTGTTTTTTGTGTTTCTTTCCTCCCTCCATATGACTCTTATCACTGTCCGTACATCAGGAAAGTACTTGATATTTCCAGTTACTGTTAAACACAATATTTTATGGCCTCTTCTAGCAGTTTTAATACTTTTCTTTGTTCCATAATAAAGCTCAAAAACTTCATGAAAGCTGCTGCAATGAAATTCTGAAGGGTTCCATAACCATCAATTTACATCTCCTTACAATCCTTTGCCATTTTTAAACAAAATTTTCCCACCATGTGTGTAACTTACTTTTACTGATAATCTGTAAAGCTGTGACTGGTTTTGTTTGGTTATCTCTTGACCAAGCAATCCTCTTGGAAATCCTCTTGGAAACTGACTGTTGATCCTCATATTTCTTCTGCAGCTATCTTGAGTCTCTCTTTGGACCAGGTGTATTTGTCATTCTTGCAACCAATCAACTCTGATTTAATCACTTTTGTTTATATTAATCTCAACCTATATGCCAATCTCAATACATGGCTTGTTGATTACTTTTTACCTAAACTGCAGCTTAACAGGAGATATGCAGAGAGATAAAGCTGTCAAAATGGAGCCTTGACAAAATGTTGAAATAACAAGCTGTGCCCTGGGCATCTTTCTTATCAACAGTTTGCAAGACTCCCTCTGCAGTACCTCCTCTTTTAAATCCCTATTAATATTCCAAGAATAAATTATGATTAGATTTTAGAATTTGATTTGATTTTATTCTGCAAATTATCTAAAAAAAAAAAAAATTTTTTTTCTCAGTTGTGAATTTTTAAACAAAGTACTTTTATCACTGGATTCATTTTGAGTATTTCACTCTTCATCTTTTCTATGCAATAGAAGAAATCAAAGAGTTTTAGCTTTCCAACCTCAACCTCCACCCACCCCCAATCCTTCTCTCCACCTCTGATTAAAGTGGCATCATTAGAACAGTTGAGGATTTCCTGTAAAGGCCTCCTCCTAATTCTCTTATCAACTGGATGCCAACAACTTTAGGCTTCTCTCTTTCTCTCTCTCTCTCAAAGAAGATCCAACATTACCTCTGCCCACCTATCACTTATGCAGTCCTTTGTCTTCAACAACACTATCCATGACATTGTAATCTAAAGTTAGTTCATGTGTAATAAACAAATCTTAGAATAATTAGTTTGAACAAATCTTTCTTTTTTTTTTTTTTTTTGCTTGTGCCAAACTAATATGACGGTCCGAAATCTTTTTACTTTAATTTCGGACATTAGGAATTATTATTAAATGTTGAGGTACTCTGACTAATGTACTTTTCTTGATTGTCATAATTTTTCAACCAATGTACTCTGACCTTCTTCAGGTGTCTGCTGTAGTTAATATTCATCTTGGAATGCCAAACCATATTACTTTTTATCTATACATTTTCCCAGCCCCTCTACCACAAGCAGGATGTGACACAAGGTTAATTTTAGGCAAAGTAAAGCTAGTTTGAATTCAGTTTTCCTTCTCCTAGACCGGTTGCCTGACAAAGTTTAAAGAAACCAGTCTTCCCTACTATTTATCCATAGCTAAGGAGAGAAGAGATGGATTTATACCTTTCCCAAGAGCATTAGCAGGAAATGAAACACAAACAGCCTCATCCAGGCTTTGAACTCTGATTGCCAATTCCATTTCCTATGACTATAACCATTATGCTAAGCATATCTTGTTTATGATGTTGGTCATTCTTAAAAAATATTTTCTATCTCTTCATTTTATATGATCAATTTATTCTTGTAATATATACTCGCTTAAATGCCACTTTTAGTATATATTAAGCTCAATATCAAATGCCATATCTATAGAATTTTATATTAGAATTAATTGTCATAAAATAAGTACTCTATAATTATCACTTACTGAAAAATTACAATGACTTGGGTAAACATGGATACAGACTCTCACTTTATTCTTATCAAGTTGCAAATTGTATTTGAAATAGCTTCAGTCTCTCAGGTAGAGCATATTAGCAATATCTTAAGAAAAAATATCTTGCTGTGATGGAACATTTTTACTGTTGCAGTGATGTGCATACAAAACTCCATTTAAGTCTCTGGATTAACAAAAAAGTAAATGAAAAATAAATTATTCTATACAAATATCATTTTTTGAAAATGCAAACTGTGACTTATGGCTTCCAAACTTTCATAAACACCTTTCCCCCCAATCCGACTAAATGCATTGAGCTGCAATGATGTGGACAAATGTTACTGTTAGGGATTGTGACAATTGGCATGAGCAATAATTATTTCTTCAAACAGCATAAAAGATTTTTAGTCTCAGGCCAGAAAAGAACTTGTTTACTTTTGTTTGATTCTAATTTCAGTCTCTCCAAGAATTGATAAATTTACATTGTAAAAACGCACATCTTGCTAATTCTCAGAGTTCTTTTGTATTTGGAAATCTGTGACTCTGATGAAATGAATTGCAGTCTGATTGTCTCATTCTTGGCAGAATGAATGAATCAATCAGTTGATCTGCAGGTTTCTCTTTCATGATTTTAATCAAATCTTTTTTTTTCACATTTCTTTTTTTTTTTTTTCTTTCTTTTTAAGGAAGCACCTGTAATGTGTAGGTGGCTGGTTGTTTCTGATATCAAAATAGATAAATGAATAAAGATAAAAGATTATTATAATTATCTTTTTTGATTTGAAGAAAATTAATGTTATTTATCTGTTTTCTTTCAAATCAAAATGTCTTTTCCTCTTCGTTGCTATATGAAAGTTGGTCTTATTTCCATAGTTTTGCTTACCAACATTGATAAAAATTTGTATATATAATCTCTCAAGTATAAAAAAAATAAGGATAAAAACTCAATACTTGGTTTCATGCTTTTCATTCTCGAGTGAAATAGGATTCAACACATTTGAATTTAGTTATATTTCTCAGCATTTTTATTCATTGAGTACCGTAAAGATTTTTGCTAATTTAAAAAAGCTTTGTGTTAAATCTTAATCATAATTGTATATATATATATAATGTGAGAGAGAAACGGAGAGAATTTCAAAGAATTTCTTTTGCCATTATTAAAGGCAATAGATTTTCGATTCTTTCGACCTAGATTGTGAATCAGAAATTACTTTCTTTAAAGATAAACACTATTTACTTCAAAAAAGAAATTTAGGAAGTGAAAGATTCTAATGAGCATTTTTTTACTTATTTTATATATCTTCTGCAAAATTTTGTTTTTTAAAATTTATAATTAAACTTAGCCATATTGATAAAAATGTTTTGGCCCTAAATTCATTAAAATGTAATAAAATGATCAGGATGAGGCCAAAGTAACATGCAATCAATAACATTTAGAAAAAATATATTTTTATTTAAAGAAATTTTTTTTTTTTTTTTTAAATAGTGACTTGTGTAATATTAGAGATAACTTTTTTTACCTCACTCCACATAATAATTGACAAATTCAATGTACCTTTGCTGAATTTTTAGCTGTTGAAAGAACTTTGAAGTATGGTATTTTTTCAAGGCTAGTTCTTTTGAAAAGAACTACTGCAACATAATTTTCATATTTTTTAACAATCACTACTTTTTGGTTCTTATAAAATTTACACTATTCACAATTTATTTCCTCCACAGTAGATACATATGCATACATAAAATGAAGGCAAACTTTTCTTGCAGGTCTTAGGGTTTGTTTTGGGGTTTTTTCTGTGACTTTTTGTTGTGAGCCCCTTTTAGGTAATAGCTATACTTTTCTGGTTTTGAAACTTGTAACATAAAATTATTTTTTTCTGTAAGAAGCTGGTCAGTATCTTTTGAAAGAACAACATATAGCATTGCCAATATTCAATATGTGACTATTTTATCAATGTCAGGCACCCTAACCTTTACAGTGTTCTCCTATCTGACACTTGTCTATTGGTCAGGTCCTTTGTAAAATGGCAACTTTTATTTCAAACTGTGGCCATTCAAGACATTTTCAGTGCATTCTCATTAATTACACGCCCACCAGGTCCTCTATAAAATTGCTACTAGTTAAATGACATTAGGCACTTTATTAATTCTACACAAACAAGTCATCTTCTATTATCTCATTATTTTAGAGAATTTTACTTTTTATTTGCTGCTACCTCAACATTTAATAATTTTAAAAAAGCTTTTAAAAATATTTAAATCTTTTTTACCGTTTCCTTGGATAATTCAATACTGCTGATGTCTACCTAAGGGGGAAATAGTTTTTGTTTGTTTTTTTGGGGGGTGGTGGGGGTTCAGACTTTCAAGGTATTTCTTATCCATTTTAGTCTTCTTTATATAATTTAGGCTGAAAAAATTAGTTCTGTTATTTTATCAATTTGTTTTAACTGAGGAGAAAAATAAGTTTCTGCATTCATCCCTCTTTCTGTTATTGATAGAAAAAGATTTCTCTCAATTCAAGAAGATTCAAACCTCTTTTGAAGATCAAAAGAGAAGGAATTTTATTGTTTTATTAGCTATCAGTTTAAAAAAATTATGTATGTAAATTATATTAATTTCCATTTTAAGTGGAATCTGTTTAATTTTGTTAACAGAATTATTTCTTGTAAACAGTATGGTTTTTAACATTTAAATACTAATGTGAGTCAACAGTTTTGTAAGATTTTGGTAACTTATTTGCTTTATTCTTAAAGTTACAATGAAAACAGCTTAGCATTCAAAATAGTCCATGTTGCCACCTTTCAGTCAGTTGGTTTGGGGTTTTTAATCCTATGCTGATACCAGTTCTTGTCCAAGGCAAAGAAGTCCTTCACTGAAGCTTCCATCTTCTCTTAGTTGTTGAAACATCACAAGCCCAGGAAATGACCTATGAATCAAAATAACTAATAATCTGAGAGAGCTAGGTCTTGGCTCTATGCTGAGTGAAGCCATTTTTCTTCCACTTTTCTATTCCCATGCTGATACCAGTTCTTGTCCAAGGCAAAGAACTCCTTCACTGAAGCTTCTACCTCCCTTTGGTCACTGAAGCATTGCACATGCAAGAAGTGTGCAATTATCCAAAAGAGCTAGGGTTAGACTATATGCTGGAGTTTATTCTGAAAATTGCAAAACTTAGACTCCCCTTACTGTTTATCAAAAGAAAACTTTTTTTGATGGAAGATAAAACATTAAGGAGTTGTGGAACCCAAACCAACCTTTTCCTTAAAGAATCAATGTTTTTGGGAAACCCCTAGACCAGTTCACATCATGTCACGCTGCCAGCACAGATCTCCCTGACTCTCTATCGTCCATTACTCCTGAGAGATCTTCAAGGCTATATCCTGCATTGGCTCAGAGCTGTTGTATATAGGTTCTAGCTGGTTATCCTGCTTTTGCTTGTGCATGTAAAGGGGTCCACAAGAGTATATCACTTCGTCCTTACTTCTTCAGCATTGTTCTGCATGTCTGGTTCATCTAACTTTGATAGTTTTCGTGATGAGTGGTAGGTGGCTGTCAGTTCACATACTTCTGTAGCAATATCTCATCTACAGAAACTGTCAATATACACATAGGAAAGGCATGAACTGCGATAAACAAGTTCCAAGCAAGATCTGTGTCAGTACTACTGTATGGTTGCACCACTTGGACTTTATAGAAACATTTGGAAGAAAAGCTAAATGGGAAGTATACAAGGAGACTGCTGTTCTGAACAAATCTGGGAAGCAGCACCCTACAAAACAGCAGCTACAGTTACTTGCCCCCCATCTCACAAACTATCCAATAAACTTGAACAAGAGATGCTGGAACTCATAAGCAACTCCTACACATGAACACATTAGTGTGGGCTGACCAGCAAAGGCTTTCATACATCAGCTCTGTGTGAACACAGGATAATGTGGAGAGGGTCTACCAAGAGCAATGGCCAATATGAATGCAGGGTGAAAGAAAGTCAAGAGAATTTATGCTATCAGCATGACTTGATGATTCTAATCATGTCGTCTGTGTCACTTGGAGATAGGAATAAATGTCACATTTTTAAATGCTGATTTCTATAAGTATCTTCAATATAAATATTTCATCAATGCAATATAAAATTTGTGCTTGAATATTCCCAACTTAAAAAGCATTTCCATCTGTGCCAACATATTAAACCTTTCTTGGCCTGATGTGTATCTAAATATGAAAATTATGGACGATGTAGATTGGCCAGTAGTCTTCCCCTCACTCCTTTTTTTTTTTAATTTTTTCTTTTATACTTCAGTTGGACAATTGTTTTCTTGAAAATGACAAGACAGGGATCCCCCCCACACACACACCATCCATTTCCACGCCTCTGTCTCTCTCCTATGCTTCTTTTTTCTCTTAAAGTATGATGAACAACCACCCAGAAAAGTAGTTGAGGGGAGGGTTCTTTGTTGTGGCTTCTACTCTGGGATTTCTCATCTTTTTATCCTCAAGTCTAAGATCAACTTTCAATATGAGAGATCTCTGGCCTCTCATAAAATACACTTAGTACTATCCAATCAGGAGTTATAAGGATGGACACTTTTCTTTCTTTCTTGCTCTTTCTCTCTTCCCCTCCTCTCTTTTCATCGTCTTGTTCTCTCTCACTCTTTTCCTTCTCTTCATCGTCTTGTTCTCTCTCACTCTTTTCCTCCTCTTCATCGTCTTGTTCTCTCTCACTCTTTTCCTCCTCTTCATCGTCTTGTTCTCTCTCACTCTTTTCCTCCTCTTCATCGTCTTGTTCTCTCTCACTCTTTTCCTCCTCTTCATCGTCTTGTTCTCTCTCACTCTTTTCCTCCTCTTCATCGTCTTGTTCTCTCTCACTCTTTTCCTCCTCTTCATCGTCTTGTTCTCTCTCACTCTTTTCCTCCTCTTCATCGTCTTGTTCTCTCTCACTCTTTTCCTCCTCTTCATCGTCTTGTTCTCTCTCACTCTTTTCCTCCTCTTCATCGTCTTGTTCTCTCTCACTCTTTTCCTCCTCTTCATCGTCTTGTTCTCTCTCACTCTTTTCCTCCTCTTCATCGTCTTGTTCTCTCTCACTCTTTTCCTCCTCTTCATCGTCTTGTTCTCTCTCACTCTTTTCCTCCTCTTCATCGTCTTGTTCTCTCTCACTCTTTTCCTCCTCTTTTTTCCTATTTCCATGGGGGTGTCCTTATGGTGTGAATGGTTAAAGCGATGGACTGCAGAATCGTAATAAGACGAGTTCGTACTCCAGTCGTGCTATTACGTTCACTTTCAGGCAAATACCCTTGGGAAAGGTATGAACCCCTTTATCCTCCCAGCTATGGGTTAAATAGTACCACTACTGTTCTTCTAGAAGAATGGCTTTGGCACGAAATAACCTACAAAGGTTGATATGTCACTAAACAACCAAACCTCTTTCCACCACTCTTTTCCTCTTTCCACCACTCTTTTCCTCTTTCCACCACTCTTTTCCTCTTTCCACCTCTCTTTTCCTCTTTCCACTTCTCTTTTCCTCTTTCCACCTCTCTTTTCCTCTTTCCACCTCTCTTTTCCTCTTTCCACCTCTCTTTTCCTCTTTCCACCTCTCTTTTCCTCTTTCCACCTCTCTTTTCCTCTTTCCACCTCTCTTTTCCTCTTTCCACCTCTCTTTTCCTCTTTCCACCTCTCTTTTCCTCTTTCCACTTCTCTTTTCCTCTTTCCACCTCTCTTTTCCTCTTTCCACCTCTCTTTTCCTCTTTCCACCTCTCTTTTCCTCTTTCCACCTCTCTTTTCCTCTTTCCACCTCTCTTTTCCTCTTTCCACCTCTCTTTTCCTCTTTCCACCTCTCTTTTCCTCTTTCCACCTCTCTTTTCCTCTTTCCACCTCTCTTTTCCTCTTTCCACCTCTCTTTTCCTCTTTCCACCTCTCTTTTCCTCTTTCCACCTCTCTTTTCCTCTTCATCTTGCTCTCTTGTTTCTCTGTGGGATGAGTGATCAGCACACCCCCTTTAAAAGCATTGATTCTCATTTCCAAAGTGCTGCTTGTGAGAAAGCCTAATAAAATCAGACTGTAATTTCATTGCAGTCACAAACCCACTGATGCCAACACTTACTCAAGTCCCACCTACGTCTCTTGATTGATTGAGGCTGTGTTGGCTGTTTCATTCCATCTCCTCCTGCTAACAAAATCAAACAATTTCTGCTATGTGAAATATTTACCTGCTTTTCCTTCATGACTTGAGAAATGTTTAAAACAAATTTTTTTTTATTCTCATTACTAAGATCAAAAAAAAAAAAATTCTTATGTTTTCTGTTTTTCTTTGTGGTACCTTGATCAATCTCAACCAAATTTTTGCACCATCTAATCATGATAGCTTAAAGCAACGTAATAAAAAAAATAAAAATAAAAAATTCCAAGAAAAATAATTACATTGAATTAAAATTTTGGTAACTTAAGATTTTGTTGAAATTGTTAACTGAATAAAACTAAATTGATTATTTGAAGTGAATTCAAAGAGAAAAATTGGTAACCATTAGGATAAACATATTTTATTGACAGCAAATATTTAATTTTCTTTCTGACACATTAAAAATAAATTCATATTTTCAATAAGGAGAAAAGCTTAGCATTTAAGAAAGATTCCTCTGCACTACTTTGACAGTAAAGCAGAACATTAAAAAATTTCTTGTAACATTCGAATCTTGTCAAGAAGTCCTTTCTTGTCATAATCAGTCAGTTTGACTAATTAGAACAAAGCTCAAACTTGAGTAACAGATTTAAAGAAAATTACTACTAAACTTTTTTATCATTATGATGGTGGGCTGATTCCCTTGACTCCCTCTCAGCCATCACTTTGAGCAAGTCTTCTAGATGGCACTTGGTGTTTGCACAGCTGATGACTGTAAGGCTTTGATCCTATTTACCCAACCCCTCTGCTCGGGCAGGATATGACACAAGGTCAATTTTTAAGCGGAGTTTAACAGGTTTGAATTCAGTTTTCCTTCTCCTAGACTAGTTGCCTCACCAAGGCTGAAGAACCTAGTCTGTCCTACTATTTACCCATAGCTGGAGGGAGAATAATTGGATTCATACCTTTCCCAAGGGTATTAGTGCTATGTGAAATGCAATCAGTCTCGTCCAGGATTTGAACTCGTGTCGCCGTGTCCAATTCCTACGACGATAACCATTACACCACGGGCACCTCCACTGTAAGGCTTTGATGGTCAGCTAACACTAGTGTCTATGAGTAGAAGTCTATAGGAAAATGTCACTTAGGAGCTTCTTTCTTTTTTTTTTTTCTTTATTTATAATCAACTGCCTTTAGTTCCAGGTAGTCTTCTATCACTCCCATCAAGAATCACCTCCTTCATCTAAGGAAATAGGGACTGAGTTTATTGCTTAGCATCTAAGGATGACTCTGAAGGGGAAAGCTATTGAAACTAAGCAATTTTTGCTCCTGTCCCATGTGTTTTGATTCCTGCAGAGTATACTCACACTAAACCAACCTTTTTGTGTTATATTTTAACCTCATAGGGAGCCAAGTGAATACCTATTCCCTTGTCCCTTTCTGGTTGTGCCTAAGACTTTAATACTATTGATCTGATTCTACTTTAAATGCCAGAAATATTTTGTCCTTGAATAACCTGAAACCAAATATTCGGTGCATTTCAAATGCCCAACAGCAATTTCATTGAAGAGAGAAATTGCAGTCAAACACTTTACCCCATATAAGATGTTTATTTTTGCAACAAAATCAAATTAATTCACTTAGATGGTTTTATTAAGAATTTTTTTATCTTTACTCAGTTTATTTAACATCAACACACATTCTCACAAATGTTGGTGCAGAATCAAAACAAGTCCTAAAGTTTGCCCTCTAAAAAAGCTGAAAGAGTTTTAGAGAAGTGCCTATGTGATTGCTTCATGTTTTCAGTCTTGAGTATAGAGGCAACAAAGCCCTCAGCAAAATCCTTGATCTCCTCAAAATGTTTGAGGTGCCAAAAAATAATCTGGCTAAAATTTTATATTCTAAATCTTAAGTTGTTTTTTTATCTTTCAGACAATACAAGTACATGCACTGAACTAATTTCTAACCTGTTCTCTTGAATTCCTGCTGGCAAAGCAATTAGCTTGATGTTTCATAAATCAATGCTTTCCATTTCTTACCCTCAATGGCAGATGATTTTACTTCTACTTATATATATTTCAAAAATGATATGTTGTGTTAGTCTCCCTATATTTTCTCTTTTTGCAAATGCTGGCACTTAATAACCTGCTGCTCATTGGTTGCAGGTTGTGTTTTCTCCTTTTAGAGAACTTCCTGCATATGAATCAATTTCATTCTGCCAACATGTCTGCCATTCATCTTAACCCTGCCAAACTTTCCTGACCAACAACCTTGCCACTTCCATGTTTTTGATCCTTCTCATTGCTGGCTTTTCTTTCCAGCACTACTTTTGTGGCAACTCTTTTCATTGACATGACTTCAACAGCTTTGATTAATCTTAAAGACTTTAAGAAGCCATTTTTATGGCTTAATACCCCTCCTGCCATAATATTGTGAAAGTTTTAGGAAATATAGTTTAACACTTCTAAAATTGTGCTGGTAAAGTGTATTTATTTAATCCTGAAGCAGTGATCATTTCTACCCATGATTGAACTGTTCTGTTGGCTGGGGCAGTAGAATATTCCAACTGCACCTCTGCAGAGGGTTAACACCTCTCCTTCCAATAGGACCACCTGTTGGTCATGGGTGGTGATCCATAATGTCTGAGGACAGAATCCTGGTGGCTGAGTGGTAATGTGACTTGCAACACCCCACTTTGCTGGTCACCTCCCAACTCTTTATTCCTCACTGCCAGAGGTGGGGGATACTAACAATTTTGAGGGACGATTGCTTTAAATCTATAGGTGGTTAGTTAGTATTGCTTTGAATCTATAGGTGGTTAGTTAGTATTGCTTTAAATCTATAGGTGGTTAGTTACTATTGAAATTAATTATTGAAATTATCATTACTTTTATTCATACTCAAGACATTGTTATTTTAGTTTTTTGTTTGTTTTTGCATTTCAAAGTAAAGTCATGTAAAAGATAATGTCCTTTAGTGTTAAACATGTTATGGTTCTTATCTAAACACTTGCCCAATATAACAAAACATATGCACACTGTTTATCTAAACCATTCATGGGCAAACTGCAGCCCATGAACCATATGTGCTCTACAATGCTTTCAAAATGGCCCGCTTAATTTCATAAGTAAAATCACATTAAATTTTTGTTCTTGTTTTGTTAACTCACAATCTCTCTCTCTCTCTCTCTCTCTATCTGATTGGGTTTGGGAAAACTCATATCAAAAGAGAATAACAATTACATGCTCAACTAACATCTCTTACTTATTGATACCTGTTGTATTCTGAATACCCAGTCAGAAAAAGATAAATATTAACCATCATCAATCTGTGCAATTTTCAACATGCCTCAAAGCCAATCTGTAACAGTCCAAACATTCAAGAGCTTTAGATTTACTCTGTATGCTTATAGAAAAGATCTTTTTACCAAAGAGAAATCAACTTTTGTCGTTTTCTAAACCAGATTCTTATGTGTATGGTCTTCTGTAGTGAAAATGGTTGAGGTACCTTCAATGAAAAATTACCTCAAATTATTTGAATAGGGCAGCCTGCTTGATGATGAGCCATGTCTCATCAGTCTGCTTCTTGAAAAAGGTTGCCTATGCTTAATCTAAACATTTCAATTTGTAGATATGTCACTTGAAGTTCTTTGGTATTGTTTGATTTCACTTTCTTTTTTTTTTCTTCCTTTCTTTTCTTTCAATGCAGAAACAAAAATAACTATTAGGATGTTATTTTTTGTTTTTGGTTTTTTGCCTCATCCCCAATAAACCTTCCAACCAACCAAATCTTTAGAAACAATTCAAGATAAACTTAGGACATGGTGCCAAAAGCCATTAACTGACAGTCACTTTTGATTTAAAATACATTATGATTTTAATGTCACTTAACATCCTCAACTACATATTTTAAATAGAGTGGATGGATATTTTTAATGCATTTATCTTTGTGGGTGGAGGTTTTTGTTTTTTTCCTTTCTTTAATCTGGGGAACATTCAAGGCTAATATGTCCTTCCTTGCAAGGAGGAGAAAAAAACTTGTCAAAAAATCCAAATTTAATTGAATTTTGACAAAATATCAACATGTATGCTGCTTAGAGAATATTTTTAAATTAAGATTCTTTTTATAATTTTCTTATCAATGACATTTTCAAGAGATAATTGCTTGCAAATAAGCAATGGTAATAAATGTTAGTATTTATTGTATACTGATGTACCTTGACTTGTGTCCTCATCTTTTTTTTTTTTTTTTTTTTTTTTTTAATATTCATAATCCTCATAAGCATTATCTGTCTATATTTCTAGGATGAGGCATTGTTATTATTCTTTACTCATTGTGGACTGCTATGCTCAAGTTCTAGCCACTGTACTTGCTGGCCTTCTTCAGATATCTTTTATCATACTTGGTAATCTTCAGGGAATTCCTAACTTGACCCTTTATTTGAATCACAGGAGTAGACTGTTCTTGTTTTGCCATCCATACCTTGGGAATATCTTCCATCAGCCACTTTTTGTCATTTTCACAGCTTTTGAAACCAAGACAAGATTGAACTCACAACCTCCAGTTAAATATCCCAGCTGACTATCACCTGAGACTGTAGAATTGTCAATTTGGATACAGGCCTAAGCAAAGTTGCATGGAATACCTGCAGTTGTTCATGAATCAAGTCTACCCTGACCATTTTACTAGTGTTGTTCAAGGAAAGAGAAAAGATTACAGCTTGGTCCCAGTGCCATTGTTAGAACAAGTTAAAGACAATGGCAGACTGATTTGAGAATTCTAGCTCTGGCTTTGAATTCAGTTATCCTTCAAGTAAACTAGTTGCCCACTAAGGCTAGAGAGTGCAATCTACCTTACTAGTTTTACCTAGAATTTGGGATATAAAAATAATGCCAGAACTATGTGGAGTGACAGCTCCTTACTGTTTCATAACAAATAAATCTTAACTGACAATCTCTGGTAAATTTGATTCATCTGTAAACTTGAAGATATTTATACTACCCCTTTTTATAGCAATTGTTATACTGTTGTCAATAGTAGAAAATCAGCTTGAAAGATAATTATAAATCAATTTAGCTCTGTGTTTTCTATATTTTCTGTTTTTAAATTTGGATATAAAGAATTTTATCAGATTGTTTGCCTCTTATTAATCTTGGAAAAAGTTTATCCTTTCCTATATCTCCTTTTTTTTTTTTTTTTTTTTTTTTTTTTAAATCTTCTTGGCCAAAACATGAGGTGTCATATGGAGATGAACACATTGACTGCTGACTTGCTAAATCTCATACAGCTGTTTGCCTTTTGGTTACTTTCCATATACAGTCCAATAGAGATGCAACTGATTGTCAAGTTCTAATGAACTTTGCACTTGACCTGAGGATAGAAACTTTACCTTAACTCTCCTTTCCTTTCTCTTTCTCCTTCCCTTTCCCATTTCCCTACCTCTTTTTCACAATCAAAAACCATTTACATCCCTTCATGTTCTTTGTTGCAATTGAGTCAGCTTAGGGGATGAAAGCTTAGTTCTCAGTGGAGGGATGGCATTTTAACAGATTTCTCTCTCTCTCTCTCTCTCTCTCAAATCCACAAGTTTCTGTACACCTGTCCTTTTTAAGATGACAGTACACTAGCCACATGTCATGGGTGTGGCTTCCTTCTACAGTTTCCTAAGGAAATATTTGGAATTCGAGTTTTGTGCTCATACTTGTTTAATTCTTCTAAAACCTTGAATGAAAGAAGTGTTTATTTGCTAATAATTTTAATGGAAATGTGATAAATCGTTTCATTAGGGCAAAGCTGCTTTTTGTTTTGTTAGTTTTTTTTTTAACTCTTTTGACTAGTGGCAAACTGGGTCTAAAAGGTTTACTGGAAAAAAGGGCTTCAAAAGGATACACTTATTCCTAAAATCTAATCAAAGGAGTTAAATAAAAGGGTGATGAAGTGACTGGCTGCTTTCTACCACCAGTGAACCTGGTGCTTGGCTGTGTGACTGACAGTAAAAGATCAATTATAGGAACTCTCATTGTGGGCATGACCCTTTCTTGATATGAACTAATCTCTTTGTCTCTGGCAACTTTTGTCGAGATCCTGCAATGCAACGAAAGTAAAGTTTACAAACAGAATATATTGTATTTATGTTACTACCTGTATAATACTAATACCAGAACACTTAGGGTATCCTTGTAGTGTACTGATTAAAGCACTGGACTGCAGACTCATAGTAAGCGAGTTCAAACTCCAGTTATGCTCTTACGTTCACTTTCAGACAAACACCCTTGGGAAAGGTATGAACCTCTTTATCCTCCCAGCTATGGGTTAAATAGCCTCACTGCTGTTCTTCTAGAAGATTGGCATTAAATAACCCATGAAGGTTGATATGCCCTTAAACAAAGAAACCAAACCAGAACACTTTTATAATCTAATGAAAATGCAACTTTTAAAACAATAATATATAAAACAGTAATTTACATAATCTAAAAGTTTTTAAGTATAATCAAAATCAGTATGTGTGCATTTTGTTCATGTGCATACATCTCAGTAAAACAGTTGAAATTTAGCAATTTACAAATCATCTATCCAGCAAACAATTTAGAAAACTGTCTAGCTTTTTTTCTAAGAAAATGAATATCAACATCCTCAAAAATTTCAGGAAGGGAATCTGTTTCTGATGCTCATCAGCATAAGTTTTTTAGTAGCTCATTTGACAGCATGTTGCATTTTTAATTGAATGCACATGTGCAACTGACTTGTATGTAAAACAGTGTCAAAAGGTGTAAGTTAAGAACAAATTTGAGTATGCAAGATGTGTGCAAAGAACTCTTAAATATGGAAACAGTAAAGCAAAAGTGCAGTGTAGTCTTGAAATTACATCACAGTGAGTTTGAAGTGTCTCTTCAGATTCTTGTCTTCTTGTTGCAAATTCTTCAGATTTCATTGCTTAGTTCCTGCTTGGATAAATAAAGATGATTCCATCTATTTGGGAGATTTTTTTTGGGGGGGGTGTTTATTGATCTGTTGGTTTTATGGCCTGACAGAACAGCATTTTTGGTGGCAATTGATGTTCTTTGAGTTTGGGAAAACATGGGTCAGTTTATTTTGTTAAAATGTTCAACAATATTTGGTATAATTTGGTCAAACCTTTCTTTGGTTTTTGTTTTCAATTTCCTTTATTCCCCTTTTATTGCCAAATCAATTTCCTCTTGGTCATCAAACATTAGGCAAGCAGAAAATATGACCAAATTACTAAAGAAACATTTCTTTTAATGCTTAATATCTCAAACAAAATCAAGAAAACTTTAAAAATAAAATGCTTTATCAATCAAGGAATTTAGGATATCTACCAAAAGAAATATTGCTATCAAGTCTTATGCAATCTTTATTGGATTCTTAATTACCAAGTGTCTAACTTTTTTATCCACTTCAGAAAACAACTGCTCAAGGTGCTTTTTGAAATCTTCCAAGGAACTGACTTTTTGTCACCAAGAGTATTCAAAATTACAATAAATGTAGATTTGAAGGTATCTGGTGAACACAGTTGATGGTATTTAACCAACCCCACACAGTGTTGAAATTTGATCAAGGGCAGATTAATATAGGGTCTTTGCAGGAAGTATGCTTCCTGAGTGGCAGATGCAAAAATTGTTCATGTACCATTGGCATTCCCCTTAAGAGACACCTCAGGCACTGGGAAATTAATCTAGCCCTATTCCCTCTGTCTTAGGGGTCAGGTACTGCCTCAGGGAAAAGCCTCCTGGAATTGAGCCGTTAATTGTATTGCAAAACCACTCAGCACAGATGCCAGGTGGGAATTCTGTCAATTACGACTGGATAAAGTAGATGTCAAAACCAACCAAGCTGCAATAATTTTTGCCTAATCACCTGATTATGCTTTTTCTATTTATTATTCTGGGTACTTTTTATCAATTGCTGCTTTCAGTTAGTCTAACTGGGAGCAGTACTTGTTTGAATCAATTAATTTGGTTATTTGGAAGCAGTTCGGAGAATTATTTTCCAATTTCAAACACTGCATCACTTTGATATAGATAATAATGGTTTATTCTATTTGTCTCCTGATCTCTTGCATTGTTTATTATTGTAAAACATCTGCTTTTCATTACCCATCATAATTTATTATAAAAACAGATTTAAATCTTCTG
The DNA here is from genome assembly GCA_963585895.1 of Sepioteuthis lessoniana. Taxonomy (NCBI): domain Eukaryota; kingdom Metazoa; phylum Mollusca; class Cephalopoda; order Myopsida; family Loliginidae; genus Sepioteuthis; species Sepioteuthis lessoniana. The sequence continues at coordinate 55,113,808 of OY757933.1, read as the reverse complement.
TTTATTTTTTTTTTTTTCTTTATGAATGTCATGTACTGAAATTACTAACATAACCAAACTGGCTAAAAATATTTTTTTAGCATTTGATTTACTTATTTTGAGTATGTTGGCTATCTCCCTACATAATACAATGTTTATTTTCATATTTTTTAAAATTCATGCCGACCTAATAAGCTGTCATGATACTATCAAATGTGATTATGGATGAAGGTATTTAAAAACTAAATTCTTTTAATATAATTTACTGGACAAAAAACTTTTTGGATGACCCAATACTTAACTCTGTACTTGGCTGAGGTCAAATTTTTTTCATAGGTACAAGTAATAATCCCCTGGAGTAGAAGAGATTTTTACCATTGGAAACCCAATCTTGCATTCTAACACTTGATAATTTTACACGTTTAGAAAGATATTCTATAAGATATTTTCTGTGATGTTTCTTGGCTGATGGCTGCCATTTCCTTAGGCTGATTTCAGTACATCTTGAATATCATATAAATGTAAAGTACATATCCAAAAACTCTAGCGTGATATATATTTTTTTTTTCTCTCTCTCTCTCTCTCTCTCTCCGAAATTTCCTGCTATAAATTTTAGAGGGAGAAAAGAAATAAACTATGCTTGTTGAGTTTTAAACAAATGGAAGGACAATTTTATTTGAAGCAGTCATCTTCATTTATCATACTTCAGGTGTCCTGGTTATGACACTAAACTGCATCTGATAGTAGGCTCAAAGTTCTGGATACCTGAGGAAGTATCCCTTCATTGCCATTACTCCCAGGTCCAGTCTGACCTGGAGTAGTATTATCTGTCAGGATCCTATCTATGGGTCAAATGGATGTGCTTAAGATTATATTTGATGCCATGTAACTGGAAATTTTGTATTAAGAATAATTACTTAAAGCTATAATTGTTTACTCAAGATTACCATTAGTTAAAATGATATAACTGTGTGCAAACAAAAAACTACTCTTAAATAGAAATAATTACTTGAAACTATAATTATTAGTATTAGATAAGAATGCTTGAAACCATAACTTTCTACAAATTATTTGTATCAGTTAGGAATACTTGATACTATTTACCAACCCCTCCGCTCGGGCAGGATATGACACAAGGTCAATTTTTAAGCGGAGTTTAACAGGTTTGAATTCAGAGTTTTCCTTCTCCTAGACTAGTTGCCTCACCAAGGCTGAAGAACCTAGTCCGTCCTACTATTTATCCATAGCTGGAGGGAGAATAAGGGGGTTCATACCTTTCCCAAGGGTATTTGCCCGAAAGTGAACGTAATAGCGCGACTGGAGTACGAACTCGCGTACTACGATTCCGCAGTTCATCGCTTTAACCATTACACCACGAGGACACCCCCTCGAATTAGGAATACTTGATATATAACTATGCAAAAGGATCTTTACACAGAAAATGTAAATATAAATGTACAATGAACATAGTTCATTAACTTCTCAGCATAAAATAACCTGAGAGGGGTTTACATGCTATCAAAACCAATCCTGTACTTGAAAGGTCAAGCATTTAGAATTTTATATATTTGAAAACTCCTTTTTCTCATTTCCCTACTTGAAGTTAAAACGCAATCATCTATACATATTAAACTTTCACTTGTCTATATTGCAAAAAATGATCTGGTCATTTTTACAAACTCTGATTCATGGGAAGAGTTTCTTTACTGAACAACCTTAAAGTATAAACCTCTTAACTATAGTTCTCAAGCCAAGAACCTTGCTTTGACCAAGCTATGCAATAATAGCATTCTTGAATCTCAAGAATCCTAAACACTTGATGTGTACCAATAATAGAGGATTATTATGACCGAGCCTCTATGAATGCCTCTAACGACTCTTTAGATAACAATGTTTGTCAGTTGAATGGAAATTTTCATTGCTGTTGAAGCAAATATCTTCAAGACTAATACCTTTTTTTTTGTCTGTACCTACGCACACTGCAACCTGATATTGTGAACCAATGTTTCTAACAAGGTTGCAAAGAAGAATGAATGAATTTATATGGAAAGGTAAGTTTTTAAAAACCTTGGCCCACTATTTTAAACCTTTTTTTTTTTTTTTTTTTCCTCTCTGGTTACCTTGAGGTGACAGCTTTGCAGGAAATTGCTAAACTCTTTGAATAGGAAACATTCAAACTATTTTATTAAAGCAGTTCAATTGTGGTTTACTGGAAAGAAGACAACATGAGGTGGGGGCATGTGTAGGGTGTCTTTTAAATTCTTTAATTTTTGGATATTTTAACTTTTGCATATAAATGTAAATGAAGATATAGAATCTTACACACATGACTAGGCTTTCACTTGATATATAATTTGTTATATCTATAAGTAAAAAGTGCTTATAGAGCATAAATTTGAATTGTGTAAACACAGGGGGCAATGTTATGCATACTTGGTGAGTGCCAGTTTCTTCCCTATGCTATCATCTGACCAAGAATTGTCAGTCTGTATGCATAGCTTTGTTGAGATCTAATTATCTGTCTGGCATAATGGATGATATTTGTCAATAGTCCGGGAGACCAGGGTTCAATCCTGGGTCGAGTCATACCAAAGACTCAAAAATATGGTACTTAATGCCTCCTTGCTTAACATTCACCATTATACAATATGGATCAAGGGTAAAGTGAAGCAATCTAGGGAAAGGAGCACCTTCTCTTATACCCCAGTATAATAGCTATTGAAAAGTGAGCCTTCAGTTACAGTCAGCCAACTTATAGAAAGATAGATACAGGTGCTCATGACATAAGTCGTTTTTGTAGGAAATGGACTCAGCAGCCAGGTTAAAATCCAGGATGGAGCTGTTAGCTTATGCCCTTGAGGAAAGCATAAATCCATCCCTTTTCTTCTATCTATGGGCAAATATTCAGGTGGATTAGACTCCTAAGCCTTAATATGGCAACTAGTCTAGGAAAAGGAAAATACTGAATTCAAACCCGCTCTATACTAATTGATTTTGTTTTGCTTTCTGCCTGTGGCAGAAGAGTTTGTTAAATAAATAAGAGATAAACATAATTAAATTGATTGATATTTTAGGCTGTTATATAGTCCAAACAAAAACTAGAGGGGCAAAAAGTACATTTGCCAAATTTATTTAATTTTAAGAAATTTTACATTAATTCCTATAATGCATTAAAATTTTAACTTTATCCAATGAAATAACTGAAAATTGAAGAAATAGAATTTAATTCTCACTTTAACTAGCATTACTTCATAAATTTATGAAGACTAGAGCAAAGTATATATTCTTGCTCTGATGATCACATTGATGAGGAAGTGGCTGTCACAAAGTTTTTGACTCTGTGTCTACACTATTTAAGCTTACATACTCAGTAACAGAGGTTTCCAGCATCGCCTGAGTAAAAGATTGAATAGGTAACAATAGCAGAATGATCATATGCACACAACTGATTTTCTTCATAACCAGAGAAAATTTCTATTAGATTTGTCTCAGAATAATGATAGGTTATATAATTTGTTAAAATATTAGATGAACTTTTTTCTTTTTTTCCTTTATTTTTTATGAAAACGAAAGCTTTTAATAGGCAAAAGTTTTTAGTTCTAAGTTTGTGTCAAGATTAGAGACTTGCTTAGCATTGCTGTATCAAAGATTGTAATAATCCAATACATCATCATCTTGTCGTGCCATCAGCATGGATATCTCTGACCCTCTCTTGCCACCCCTCCCTATCGTTCATCACTTTCGACAGGTCCTCAGGACTACACCCTGTATCCTAGCAGCTGCTGTATGTTGGTTCGAGCTGGTCACCCTGCTTGGCCATGTGTAGGGGTCCATAGGAGTACATCACTATAATGAGCTCATCCCTACTTCTCCAGCAGTGTCCTGCATGTCTGGTTCAAAAACTAATTTGGATAGTTTTTGTGATGAGTGGTAGGTGGCAGTACAGCTGCTGCTTTGTGGGGTGCTGCCTCCAGGACCTGTTCAGTATTGCTCACAGCATTCTTGTGTAGTTGACATCAAGCTCTTTCTTCAGCCATTTAGTTAGCGTCCATGTAGTGCATCCATATAGCAGTATCAACACGATCATTGCTTGGAAGAAACTCTCAAAAAAAGTCTTTTTTTTTTTTTTTTTTTTTTTTTAAATCAAATGAAGGTCTTTTCAGAACTAAATTAAATTACTATTAAAGTTCTTTTTGTTTTCAGTTGCAATGAATATTCTCAGTTAGTTCCATTGGGTTAGAACTTGATGCAGTAACTCAGAATAGCTTGACATTTTTTTTTTCCGTTTTTGCAATTAGCTTAAACACAAACTAATTGTTAATATTTTTAATCTACTGTTTTCTGTCTGAGTGACAATTGTAAAATAATAGCTGTAGTTTGATATATGAATTAAGTGAATGAATAGACAAAATGAGTCTTTCAAAGACTTTCAATAAAGTCTTCTATTTGTTAGAATTTTTTTTTAACTCAAATGCATCAAACACATTAAATAGATTATTTTTTTAATATTTCAAAACTGAAATTTATTTGCTAGATTTTCAACATATACTGATAACAAATCTGAGCTCATTAATCTTTATATGGACTCTAAAAGGTCAAAGGTTGTTACAGATTTTAGCACAGAAATAGTTTTATTTGAATTGCTAAATAAGTTTATTATGAAAGCTATCAGCAAAATGATCATTTATTCATAAAGATTACAAGATAAAAGAAAAAAATAAGTTGTCACAATTAAATTTTGTTTTCTTTAGAGCTGAATATGCAAATTAGCCTCATTAAGCAAAAAGTGTTAAGTTGGTGAAGATATAAAGGCATGCAGCTAAATAGAAATTATCTCAAAACAATAATTCATGGATGTAAACAGCAGTTATTTTGATTACACCCTTCTGCTTAATATTTGTATGCACACAAAATGCAAGTGTTGAATAAATAAGTTGCTTATTTTAGATAGGATTCATTTTTAAATTCAATGAATTGCAATATGTTATCAGCAACAATCTTCTTTTGATATCCTCATGAGAAAGTCCCCATGGCATAATGGCTAAAATGCTGAACTTTGGAGTGAGTTCAAACTCCAGTTGTGCTATTATGTTCATTTTCAGACTACTACCCTCAGGAAAGGTATGAACCTTCTTATCCCTACAGCAATGGGTTAGACAGCATTATCTTACAAGGATATCTTTGGCATTAAATACCCCATGAAGGTTGGTATGCCATTAAACAAAGAAATCAGAAAACAAACTGATATCCTCACACACAGCTATTTATGCATATTATGGTTATCAACTCCATCCCTCCAACTCTTTACTTTGTATATCTGTATCTGAGCTTCTTGCCTTTTCTTTACAGACTTTCTCACTCTTTTAAGCTTCCTCCTCTCTCTCTCTCTCTCTCGTTCAATCCCCCTCCTATTTACTTGCTTGGCCTTTTTCGTCACTGTTCTCCCTCTTAATCGCCCTTCTTTCAATATGACTAACTTAGTGTGATATTCTCTCGAAATCCTCTTAGAAACAGGCAAGTTTGTTTGTTTTTTTCTTAGCAAAAATGCAAAAGTAAAATTTGCTAATATTAATGTCCAATATATCAGAATATGCTGGTGGGGGTACAATAAACATAAAACTAATCTTAAACATTGTAATCATTGTAATTCTACTTGGTGGGTTGAATTTTTGGGGTTCCCCCCCCCACTCCAATGCTAAACAATATAAATACCTACCCCAAGCACTTATCTAAGATTCTGACCCAACTACTCAATATATGAGGTCCTTTACAGCTGTTTTTATCTATTACATCTTAAGCAGATGATTTTTACACCCTTTTTCCTTTCAGAAGAAACTCCCTCCACAGTCTTCCAGGGACTCTGACAATTATTAACTCTAATTGTTATAATCTTTTTTGTGAAGTCCAAAATTTTTTTACTGAATTCATTTTGCTTACTTTCCTTAAGAAGAATTTGCATCAAGAAAAAATTGAGATCAAGAGGATTTCATTTATTGTAAAGTAAAGTTGGCGACTGTAGTCAAGGGCAACCCAAAGGCTCCCTTTCCATTAGCTGCTACACTGAGGTGTAGGGGAGGGCACTACTATTTTCCTTGGATTGCTCTACTTTACCCTTGCTCTGTACTTTATAATGCTGGGTGTTAAGCAAGGTGGCATCAAGTAGCCTTTTTTTTTTTTTTTTTTTTTTAGTCTTTGATATGACTCAACCTGGGATTGAACCCTAGTCTCCCAGGAGTTTATGATGTATCAATATCCAAATTTTTTCATTTGGCTGTGATAAAATGGTGTAGAATCTCCAGATATAAATAGATCTTCATAAGAAAAATATTATCTTCAGCCCAAGTAAATAGTTACTGATTGTTGCCCAACTTTTTGGGGCTTGTAATTTTTATCTAAGTTCTGAGATCAAGAATTATTATTATACATTGACTAGTGTCCTCATATTAATGCTATTATAGTTACAATGTTTCAGTTATTTCTGAGATTAGAAATTATCATTTAATATACACTAATATACTCAAATCAGTGTCTTCAGCTTGCTTGTTAGGATCACAACATTTCTGATATGAATTATTATATACTGATGTACTCTGACTTCTGTCTTCATCTTGGGTATTATTATAGTCACAATGTTTTGACAGTTGTAACCTCAGGCCTTCTTCAGGTGTCTGTTGTAGTATAGTAAACTTCTGAGAACTTTTGAATTTCACTGTTTATCCCAGGAGTGGTTAAAATGCAGCTCTTTGGCCAAATTGTGGTTTGCAAGTTGAAAGAATGAATATCTATTGTTTGGATCTCTGAGATGAAGAATTATTATTATACACTGATGTCCTCTGACTAAAGTCCTTATCTTTGTTATTATTATCACAATATTTCAACTATTTCTGAGACTAAGAATCATAATTAATATAGATGTGCTCAAACCAGTTTCCTCATCTTGGTTGTTAGAGTAACAATGTTTCAGCCATTATACCCTCTAACAAGGCTTCTCTTAGCTTTTTAACATTTCATTCACTTATTCACAATTTATAAAAATCTTCCTCTTTTCACTTGAGTGTTATTCTCTACTACTTTAGATAAACCTGCAAATAAATCTCAAAAGACCTTTATGAAAATGTTTTGATTACTTGGTGATAACAAGCCTAACCAGCTTTGGGCTTCAGTCTTATTTTACTGCTTGTTGGCTTGTAAAACCCAATTGCTTCTGAATTCAATTGCAATGGATTCCATATGGCATTACACATATCTTCTTACCTCCACCCCATCACACAAACACTCACACACCAACCTTTTTGTGACTACATGATTGTCTCCTCTGTGCTGAGAATATATAACAAACAACCTGTCAAATATTGAGCAGTTGTTGGATTTGGGCTACAGCCCACTCAATTTCTGTCTAGATTGAAACGCATTCATTGCAAATCTATCCACTGTTATCTCCTCTCTCAGTTGGGACTTTTTGTCTTGTTCCCCCACCTCCATGTGTGTCACTTTTATTAACTGGAGCTAAACAGTATAACCACTAACTTTCCCAAAATAAAAAAAAATATATGCAGAAAAGCAAACACAGTATATTGAGATTTTGCCAATTTGAATGTAAAACATTTCTAAAAACATTTGTCATTCAATGTATGTTTTTTGTCCTTTCCAAGTAAACAGACTTGAATAGTGTCTGTAAGAAGAGGATAAAAAAACTCTTACCAGATACAAAACCAACCCTGTCCAACCCAACAGCAATTTTGCTACAAAGAACTAGATGCAATAAGCTTAGGGTACAAAATATGTACCTAACCTCTTTGTTGTCTAAGCTTCTAGCAGAAACCAATTATTTTTATCCATATAGTTAGCAAGAGATTAATCCATTTAACCAGCCTCTGGGAAATTCACAATGAAAGTAATGGTTAACCAGCTAATTAACACTATATAGCTTAGGGGTTCAACATAGATAGGTGCTCAGATGTTAAATTGGTGATATTCTCTCTAAAACTCACATGGAAGGAAAATCGGAAACCAAAGTAACTATCATCTTTATATTGTACTTTTAAAATACTCGAGTCAAGTTTTGCAATGTTTCTGTAACATGAGACAAATCTGGATACTTTTGCTAAGGTCTTGAAGGTGACTAACCCCACTGAATTGTGATATGCTGAGCTTACCAGATACTCTACAAGTGCTACTTACTGGATTTGTTTCTCTGACTTGGAGCACAGCCTCAGAATCTATAGTTTTCGGCCTTCCTGACCTTGCTTGCTAATCATGGTTCTTGCAACCTGAAAAAAATTTCTTGAACCATCTGGTTACTGTACTGTGATCAACTGCACTTTCACTTTTCACACAAATGTTTTTGGTTGTTTCCGTAGCATTATAGTGCAGTTTGAACTTGTAAAGCATTGTTCCCAAATTAGATTATTGCACATTCACCTATGTGGCTCAGACATTGAGTGAAGCAATACATAACATGTCAGCACATCAATTGCCCTGGTACTACTAATCACTGTAGGTACCTTCTATGGCTTAAACTACTACAGTCATGAGATCTACATACCACTAACTCGCACATGCCAATTTATTGCAAAACTTTTGCTTCACCCTAATATTAATTGGTATGATGTGAATGAATAATAATTTTGGTGCTCCTTTTTATTTTTTTTTCTTCAAGACTTAAGATTATTTTTCTTTTCTGATTATCAAGAATTTTCTGATTTTTTTTTTCTTTTTTCTTAATCAGAAACTAAAAATTCTTTTCATAAGAACAACATTGGACTTTGTCATAAAAATGATTTCACCAGAATTTAACAAAAACCAAAAATAAAATGTCTGCTTGCATTGACTTCTGTTGAACTGGAGAAAAAATGTGTGTCTAAATCAAAATCTCTGCAAATTTCTTTTTCCTCTTAATCAAATGTTTTCTGAAATTTCTCTCAGAATTTCCTATCATGTTTATTTTAAAACTGCCTGTCACTGTTGGTACTTTGTTTTATGCTTTAAAAATTACCATAAATATCCAGAATGAAGCCATTACTATGAAATGAACTCGGGTAGCAAAACAAGCACCTCCTGAGAGAAGAGAAAGAAACAGATTAGATGGAAAATGAAAGGAAAAAGAGTAAAATAAGGAAAAATAAGCTAAGTAGAGAATGGAATGTGAATTGTTGGCTTGACTTGAAATGTTTATGAAGCATGAATACATCTTTGGCACAGCTAGTGATAATGAAGTCTAATCCGTCAAGAAACTGTATTTCTTCTTTCTAAGAACAATCGAAAGCTCTTTATATTTATTGCTTCCATCAGAATTCTTACAGAAGTTCACCAACAATTAACACTCTTCCTCTGGCTCTATTGGATAGCTTATATTTTTCCTCCCAATTGGAATATTTCAGTGTCTTTTATCTGCCCAGTTTATCAGACCCAAGTAACTGCTTTCCTTTTGAAATGATATCTACAAGAACTTTGATCTTTCTGGCAGTGTTGTATCTGGTTAGGCAAAGATAAAAATTAATGTTCACTTATTAAAGGTAATTATTTTATCTTGGCTCATTGAACATTGTAAGGGTTAAGGTGATCTTTTTAAAAAAGAAAAAAAATATGGTTAGATGTTCCCCTATATAGTTTGTCTTTAATTAATTCCTACTCAGTATAAGGTTATTGGTAAAATTGCTGATTGAAAAGAAAGTAAAATGAAATGACCTGCTCAGCACAAATTGAACTCTCCACCTCCAGGTTATGAGTTATGCTGCTGTTTTTTTTTTCCCTTTTTTCCTTTTTTTTTTCTTTTTTCTTTTTTTTCCCCCCTAGATCTGTCTCTCACACGCACACACACACACAAACCTTGCCATTAGAATGGTTTACCCACTGAAGAGATATAAAATCCAAGGATATTTCTCTCCAGAGATGACTTTCTTCTGTTACCTGAAGAGCTTTTGCCACTTAGCTTTACCTCCTCTCTATAAGAATCTTTGCCTGTTTCTGAGAAAGACAACTGTTATTAAGGGCAAAAGAGAAGATTAGAAAGTCAAAGTCTATTCCTTAATACAAATTGTATAACTTTTTTTTTCTGTATTGGTTCTTAGTTCTACTTTATTCATTTAGTTGCTGATGTCTCAGAATATAGCATTCTTCATGCTAATATTCAATTTGAGTAGAGTTAGGTGTGGAATGCATCTTTGATCAATATTTTTTTTCTAATGAAGATTACTTTCGAACTTTAATGCCAATCCTAATGATTCTTAAATGAATTCATTTCAAGAGTTTTGGGGTCTAGACTTTATTTCATGGACAATGTCCGCAGTATATTATATATGTGTAAATCCTAAAAGACAATGTTTTGTTTTCTGTTCTTCAGTTAGGTTCCTATATCAGCAGCTGTCTGGCATATATAAATGAGTACACAATGAAAATTACAGTTATTTCAATATCTTAAAATGTGATTCATAGCTTTTTCTTTCTTTTTTACCTTTTTAATGAACATATAAAGAAAAATACAGACATAGTAATTGTGCAAATTTAGACTATAAATAGCATTGATTATCAATATCTATTTTAAAATTCGGTGAATTAACGTCATAATCAACAAACACACACACACACATATATATATATATATATATATATATATATATATATATGTATATATATCTCTCACAAAAATGAATGAAATATAACCTGACAATACGAAAACCTTCAGTAAGAAAATTGAAGGTTTTGTGACAGAAATAACTCACTTCTGTAGGTACATATCATTTGAGAAAAATTTTAACTTTTTAGGTGAGTAATACAATTTACAATGATGCTAACTTTGCCAGTTTATAAGGTCAAGTTTGATAACTGTAATAATTATAACTGGGAATTATAAAAGCTATTAAGAAAACAATTGCACATTAAGAAATAAGTTTGAAAATGAAAAATGCTTATTAATTTTCAATCTTATTTCTTCTAATCTGTTACTTTTAATAATCAATTTTTAAAGCAAACTATACAAATTAGCCATAACCCAGTAGGAAATAAAACTGCAACTTATTGTCAAGTTATACAGTACCTGGACAATCTGAAACAGCAGCTATATATATATATATATATATATATATATATATAATACTAATTTCCATACAAAAAACAAATTACCAATTTCTCTTGATCTATATGTGTAAATTTACATGGATATATTCTGATATATTTGGTAAGCTTGTAAATAGCTACTGTACCAGTGTCAGCTGCAAGGAGACCCAATTTATAAAAACTTCTCAGTGCTTTGTGAATTCAGGTCAAATATTGATTGCCTCAAATAAAAATTTTAAAAAATTAAAAAGGATGCAATTTTATTTTATTTTTTGTGTGTGTGTTTGAGGAGAGAGAATACTCCCAACCCATCATTTGCCTCTAAATTGTAAGTGTAATTAAAGAAGCGAGTTAAACAGTCAAACATTTATTAAGACAAATGAGCACTGTAATCTTCATTGCTTGGAGACATTCAGGAGAATTTCTTTACTATTTCATGCACAGATGCCTTCTTTTTTTTTTTTTTTCTATTTTTCTTAGGAATGTTGTTTAGTTGTTGGTTGGCTGATTTTTCTGATATCATTTATATTCAGTTCTTTTCCTTTTAAAGATTGGAATGCATCAAGGAGTTTTCTATCCTATTGTACAAACTTGTTGGGAACTCTTTTCTCTCGTTTTATGTGTACACACTTGAGATTTTTACATCTTGAACTCGTTAAAAGTTGTTTGACTTGCATTGAATTCAATCTCTTTTATGTGTCAGTTTCCAATGAAATTTTTCATTCATTCAAAAAAAATAACATTTGAACAAAAATGCATTTTCCAAACTTTTTCATTCCATTGTTAGGATAGTAGTCTCAAATGAACAAATTTTGTCTTCTCTTTCTCAAGGATCTCATATTTTTATATATCTTTAAATGTTTTATACTTTTTAAGACCACTTTAAATGTAAGTCAGATGTTATGAGGTTATAAAATCTAATGATAATATTCAGAACTTAAATCCTGATCAAATTGAAAATGATTTTTTTGGGGGGGTCTCTTGAAATATCTGAAGTTTTGATATGAATATGTTTTTATTTGGCCACCATAAGAACTTACTTTAAAATATGAAATTGTGTATAGCTTATTTGTATTAGTCGAGGGAAAACCAAAGGCTCTCTTTTCAATAGCTACTACACTGAGGTGTAGGGAAGGGTGCTATGCCTTTCATTTGATTGCTCCACTTTATCCTTGATCCATTCCTTATAATGCTGAGTGTTATGTAAGGAGGCATCAAGTACCATTTTTGAGTCTTTGGTATGACTCGGCCTGGGATTGAAACCCTGTCTCCCAGGCCATTGGTGAAAACAGTAAACAAATGATTTTGAAAAGATAGTTATAATTGTAATCAAATATTTACAAAGGAATTAAATTTTGGCATAAAATAGCATGAGTTGACATGCCATTAACCAAAACAAGAGTCTGAACTATTGATCTTATATTTTATGTTTTTTTTATGGCTACTTCATTCCACTTAATGCCTTCTGCAGCCTTGAAATGTACAATCTATATCAAGAAGGTTTCTTTTTTTTCTTCAGGAAGTGTTTAATTCTGTACAAGAATACCATTTGAACTTTTTTTTTTTTTTTTGTAAAAGATCTGATTCCATGAGGCATGAGATTTAAAACCAATGTAAAGGAATATTCAGTAACAAGTAGGACATGCTTTAGCGAGAAAGGAAAATAAAAAATGGTTAAAACATCTTCAAATATATTTCTCAAAAAAAAAAATGTTTAAATAACTAGGGTTAAAGTTAATTCATACAAGTATCGTTTACAAAAAGTTGAAATATACTAGATTGAAAGACTTAAGTTATTATCAACCTAATCTCATTGCCTGTAAAGTACAAGCCTATAAAAGTGATTGCTAATCTTAGTAGTTTGCAGCAGTGATTCTAAGGATAGGAGGCTTCATAAAGGCTTTGATTTTACAATCACCAACCATCATCTACCTTATGTATATTCTTGTGGCGAAAATCGTGAAAACGGAGAGGGGGGGGCTTACCTTTTAAGCGACCTCGCGTGTGCATCGTTCAGAGACAGGCTGGGAAACAAAGAAATTCAAGATGGTGCCCGCGACTTTTTATAACCATCTGATCTCGTAAAGTCACGCAAATTATCACTGCTCGTATGCAAATGAGGTGGTCTCTGACTTCATAAAAGCGGATTGCTTTGAGGAAGGAGGGAGGTGCAATACAAGAATCGGTGGAGACCATTGCTGTGCATTGGATTCGCTTTTTTTTTTACTCAATTCTATATAGCCTACATCACTAAAAGTGGCCTTAGAAGGCCCTTAATTTCAGGCTAGTGAGTTTAATTTGAGTTGGCTTGATTTTTATGGCATATCAACAATTGTTGGTTATTTAATGCCAATTCCTGCTTTTACATATTAAATGATTAGTAAACACATTTTGTAGATACAGTTAAATGATCAGTTCTGTTTCTAATAATTCATTTTAGCATAAGTCAAAGGTAAATGGTTCCAAGTATTGCTATGTATAACTAACAATTAAATTAAACATCAGTCATTTGTTTAAACATGGTTAAGGAATCAAACAGTTCTATTTCAAATAATTTAGCATAAGTCATTTATTAGCATTCAGTTTAAATATCAAACAATTCTATTTGACCCATAGACAGGACCCTTTCAGGTGCTACCCCTCTGGGTCTGAGTGAACCCGAGAGCAATGGCAATGAAAGAGTACTCTGCATTCCCAAAGCTCCAGCATTACTGGAGCTTCACCATCAGATGGTTTGCTGTCATATCCAGGAAACTCATTGTGGGAGGTCTTACCCTTCTACAAAGATGCAGTTTGTGTATTCTGCAGCCCCAGCCAACGGGGCTCTAGTGAGTTTAGTGATTTTAGAACATTGATCCCAATTCAGTATCATTAAGAAAAAAGCCCATACTTCTACAAAGAAGCAAAAATAGAAAAATTCCATCAAAAGTAATGCTATTGTGATTTTGAGACAACAAATGTATTGAAAGAAAAATTAAAACCAGTAAACAATTGTCTGGTACTAGAATGACAAGTAAAGGAAACTTTCTAATCCTAAAAAAACAAGGATAGTTTCTCAACTAAAGGATACTGACAGTTGATTCAGTGCCATATCAAGCAAGCATATATTAAAGGCTTTCCCAAAATATACGAATATTCAGTTAAGACCCAGAACAAGTTGGCATGGTTTGGCATGTCATCCCTTGAGCCATTTCTTGGTCGAGTTGTTTAAATCATTTTCAGGCAATTCACCAACACATGTCAAGAACTGAGCCAATTTCATGGAATTGATGGAGGAGGAAAAGGCATCCATTAAATCTTCACAAAATGTTGAGTTCAGATAATGATGAACTTGTTCAATAAAGTACAATCAACGAAGGCTTTGCCGATCTTGCAAAACAAACTGGGAAATGGAGATGTTGATGTTTTGTGTGCACACAACACATTTCCAATTAGAATTCAAGAGGCAGAAAGAACACTTTAGCTATGGAATTGTGACCAGTCTCTTCTGATTTCAAACATTTCAATAGAATGTTTTGCAGAACGGGCTTTAAAAACCAAATCTATTGATTGTACTATTTAGCTTTGGTACATAAAGGATACCTTTTTATAATCTGTTTATTCTCATAAGGAAAATGTACAAGTTCCATTAAATCATGTAATCTATATTAGAGCATCTATAGAGTTCAGGATGTGGAAAATGTATTATAACTTAGTTGTTTTTTTGTTTTTGTTTTTCATATGACCTTTTAATTTGTACAGAATGAGGGGAGTCCCTGCAGCATTGTGGCTAACATGCTGGACTGAAATATCATAATGAGTTCAAACTCCACTCATACAACTACATTCACTTTCATACTAATACCCTTGGGAAAGGTATGGAACCACCTTATTCTCTGCAAGTATGAGTTAGATGGTATGACTTCATGAATAGCTTTGGCATTAAATAGCCCACAATGGTTTGTGTGCTATTGGATAAACAAAACCAATTTGTACAGAGTAGCTTTAGTTCTTTTATGCATCAATACAGGACTACACCTTTATTTTCATTTCACCTTTCCTTCTATGTTAAAAAAAAATTACTTCATTGCGATTAACATTCGACAAAAAATCATTAGTAATGATCTTGAGTCTAAAGTAATAATTAAAACTGCATTCCTAAAAAGAACATGTGTTGCTTATGACCTCTGGAATTGTAGATATTAACTCCAGTTATATGAGAAAGAGTTGTGAAATAATGAAACTAAAAGACTTAGGGGTATAAAATTGGCAGGGGTCAATAGTATTACTAGTTTTCAAAATCTTATTAAAGTTGATACTACATCAGAAGTGACTGATTCTGCTCTCTAGGATGAGATCCAAATAATGGTGAAAAAATTGAAGGCAGGCAGTTTCTATTTATTCATTCAAATGAAAGGATAAAAAGTAATACCACATTTTAAAATGTTACACACCTTACCATGTGATGTTTTGTATAATAGTTGGTCCAATTATTGTAATTGCTATTTTTTGGTTTAGTTACCGTATTTTTCTATTTTATACAAATGGTTGTTGTACTTGAGGGTAAAAAAGGCATCTCTCTCTCTTTCATATATATATATATATATATATATATATATATACATATATATATATATATATTCTCCTTTTTTTTTTCTTTTTTTTTTTAAAGATGGATTGTACACACTTAAAGACCATAGTTTGGATTAAAACATACTTGTAAATCGAGAAAACTTGAGATAAGTTATCCAAACAATTCTTGACTTGTGAAGAAGTGACTCATGGCATAGTGGTCTAGGATATTGTGAGTTCAAACTCCAGTCACTCTGTTCACTTTCACATTAATACCCTCAGGAAAGGTATGAACCCTTTTATCTCCCTATCTATGGGCTAAATAGTACCACTATTATTCTTTTACATGGATGGCTTTGTCATTAAATAACCCACAAAGGTTGATTTGCTATTAAACAGCAAAGAAACTGAGACCAAATGCTTGACTTGCAAGCAAACTAGAATCCTCCTGAAGAAACAAATCATAGAAAATCTGGAAGTTTCATTATTTATCTCTATCAGGTCTGTAAAATTTTCTTCATGTGTTTTTCTGTTTTAAAATTCTGAAAGGTGTTCCCTACAATAATCATGGAAACAAGCTGACTCTGATTTCACTTCATTTCAATTTCAACTCATAATATCTTTTAAATAAGAAAATCTTCAAATATCTGTATTGAAAGACATTCAATTTTTTAAAAACTATTTTAAAGAACTGATAAATTTTTTCATGTATTATGTCTAGTGTTTTGTTAATCTTTGAATAGTCAACTTATGTTCCTACTTAATGTCCATTTCCTCCTTCTTCGTGTTTGGGTGAAGAAAAACAAGTGTGAAGTTGGCATCAGACATTTTGGCCTATGATTGAGCTATTGTTGCCAGTTTGTCTTTTCTCCCCTTGGTTATGTCTCTAGAAACGGGGATCTACAACCAGTAATTTCATTAGGAGAGTCCTAACACATCCATTACCTATCTATCCCCAATATCCCAGTTGGCTGGATTGCTCCCAGATCCACTCTGGCTCGGGGTGGTAGCACCTGATAGGGCCCTATCTATGGGTTAAATAGAACTAACGGCATACTTATGCTAAACTGAAACCGTACTTACATTTAAACTGCGTACTTATGCTAAACTGAACTATTTGAAATAGAACTGTTTTTTGACATTGAAACTGTATTTACACTAAACTGAATTGTTTATCATAGAACTGTTTTGACATTTAACTGTGTAAACAAAATCTGTACTTATACTAAACTGAATTAGCTGAATTAGAACTGATTGACTAAACTGAATAGCTAGAAATGTTTTTCACAATTAAACTGTGTACTCATGCTCAACTGAATTGTTTGAAATAGAACTGATTATTTACATAAAAATGGATTTGGCATTAAATAACCTACAAAGGTCGATATGCCATAAAACCTAACCAACCAGTTCGCTGGGGCTGTAAAATACACTGATTGCAGTTCTGCAGAGGAGTAAGACTTGTACTCAAATGAGGGTCCTGAATATATCACTAATGGTCAGGCTCCACTCCTGGAGTTTTAGGGAATGTGGATTACTGCTTCATTAGCATTACTCCCAGGTTCACTCTAACCTGGAATGGTTGTAACTGTTAGGGTCCCATCTATGGGTCAAATAAAACTTTCATCATTCAATATAATTGAAACCCTTTAACTGTGTGCAAACAATAAATAGCAATACTTGAAACCATTTAACAGAGTGCAAACAAATGAGCTCTAACTTGTTTAAAAAGGTACATACAAACTATTTGCCTACAAATCATATTTATATAATATATATGTATAAATAGAACCTTGCATGAAATAACCCACAAGAGTTGATATGCCATAAAACACGACTAAACTTCTATCCTCAAATATGACTGCAGCTACATATTCTTTCTGTTCATCAATCAATGCATTGTTCTTTTCCTATTTGTATGTCCTTGTACCATACCTGACCAAGACTAAAAATGGAGATTCAGTTTAATTCTTTCATTTTTGGATAAGGATAAAAGTGCCTGTACGACACACACAAAAGAAATTTGTAATTTTATTTTTGCTGTATTTTCCTGAAATGCCATTGGAGGCTGAGCATTCAATAAATATAAGCAAATCCTATGAATTAAGAAAAACTAACTGGTTTCTGCTTAGATAAAAAACTTATTTAAATGAAAATATTAGTGAGGAATTACTTTGAGAAAAACATGGCCTTCTATATCTTTTATGCAAGTAAACTAGGCCTAACCCATCCCCTGCAGTCTTAGGAAATATTTTTGGTGTATATTTACTGTTTTTGTATTTGTTTCATGAGAGAGGGATTTTCATTTCCCATTTTGTGTATGTTTTCAATTTCTTTCATTTTGATGGCATATAAGAATCCCTAACTCCTTACTTTTAATAGTATAGTATTATGGTGTTAAATACAAGTACTGGTAATCTATGGAATCTGGGTAAAATTTAATCTACCAGATACCTTGATGTAGTATATGATATGTCTTTTAACCAATTTTAGGAGTAGGGGGAAACATCTTATTTGCCATCAAAAATTTTTTTTTTTTTTTTAAACAAGATTTTTCTAAATTCATTTTCTTTTCTCTTTTTAGGTAAGTATCTTGGCTTGATCAAATATTTTGGCTGGTAAGACTTTTTATTGAATTCACCATTTAATGTATGTGTGTGCTTTTGTGTATTCAGTAGCCTGAAATAGCATACAAGTATCTAGATGCAAATAATTTTCCTTCACTTCTCTCTCTCTCTCTCTCTCTCTACTACTCGATCCAGTTTTCTCTTCACTTTCTTAAATCATCTAATTAACAGGACATTATGATAAAAGATCCAATCAGTAAGAATTAGAACCAATTAATATGCCTCATTTCCTTCTCAGTATAGTTTAATTGTGATGCTAAAGTTCAGATTGAACAAAGATAGTAAAATGTATAGTTGAGTTTGACTATTTTCTGAAAGCAGTTCACCTTTTTGTTGACTGAGGACATGTCAACCCACCTAAGGTTATTTTATGCCTAGAGGTTTAGGAATCACATTTATTGTACATTCTTAATTACATTTGTGTCCTTACAGAAGAACAGCTATGATACTGTTTAACCGATAGCTGAGGGAATAAGGGGATTCATACCTTTCCTAAGGTTATTAGTCTGAAAGTGTACATAATAGCATGACTGAAATTTGAACTTGCTCAATTTGAGGTTGCAGTCCAGCCACTGTCATGGATCTTCCTCCTAGAGGAAAAGAAATAACTCTACTAATGAGATATTATAATCAGCTTTATGACTAAAGTAGTAAAGTTCCTCATCTCGTATAAAAATAACATTTTCATTTTATCTTGCCACACTCAAGATCATGCTTGGTTTGGCTTTTGTTATTGGCAACAAAAAGACAATCTTGTTTGTCATACAATCTTTTTTTTTTTTTTTTTTTTCTTCACTCTGATGACAGGAGTTACATTACCTAAAATTATGAATGACTTTACAGTGTGTTTACAATTCTTTCCATCTGGTCAGTAAATTTGGACTGAAACTGATTCTTTTTTCTAATTTACATCAGTCTTGAAAACAATCTCATAGCTATATATATATATATATATATATATATATATACACACACAGATTGTTTTATTTTAAGAGCTGACATCAGTTTGATATAAAGAGCTACAGGCATATCAAATATTCAAGTAAATATAACTGGATTCCCATAATTGACACTCAAAAATTCTTGAAGCAAGTTTTTTCTTCAGTGCTAAATGTTTTCAGAGGGTCCCTTTTCTGGTTGCCAATAGACATACCAGATACTGACAAGCACAAATAGTGAGTGTTGACTCTTGTCTAGTGAAGAATTGAGCTCTCACTTTCACAGAGAGATGTATCAAATTGTTCCCTTTGGGCTTCTGCTTGAAGAAGAAAAAAGTTTTCACACCTACCCATCACCACCAATCACTATTTCTAAAATTGTCTTCAACTAGTGCAGCAGCTTCTATTAATTTCTCTTGGGATTAGGCGTTACACTCTCAGTATAAAAGAAAAAAAGTTTGGAAAAACTTTAATGTTCCCATCTGATAAATCTAAGCTTAGATTTATATATTATTACACTTAATATATCAAACTGTGTCTGTTGAGATTTGTTTCTTTCAATGTGTATACTTAAGAGTGGTTGCCTCAGTCTATAAGATTACACAAAAACACTGTGATCAAAAAGTATCAAGACTGAAGCATTATTCTTTTTTATTTTTTTATTTTTTAATCATATTTACCAACCCCTCCGCTCGGGCAGGATATGACACAAGGTCAATTTTTAAGCGGAGTTTAACAGGTTTGAATTCAGAGTTTTCCTTCTCCTAGACTAGTTGCCTCACCAAGGCTGAAGAACCCAGTCTGCCCTACTATTTACCCATAGCTGGAGGGAGAATAATTGGATTCATACCTTTCCCAAGGGTATTAGTGCTATGTGAAATGCAATCAGTCTCATCTAGGATTTGAACTCGTGTTGCAGTGTCCATTTCCTACGACGATAGCCATTACACCACGGGCACCTCCAAATTTTTTTTTTCTTTTTTTAATCAAAGACAAAGTGTACAGCTGAGCAACTTGCATGATAATGTTGAAACTGCTGCCAAAATGTCTAAACAGAATTTAATTGAGTGCTAATTTGAGGGAAGAAATGAAGCCTGTCTCACTGCTTTTTGGTGAAACACAATAGTGCAAGCGCAACAACCTGTATATGAACCAGACTTAGCTCTATGTAATTTCTTTCCTAAACTGAAAATTCATCTCATGGGTAAGATTTGAGGATGTAAAGAAAATTAATAGAAATATTTGCTGAGCTTCACACCTTATTTCACAAGGGCTTTGATCAATGGAAAACTTATTGCAATAAGTGTATTGAATGTCATGGAGATAATTTTGGAGAAAATTAATGCTTCATACTTGGTTCATTTCAGTTTTGATAAATACAACTTCAGTCTTCAAACTTTTTAACACACCTTGTATACATACCCTCTGTGTGTGTGCATGCATATATATATATATGTGTGTGTGTATGCACACGCACA
Organism: Sepioteuthis lessoniana; assembly: GCA_963585895.1. Lineage (NCBI taxonomy): Eukaryota > Metazoa > Mollusca > Cephalopoda > Myopsida > Loliginidae > Sepioteuthis > Sepioteuthis lessoniana. Next base: position 55,093,180 of record OY757933.1, on the reverse strand, counting down.
TTAAATGAGGAAAAATAGTGGATAGTTATATAGATGTAAAGGGTTTTATAAAAATTATGTAATTGTTAAACAAGTGATGATTGTGGAGGTGAATTGGTGCTACCTATGGAAATATCTATTACCAAAACTCTATATATTGATACAATTACAAAGAATTCTATCGCAATACTCCACTCTGTCAGTTTGATCTACAGTATGCCAACTGCATCCTCTGTAAGACCTCTCAAAAAAGGGGAACTGGGTATAACACTAAACTGCATCTGATGGTGAGGCTCCAGTTTTGGAGACCTAGGAAGGTAGTCTTTTATAACTATTTCTTCCAGGTCTTCCCTGACTGGTAGTACTTCTTAGGGTACCATCTGTGGGTCAAATAGATCTGCTTGAAAATTATTGGTATGAGGTAGGAATACTTGAAACCACGTAATGTGCAAATTATTTGTATTAAGATTTATTTGAAGCTGTAATTATTCATAAAGGATGATTTTTACTGTAGTTACTTGAAACCACATTGTGTACAAATTATTGGCATAGTATTTGAGACCATGTAAATGTATAAAAATTTATGAGTAATTACCATGTAATTGTGCATAAATTATATTAAGAATTATTTGAAGCTATAATTGTTTACAAATTAATACTATCATTAGTCACTTGGAAACTATACAACTGCTTGAAAAAAAGTTATGGACATTAGATAACCAAACAAGGGTTGCCCTGATGTAAATCTGATCAATCGAAGACTACTCCAGTTGTAGCAAACAAATTTTCTATATTTGCTTATGGGAGACCATTGTATGTTAGTACGTAAGTTTTTAAAAATTCTAGAACTCTAAAAGGTTTCAGAGGTGGGTAGAATTTACAATGTAAATATAATACTAACCCTTACTTTGTTTGCTAAACTGAATCTTTATCACTTTGTTTTAATCATATAAAGTGGGCATCAAGCTGAAAATGTCAGTTCCCAAAAAATAAAAACTTGTAAAAAATTGTTTACATTCGTAGTCTGAGCAGGAAGTCATGATAATGAACTTCTCAATGTTATTAACTTGCAATAAGAGACTTCTCTTTTCATAGTATAATTTTTTTTAAGGAAAGATACTACTTTTATTTTTAAAAAGAGCCTCAAATCAGATTTATCAGTAATCAACTGAAATTGAGAAATCTTTTCCCCCTAATCCAATTACATATAAATTTTTGAAAAAGGCAAACCTGAATGTTAGTCATATATACTCTACTTGAAAACCAAATCAACTTCTCATTAACATGAAATATTTACTGCCTGTTGATAAATACTGATCCACTTTCAAAAATATTCATTTTATGGAAACCTGGGAATCTAATAGTGGAGGGGTCTAAAATACAAAATATTTCTCTAACATTTCTATTTGCTTAACTTTCTGTCAATTTTATTGCTTTTGTATATTATTCATTCACACATTGTAATTCTGTTGCTGCTTTTTCCTTCCACAACCACTGACAGGAATAGAGCCTGACAGTGGTTTAGTGTGTGCATACATGTGTATGCAATTTAATTCTATTTAATTGTTCATTGGAGGAGATTCTGCTCTTTCCTTCTATAGTTAATGTGTGTTGACCTGCTGAGTGCAGCAAGGAGATCCGGAAGCTGTCAGGCCTGCTTTACAGATGCAATGATGGGCAAAACTCTGACAGCAACCTCTCTCTCTCCTTGTATTAAGGAGATTGATTAACAACAAAGTGCACTTTCAGACCAGCAGAAAATAACAGTAACCCTCTAACCATCAGTTGTTTTCTTTTTATTTCAATATGTATATTGCCATCAAATTCTGCTGCATTCACTGTTTGACTCTGGAAAAAGCTGCAGGAAAAGGGTCATTGTTTTACTCCTACGAACACTTTTGGCTTCAACCTTTTGTTAAATGTTATTGGCCTTTCAAGCCGGAAACAATAATCTCGTTCCACTTATGGACTTTTCCTATTTTATTTTTTAATTTTTTTTTTCTTGCTTGAAGATACTTTGGTGGTTCCATCATCAAAGGCTTTCATCTTTGTTTCATATGAAAGCAACAGCATATTGGTGTCTCTCACTCATCGGATTGATAACATTTGTCTTATGAGAATGTCTGTTTGTCTTGCTGTTTATACAATTCCACTGTCTGCCTGACTTTCTTTTTTCTTTTTTTTTCTTTTTACTCTCTTTATTTGTTTGCCTGCAAAAACAAATGACAAAAATAAATAGATAAAAAACATCTTATGGAATACTTCAAAATAAAGCATTAACAGGTCTATTGAGTATGTTTAAATGGTTACCTAGAATTACCCAGGATAAATTTAAGATAAAGATTCAGTTTTATTTTTTACTTTCCAAGAAAATTAAATTTGAAAGAATATACATTCCCATTCGCAAAAGAACTGGTTAATGCTCATTTGGTAAATGTCCTTGTATTTCCCTCTGTGCTGATCTATTTATCTCTGAGCCAAAATAATCATCACAAAATGAACTAGTTGAATACCAAGGACAAATAAACAACCTGTCAGCAGGCATAACAATTTAAGATTAAAAAGATCAGATATCAATTGTGACTTTTCTACTACTCAATGCATTGCAACTTGTGTGTTGTTCATTTTGTTTTTGTTATGTTTTGTTTTTTGCTAAAATCTATCAATTGTCATTTCCTATGTCTGGGTCTCACCTGTAGTTTGTCCCAACAAGATTCAATATGGATTAGGATTTTCAGTCAAATACTATTTCTTCATAAGAAGGAAATAGAATTGGCAGCTCTAGTTCAAATCCTGGATGAAGCTGTTTGTGTCTCATTTTATCTTAATGCTCTTTGGGAAAGGCATTGAATTTATCTGTTCTCCTACAGCTATAGGTGAATAGCAGGGTAAACTGGTTCTTTAGCTTTGGTCAAGGTAACCAGTCAAAGAGAAGGAAAACTCTGAATTCAAACCTGCAAACAATTTAAATGTACTAATTGGCTGACTCTAGGCTCTGTGCAGCATAGAAAAGAGATAAAAAAATTCTGAAAATAAAATATATTCAAGAGGCCAGAAAAATTGTAGAAACCACCCTCCCAGCTCATTCCTACTCCATAATAACACAGCCCATACAAAACCCTTCTAACCGAGAATGCATAAATGCAATCTCCTAATAGAAAAGCTCCTTCATCTGAAACCAGAATTCCCAACCCTCCTAAAGGAACTACAGGCTTCCATACCCAAAACTAAACAACCTCCCCCTTCAGATCTAAATGAAAACTTTCAACCACAGACCAACGAAGCTGAAGACCCAAAAAAATCAAACCAAACAAAAACTCAACCCAAACAACAAACTCCAGGCATCCCCACTATCATTACAAAATCCAACAATAGCCCACCAAAAAAATTGGATAACAATGATACCAAAGACAACCCAAAAGAAAATGGAACAAAAAATCCTACCAAAAAAAAAGTTACAAAAACGTGACATAGATCAACTTCAAGAAAAAAAATAAAAAACAAGTTTCAAACCCTCCTATAGAAACTAAAAAGAAATTTTAAAGAATACAGAGCAAATGGAAATTGAAATGAACTCAACACCCACAGTCAAAAAGAAGATACAACTTAAATGAAAAGTACAGGCTCCTATTAGCCAGGCTGGAAGAGTACATACGACTACCAAAGTGAACAGTGAAAGACCAGGAGGCACATTCAAACTGCCTCCAGCCCAATTTGATGAAGTCCCCTCAGCATCAAGAACAGTCACTTATGGGAATGAAAAAACAGTGAAATGCTCAGGGATCAACAAAATCCCTACCAAGATCCCATAGTGTAGAAAGCATGTCTAGTAACCCAGACTGCATTGTTGCCAGCCTTGATCTAGAAGGTATAACAAATAACTACAATACTTAAAACCATTTAGCTGTATGCAAACAGATGAACTCATTCTCTTTTTTAAATGTTACTTACAAACCATCCACTTAAAAAGTAAAAATGAAACTACCAACTAACTAATCTTTTGCATATCATGTATATTCATTCAAATGTGTGCAAATAAATGACTGATGTTAAATTGTTGCTGGTGAGTAACAGTGCTTGAGACTGTTTGACAGTGTGCAAACAAATAATTAAAAGTAAATAGAATGATTTGTATTGGATGGAGATATGTGAAATCATTTAACAGTGGAAAAAATAAGCTCAGGATTATTTAAGATTGTTATTAGCAAAATGTTTACAAATATATATAACCATTGAACTATGTGCAGGCAGGTGGGCTCTGGCTTGTTTGGAATATTATCTATTAAGTATTCATTTGGAAATCTTAGGTTTAATGTGTATAAGTGAAGTTTGGCATTGAATGGCTTGCAAGGGTTGATGTGCCATAAAGCCTAACAAACCAAAGAACATCTTGAATTTTCAAAAAAAAGCCACCTTTTCACCAATATCTGGCCAAATGTAATCAAATACTATCATGAAAAACCCATAATCTAAATCCTTAAACCTACATTGAAGATAAAACCATTCTAACTTTTCTTGGCATTAAATGACCCACAGAGGTTAATAGGCTGTTAAACAAAACTCAAACTCTTTATCTGTCAGCCCTAATAGCAGGGCATTGAATATACTGACTGCATCCCTTGCTGAGGCGTAAGACCTCCTCTTCAAAGAGGTATCTTGGGTATAACATTTAACTGTATCTGATGGTAAGGCTCCAGTAAGAGAAATCTGGAGAGTTGAGTTCCCTTTCATTGTCATTACTCTTAGATTTGCTCTGACCTGGAGTTGTAGCACCCTTTTAGGGTCCCATCTATGGGTTGAATAGATCTTTTTTGAAAATTATTCATATTTAATAGGACTATATGCAAAAAAGGCAGAGATTCCTAAGGCTTAACTGCACAAAAAAATAAACATACAATGTATAGGAACCCCATACCTGGTGGCATAAAATAAGTCTAGACAGGTTGATATGGCATTAAAATCAATCGACTTTGCTTAAAACTGACCTTGTGTACTACCCATAGTGGAGGGTATAAGCAAATACATTGTATCATTTCTTTTAAGACTTTGATTAAAGCAGGACATCAAGCCTCAAAAAAGAACCATTCATTTTTACATTGAATTATTACTCATTGGCTATTAATTTTTCACGGTGATCAGTGCACATATTCAGCCTATTTAATATCTGCAACTGTTAACATTGATGTGTGGAATTTGATCACTCATATTTAGTGATCATTTTCTCTTTGTCACCCAATATCATTTTATCTTATTAATGAGAGTGGGAATGTTTTCTTAAATTAGGAAAGTGCTCAAATACTGGCCAGTAGAGCAGGATAAAACCTAAAATAGATATTTTCTAATATCTTCATGTCAGTCTCATGACTATAAGCTTCATGTATTTGGGAGAGGGGGAATAAAAAAATTTTTAATTTCATGAATATATGAAATTAGGTCATGAGATTGGCAAAGGATATGTGAAAACATTTGTGGTTATATAATTCTGACAGTGTAAAAAAAAAAAAAAAAAAAAAAAAAATTATAAATTTAAAAAATATACAAACTGATATCCGGGGGAAAAAATTCCATAAAAAAGACTAAAAACATTCATACAGTTAGAAAAAATTCAACAAATAACAGGCCTAGTCAAAAGAAAAATCACTGACAGAATTCCTTAAGTTAAAACATAAGAGTGCTCAATACACTAAAGAGTAAAATATGAATAACTACATTCGGAAATTGCCCTAGATTTCACCTAACCAGATAATTCTGGTATAAAGATTAGATAAAATAGTTATAACTCTAGTCAATTCTATAGAGCACTTTTTAAGTTCCATATGTAATGGAGCCAACACACATCCCCCCCCTTTTTTTTTTTTAAGGGGTCAGAATTATCTTGATGATCTGGTTAGGTGAAACCTTTGTAGATTTTTTCCAACTATGTAGGTATTTGTGTGTATGTTATAAATATATATATATATATATATATATATATATATATTGTTAATGAGGCTCTCTACCTTACAAAGTCATTTCAAAGTCACTGGGTTTTGGAATGTCATTTTCTATAGATAGACTAAATAATTTGACAATGCTTTCTTGTGAAATTGTTGACTGCAGGTATTTTTTAATCGGTTTTAGTTTTGAAAAACTGCTTTCATGTGTGCAGGACTCAATTTGAACAAATCTAATTGGCTCAAAACTGGCTTTGTATATTGATGTAAACCAATTCTTTCTTAGATGTGAGCTGTAATATTTTCTGAAATTAAATCTTTTAAAATCAAATTGTAAGTAGGCAAACAGTTTCTTGTAATCTTCCATGTATAAAAATCCGAACATAAAATTGTTTAAATTTGTTTGTTGCCACAAGTTGAATAAATATTAAATGTAATGACATTGTTGAAATTTGAGTGTAAGCTTTTAGAACTTTTTTAAAGAGCTTTGTTGGGTATGTATATTTTTTTCTTATGAAGTACGGGGGTCTGCATTCACAGTGATATATGGTATCAGGTGGATTCAAAGTAAGAATTATTACACACTGTAAAAGATATATGTATTAATTTGCATGTAGGGTTAAATTAAGTTTGAAAGTTTTTTTCTTTCTCTTTATAAATTTCTCTTTATAAATTTCTATTTTACAAATTGCAAAAAATCAGTATTGTTGGTTTACAGATTTTTTCCACTTAAGAGTATTTTTTCTTATCTGGGGAAATCCTTTTTTTGTTGTTGACAGCTCAAATATCTGCTATGCTTCCATTCCCTATAAAGATTTGGTCCTAAGTTTAACAAATTAGAAGTGGAATTTTGTTGTCTACAAGATTTCAATCTGATCATTTTTTTTTCTTATTTTTGATCCAGCTATGTATTGGAATCATTGACTAAAGAATTTGACATTTAATGTCCACTACCCTCCTGAGTCCCACTTAACCTCTGGGTCAGGTACCAGACATCACAGGAGAATAAATATTGGTTAAGTAAAAGAAATGTAAAAATTTGTTTCATTAGAATTTACTAGAGGAAAGCCTCCCTCCTCTGCCAAATCTGTTCATGATATTTGACCTTGGTGCTACAAGATTGACCTTTTTTTTAGGAATCTTAAGGATCTTGAAGAATGATTGATTTGGTGGAGAATAGAAATTGTGTCATCAAAAACGAAATGATTTTAAATTAGTTTGAAGTATTAGATCAAGTTTCTAGATTTTTTTTTTTTTTTTTGCTACTTAATTTCCCAGAAGTTAAATGTTTTGTTTTTTATCTCTTTTCTTCCTTTTCCCTAAAAATTATTTTTCAATTACCTGCATTTTCTCCCTACAGGATTGTAATCCTCTTGTAATCATAAACACATCAATTCTTTAAGTTATTGATTTAGAATAGGAGGATGCAAAATACACCGGATACACCTTGCTCAGAATTAATTACATTCCAATTCTTATCCAAGACTTTGTGGGGTGAGTCCTCATGACTAAATTGCTGGGTTCAAACTCCATTTGCACTATTACACTTGTTTTCAGACAAGGATAGCTTTAGTATTAAATAACCCACATAGGTTAATATGCCATTGAATAAAAAAACAAACCAATCTTTATGGAACTTCCTGATGAAATATTAATTTCTGACAACCATCTGTGAGACATAGATAGGTAAGAGATGAATGAATGGCCATTGATTTAATTCCAGCTACTTTTCTCACCAACAGATTTTATAAAATGAAAGAAAATGCTAACATACCACTTTTTAGTTAGGTTGATTTGTCCTGTGAAAATCTGATCTTTGGCAGCAATCATAATGGCCTGGTCTCTCAACCAAAGGGGATATTTTGGTCACAAGATGGAATCCATTTTCAGTAATTGTCCACTAACAAGCTTTGCCAACCCAGCACTCAGGATGGATTTCACACAGCCAAAATCATAAATGTTGTTGATTAGCAGTATTTACTCTTGGAAAAAGTACAAGAGAGTTTATGGCAGTTCTGTCTGCTTGTATAGGCATGTTGAAGATGTTCAATTTTACAGTTAACTATATCAGATAACTTTTATTTTAGATGATTGCTACTTTAAGGTTTCAATATAATTTTTCTTTTACAATCTACCAAATCTTAAAGTTAAATAGCTTTATAAGGTTATCATCATGGACTTGAGTGTTTGTCATCAAAGCAATAGATGACATTTAGGGAAAATATGCCTGGCATAAGTTTCCAGAGTTTTCAAGTTCAAATTGATCAACTTGATTTGAATAAAAGGAAGATATAAAGTGGATTGAGAAAGGCAAGTGAAAAAGATATTTGGCTTTTGCAAATGTTAGTTAATTTCCTTCAGGGTAGTAATTTATGTTCTTCGTTCTTAGATTTGATCTCATTAGCTGCTGAGACTTTTTCTGACTAGGTAAAGTGAAAATCCAAAATTAGGCCAATCTGTATAAATTGACCATATAAAATAAAGTTTCATATTCCACTTTGTAATATTGACTCTGTTTTGACTTTAGAATTAAGAAATTTCTAATGGAACTAAATGCTTTGGGGCCTACCTGAAAGCAATCCTTCATGTAGACAAAAGAGTTTTGGTGCTTTTAAGTCACTCTGAAAGCAACCAGTCATATGAATGAAGAATTTAGTTATTTAGAGGCACACTGAAAACCTTTTCTGATAGCAATTGATCATGTGGACAGGGAATGTAACTTAAAATTCCCTGAATCTTTTCTGGAAACTAGAAGTTTCTGATTAACTGGATGTTGGTCATATTTGTTACTGAACTGTAAATTAACATAAATAAATCCTTAATGTCAAAGTCTGTTTTCTTTATCAATATAAATCTGTAGATTTTTAGTCACTGACTTTTCTGTTCTCATTAATGAAGACTTTCAATGTATTGTCACGTGATGGCTCACGGAGACGGAGAGGTAAGACTGATACTATTCTCCCGTGGTGAATCATCACTATCGAGCAGTCAAAAAGTGACCGTTAGGAAGGAATGTGGGTCACACAGGAGACCAGATGTTCGCACTTAAGTGACCTCAGGTCGCCGGACATCGGAAGGGGAAAGAGAGAGAAGCCAAATGATTGGCTGGGACCCCAAAACGGAAGTGGGGTTCCCTTCCCCTCAGCAGAAGTAAATAGTAAGTAAGGTAGTTTTTTGAGCAAGGCTCGTGGCAGACGGACCATAGCCATTTTTACTCTGGGCTAAAGACAAAAGACTAACTGAGACACGAAGGACTCCAAAAAGCCTTCAAGCCAGTACTAAAAACAGAACAAAGTCTAGTAGCCCGTGAAAGAAGAAAATTCTCCAGTGGAACCCCGTCAAAAAAATAAGATAAGTAACTTTGGGACATTTTTCCTTTACACCCAAATTTTGTTTACCACTCTCTCTCTCTCAATTTGAAGAAGGACAAAAGTCAGAAAAGACATTTATATTCATGGACTATCCAATTATGTTTTGAAACTCCGAACGTATATATATATATATAACCGTAGTAAAGAACCTATGTATTTTCATTTTACCATGTGGTCTATGTTGTTATTTCATGCTTTCCTTTCAGCTTCTATTCGTCTTATATTATCTTGCTTAGAACTGTCCTATTAATTCCTAAAGTATCACACGGGAAACCGGAGTTGCCGACTACAACAATATTAATATTATTACGACTAAGACCTATAGGCCCGTATTCTTCTATTATCTAAGGGAAAGAAGTTTAGCGGCCTGGTGGGTGTGTGATAGTGTGAAATTTGGAACCCCTTTGCCAGCGGTGGTCAGTCTGGCCCTAAATTATTCCCTCATGTAATATGCCAGTTCTTATATGACTGAGAGAAGAACTCTGAACAGGACTTATTTCTGTAGGGGATCAAGTGCCAACCTGCCCCGTCTTCACACGTGCGAAAATAAAGTCCCGTTTTGGGATTTTAGACATTTCACGTCACAGTATGCTCCTCTGTATGTTAGTTAAATTCATTCATTTATTTAAAAACAAAATGAAAATTATTGATTTTTAGAAAGTTTGGCAAAAATTGTTTTTATTTCACAATGTTACCTGACCAGTATTTAGGCAATTCTTAATGTTGTAATTTGAGGTTTCTACTTGATGATTTGCTTTAAATTCAACAGAATATCTAATCCTTTAATCATTTCTAACTATTATGGTCTTTCTTTGATTGTCATCTTTCAATCAGAACTCTCTCGGTGCCCTGTCAGTAGAGCTTAGAATATCCTGACTGTATCCTCTGCAAAAGGGCAAGACCACCCCACCAGAAAAAAGAGAGTATACTGTGTATGACACTAAACTGCAGTCTTCAGTTCCGAAAATCTGGAGTACCCTTCATTGCCATTACTCCCAGATCTATTCTGACCCAGATAGGTCAAATAGATTTTAAAATTATTCATATTCAATAGGAATACTTGATGACATATAATTGTAAATTATATTAAGAATAGTTACTTGAAGCTATAATCGTTTACTAGGGATTATTATTAGCTACTTGAAGCCATATAACCGCAAACAAATGACTATTATTAAATAGAAATAACTTGAAACCAAATGATTATTAGAAATACTTCAAAACATACAACTGTGTGCAAATTCATTGTATTAGATTGAAATACTTGATAACATACAACTGTGTGCAGCAAAAAAACTCTTGAAAAAAACTACACAAAATTGTCAATATAATTGTACAATGAATGCAATTCCTTAACCACTAGACATAATATAACCCTAGATGTGTTGACATTCTGTTAAAATCAATCAGAACTTTGTCAATGAGATTATATGAAAAATTAATTTTAACAAAAGCATAATAGTCACAGCTAAGCAATTTTCCATTTTTAATATTTCCAAAGTACTACAAAAATAGTCTTTAGAAAGAACTATATTTAAGGGATTTGTATGCAGACAATTTTTTTCTGCTTTTTAAAGAAAGTTGCCGATTATAGAAAGATTATATATCAAAATCAAATAAATAATAAAAATATTTTCAGTTTGTTTTTTATGGTTTCTTTTTTCTTTGATAAAGAATTCCTTATCTCTAAAAACATTTAAGAAATGTAGCATTGAAACTGAAAATTTTTATATTTAATTCTTTTACAGGCAGATAATTTTAATCTTTGTAGAGTGGGCAAATTATTTTCAGAAAATTTGCAAAATGGAGGGTATGTTCAAACAAGTCAATCAATAATATATATAAAACATAATTTGATCAGCAATTATCATATCAGTACAATAGCAGGAAAACAATAAAGCACTCACTTTTTATTATATTTTGCAAAGCAATCTTTACACAATCCTACACCACAGTGGGGCCTCCTAGCAATGTTTCTATACATCAGCATTGAATTACTCAACAAGTAGCCAATCGGAAAATGTTTTACATCAAGCTATCTTGGACAAAAATGTCACTCTACCTTTTAGCAACAAAGTTGTTGCTCTGCCTGAAAAAGGGTTTATCAGCAATAGAAAAAAAACTGAAGAAAAAAGTAATTTCAGGCTTGTGATGACCTTTTTTTTTTTTTTTTCTTTTTGTGTTTAGCTCTTTATTCTAAATTCAAAACTGAACATGTTTATGCAGTGATTGTAATAAAAGCATTTGTAACTGAGCCCTTGACATAAAACTCAAGCTTATTGGCTCACCTGGTTGCCTACAAGTAAATGAAAATAGCATATTTGTTTGCTTTTTGGGGTTTTTTGTTTTGTTTTTGGCAGGGAAGAGTGTTTTTGATGCCCTTTCTGTTATCTGTTCACAGGCAAAGGACTGTTTTTTATTCAATTTCTCTCTCTCTCTGATATTTTAAGTCTCATCAGTTGTAAGTGGGTGAATGTTTCTCATTGGTAACTTTTCCAACCCTTTAGGACATTTCCTTGCTATTTAGAAATCTGATTGAGCAACTTTGGAAAGATTGAAATACTCTTTTATTAATACTTCCAATCCTACATCAACAAAAATAGATTAACATTTTTTCATCTTGTTACTTTCTTTTGATAGAATGCAAGTAGGGATTTCTACTTCTATCTATATATCTATAAAGTGGTGACACAAAAGCAGTATTGTTTGCTTTGTTTTATTTTCTGAATATTATGTTATTGATTTTTGCCAATGAATATCCCTATAGTTTTACAAACAACAGAGTATGAAAATTGTTGGTGTAATTAACAAGACTCTTTTTTCTTTCTCTGTGTGTGTGTGTGTGTGTGATTGTTCTCAAACTGGGTGAAATGGATCCATGTGATTGCTAACAAAAATAGTGTGTTCACTCAGTCAAGTTCTCCAAGAATGAGAATGTCTTCACTTGGTCATATTCTCCACCAACAAAAATGTTTTCACTCTATTGATCTCCCCCCCCTTCTTTCACCCATGTTTTTAAGCTTGGCTGGTACATTCACTTAAAAAGAATTTGCATACACCACTGTCACAAATTTTCCTCACTCAAGACTGGTTTATTTTGAATTGAGATGTTAAGGTGACCATGTTTTCTCTCTCTCTCTCTCTCTCTCTCTCGTGTACCACTCATTTTGTTGTATATTGACCTACGACCCGGCCGGGCTGTCAAAATAGGAAATGCACCTGTGTAAATAACAGGTGCATCCAGTCGAGGAATATCAGAATATAACCTTGACCGTGAACGGGTTGAATGAGTGCGATTTGTGATGCCCACAAGAAGATGGGTGTTGAACTATTATATAACTCAGTGCACAGGAAATTCAATTAGTTGGGGATCAGACCAGTTGGAGATAAGATTCTGGATTGAGGAACATGTCCCAGAGAGGTTGGGCCCCCAGACCCCTGGTTGAGCACTGCCCAGGAGAACGGGGGGGGGAACCACAGTTATGGCCATAGGAGTGGAGGTCAATATGTTGCAGTTCTGTTCGGTCTCCAACTCCCTCTCACACAACCCTTTCAATAAAGTGAGAGGTATATTTTCCTAAGAACTGTGTTGCTCGTCTCCATTGCGTTATGATTCTGCATGCAGATGTATATGTATTATGTGGCTATACAATAATTTTGCACATCAGGCATAAACGTACTTAGTTTGCCACATGGAGTAAGTTATCTTCTCTTCTACAAATGAAGTAGCTGTCTTCCCATCAATGAACCTAAGTCCACAGTTTCTTTTTATAATGACTATTTACTAAGGCTTATTTTTACAACAGTTTTAACCAATCTGCTTGCTGTTCATCAACAGGTGACAAGCTCTTTTTCTGATATTCTTTTCATAGCTAAACTAGTGAATCAGATTTGATAGTGATGTCAAATAAGCACTGATATTATATGAATTCTACAAATCAAGCTACCTCCATATTTTGCATGCTTCCTGATAATTCAAAGAAAAACTTAAAAATGATGCAAATTGGATTTGACAAGATTTTTCAATTTTATCGTAGATCCTGTATATCTTTGCTTTGATCTTTTACAAAATCTAAAGAATTTTTATAAGGAAGTCAAAGATTTTACAAGTATGAATTTTCAAATTATTCTACTTGAAGTTTTTTAAAGTTCTAGAATAAAGATTTCATGTACAATTTTTAAATGTATTTTCAGTATTAATGAAGAGAAAAATATTTAAACAAGCCTTCTGAAAATATGTAGTTAATAAAAAGAAAATGCAACTATCCCAGTTACAATTGCTTTTAAGCTCATAATTACTACCAACTTTCCATCAGATGTTTTCTGTTCAAAGAACTTATCAAAACACTTTTTTCTTGGATAATAAAGCAATAGATTGATCTCTGCCCTATGTGTGTGTAAAATTTGATTTTCTTTTTCTTTTTTCCAGAACTTTTATCAATGCTCCTTTTCAATCATTTGCACTTGATTTATAATCTATAAATCTGTTTGAACATTTCAGTCTATAGAGACTTGCCTGAATGATAGATTATTGGTTTATATCATATATTGACTGCGTTTCTCTTCCCAAACCATTATTCATTCTCTAGATACGCTTAAAGTATTAAGAATAAAAATATGCCATTATCATTTCCTCTCAGATCTCATAATTGCCAAATCTCAACAAAATCTAAGAATCAATATGAATTGTATATTTAGATAGGAATCTTTTTTTCTAAATAAAACTTTTTGATTTATTCATCCTTCTTAAATAAGGAAATTTTGATTTTGGAAAGTTTGAATTTTAGGAAAACAAGTGAAGCCTCATTCCTAAAAGATTCAGGTCAAAATCTCATATGAACAATTAAAATTATGGATAGTTATGAACAGGAACTGAATTTTGATTTTTTTTTTTTTTTTTTTTTTTTTTTTTTTTTTTTTTTTTTTTTTTTTATAGATTGTTCAAATATTTCTGGTACAATTTTTGAACTTGATAAAACTTCATTGTATTACACAATTGAAATCAGTCCATCCGTATTTGATATTTGACATGTAACACCTACAAAAATATTGGTACATTTTTGTTTTTTTTAAACACTTAGAGCCAATTGTTTTGGTTGTGTCCCTGATGTGTGAGATGTTAATAAAGGTCTCTTTGGAAACTTCTTTTATGCTGTTTTATTACAGCAATAAAGGGAAAACTATTTGTACTTTCTCAACAGAAATGTTCAATTTAATGGCTTAAGAACTTTATCACTCTCCCTTTTGAATAATTATCTTATACTCTTGTTTAACAAGGCAACTATAATTACTTTTCTAGTTAACATCTGAAAGCATAAACTCAATCAAAAGTAGTTTAATAGCTTTTTCATGCATTATAGGTCACCAGTTACTTGTGCATTTTTTTTGCTCTTTTTCCCTAAAATGAGTCAGATATTATATTCTGGCTTTTATCAAAAAAAATTTAAATACTTGACAAGCAATGTCCATGATTATATTGATGCTTCTATTTTTAAAAAAAATGAAGTTTAATTTGCAGTTTATAATTGTATTGAGAATTTGGAAGATTAAAAATGACATTCAGCATGAACACTGACTCAACAAAAGTTGCAAATTGAACTAGAGATTACTTTATTCTCTAATTTATTTAAGTGTATTACTCTAATCAAGATATTGCTATGATGTGCTGTTTTTTCTGAGTTATCTCAACATGAACACATTATCAGTTGTAGCAATATATAGATAGGCAAATAACACAGATCTGCACTGCATGACGGACTTTGTGTGTATGTGTGTATATATATATATATATATATATATATAAAAGGGCATTTGCATAAAACGTTTGAAGTTTTTCAACAAACTCTACCAAAGCTGATGCACATAGGTACAGCAATCTGACCATAATCTTATGATGAAAAAAAAATTTGCCTAGCAAATAATTTCACAACACTTAATTCAGATGTGAATATTAATCACACAGATTAAATATTATTCAGCAAAAATTCCAAATCAAAATTTAGCTTACAGCAGGCTGTAAACTTTGTAATGTACCTATGTTGGTTGATTTCAATAAAGACCCTAAATGGGAAAATAAAACCTTGGGTGATTTTTTTTCCATCTAAAAACTATCTTCATTGCCATTACTCCTAGATCTACTGTGATCTAAAGTGGTAATACCTGTTATGGTTTTATGAGTGCAATAGATCTGTTTAAAAATAATTTTTATTCTATAGGATCATATGCAAAGAAAGAACTCTTAAGCAACAGAAGAAAAATGTAAATATAAATGTTCAATGAACACAATACCCTAACTTTGAGGTATAAAATATCTTTTGACCAGTTGACATGCCATTAAAGTCAATCAATCTGAAATCCAAAATATTGTATGTATTTACATAACCCCTCCACCATGAACAGGATGTGACACAGGATCTATTTTTATGCTGAGTTTAACAGGTTTGAATTCAGTTTTCCTTCTAGATCAGTTGCCATGCCAAAGTTAAAGAGTATAAACTGCCCTATTATTTACCCATAGTTGGAGAGAGAATAGTTTGATTCATACCTTTCTCAAGGATATTAGCATGATATAAAAACCAAAATATTGTTATCACGCAAGAGAACATTTCAAGGCCAATGTCCTTTTTCTTATGATAAACACTGTTTTTTATTTTCATTTTATAGCAACTCATTCTGTTATCTCCTGTTTTGGCACAAACTTAACAATGGACAATCACTGAGTGTATTTTGTTTTCTACTCAGTTCTACAACCTTTATATACTTTTAATTGCTTATCTACTTGATGTTTCTCATTTAAATCTTTGCATAAAATTCTCATTTCTTTGTCCAACATGCAACAAACTTTCAATTATCTGCTTCTCTTATTGATTCCAAAACAAATATAAATTCATTCATTGTGCATTTTAGAATCTTTCAAGTTCATTATTGCTACAAGATTTTTTTTTTTTTTTTTTTTTTTTTTAGGCCTCATTTAAGTTTCAGGTTCCCTTTAATTATAGCATTGCAAGGATTCAATCTCTTCTTTCTCTCCCTCTCAAAATGTATATATTTATCTACGACTCCAAAACAAGCAGGATGCAACACAAGGTCAATTTCTAAGAGTTTAACTGTCTTGAATTTAGTTTTCATTCTCCTAAACCAGTTGCCATATTAATGTTGAAGATTTCAGTCTGCCTTACTATTTACCCATAGCTGGAGGAAGAATAATTGGATTCATACCTTTCTCAAGGGTATTAGTGCTATGTGAAATATAGTCTTGTCCAGGATTCGAACTTGTCGCCATGTTCATTTCCTCCAACAGTATCTATTACACAGTGATAACCTTATAGAATTACAAATGTATGAAAGTTTCAAGACCAAATTGAAGTTCTTTGAGAATGCTTCCAGTTTAGCCTTTCAACTCGAGAGGCTCATAAAATAAATAATAGCTTAGTTCCCAGTAACATCTGCTCTTTCTAGAAAGGATTAGGGCTAGGTTTATTGTCTGGTGCCTGAGGCACCCCTAAAGGGGAATCTAAGCAATTTTTAAACCACCTTGCAGAAGGTTTACTTCCTGCAGAGCACACTATGTTAAACTGACCTTGTGCCACATTCTGGCCTTCTAGTGGCTTGGATAAAAAATACTTCAAGAAGCCGAAGTGCCAGAGATCTAAATATTTGATCTATAAAATCCTGTTTGATAATTTTTAAATAAAAATGTAAAGTCTGTTCATTTCCTTTGTATCAAATACAAGAAAAGTTCTTCAAGAGATAAAAGGGCTTGTGAGAACTTATCCTTTATTATTTCCATTCTTGCATGGGTGCCTCAGATGGTGTCATGATCAGCAAGCTACACTAGCAGATCATTGTTAGTTTGATTCTCACCTGATCCTCCATATTTCTGGCCTTGCTCTCATAAAATTATGAACAAAGTGAGTTCTAATAAGCAAAAGCAACTAAAAATTAAATGAAAGAAAATTCTGGTTCAGATTTATAAGAAAGTTTAAATACAGTCCTTGGATTGGAAACACACTGACTCTGCAGTAATGAAAAACTTCTTGTTCCCCAATATCTGCATCGGAAAAATAAGGTCTACAAAACTTTTAACCTAGACTAATCACTTTAACCTTTTAGATATTTGCTTTTCAATTTCATTGTCTTTGAAAGATTACTCTTCCTGAAAGCTGTTTCCATTAAGACAGTTTATCCCCTCTGTTTTCCTCAGCAGCAGTTGCAACTATCTACATTGCATATCCAAACCAATTCCATTTTACTTATGGAGGTTTTTGTATCTCACTTTGTGCAAAACAAACCTGGATCCTTCCCTGTGCCCCTCTCGGCTTTCGTTGAGATCTCATGCTATTGACAAAAGAAAAATATGACCAATCCACTTTGGTTTGTTGAAGAACATTCAATTTAGTGTTGAGCCCTTCCCATGCAGAATCAAATGAAACAAAAACTAGACCAATCCTCACATTTTTGCTGTAAAGGTTACCTGCCACAGTTGACCTCATCTGAGATATCTTTAAAAAAAAAAAAAAAAAAAATCTACTCTGTTCATGAATAATTTAGTTTGGCGCCATCTTGAACTAGTAGCTCCATTTTGTCAAATTAAAAAAAAAATTTTTAAGCCCCTTTTAAATATATAAAATCTAAGAATCAGTTTCTAAATCAATTACTTTTATTTCTTTTTTCTTTTTTTTTTTAAACAAGGATATTCTGTGATTAGAAATATACAATTAATGATCAAGTGCTGTTTTTTTGTTTTTTTTTCTCTCTAAATATATAGTTAGGATAGTGTAGACACAGTGAATGCTGTTGGGTAACTATCACTTTCTCACCTATGAGATCATTAGACCAAATGGTACCAACCTGGTAGGTAGCCCTTTATATACTGTTGTGTGAGGCATAATGAGAAAGGGGATCTAGTTTCGGCCTAGTTTGACTGGGTCTGTAGAATACACCAACTGCATCTCTGCAGAAAGATAACTCCCCACCCCTAGCAAGTGTCTTACACATGACAGTAAACCATCTGTGAATAAGGCTCAAGTCTTGGAACTTTTGGGAATGTGGAGTACCCTTTCATTGCTATTACTCCCAAGTCCACTTTAACACAGCATGGTAATATATTAGGTTCTTATCCATAATTCAACTAGAATTATTTAATCATTTACTATACATGGAACTATTTAACTGTGTGCAAACATTAAATTGAATTATTAGTATTACATAGCTATACTTGAAACCATTTAACTGTGGACAAATGAATGAATAATGTTGAATTGAATAATTAGTGCTAAATAGCAATACTTGAGACCATTTAGCTGTGTTCAAACAAATGATTAGTATTAAATTAGATAGGAGTAAGTAAAGTAAAGTTGGCGACTGTAGTCGAAAGCGACTCGAAGGCTACTACATTGAGGTGTTGAGGAGGGTGCTACTCCTTTCCCTAGATAGGAGTACTTGACAAATAAAATTGCTAATGTTAAAAAGCAATGCTTAAAGCAATGCATTTAACAGTGTGCAAATATAACTATTAGTGTTAGATAGCAGTACTTGAAACCATATAGCTATGTGCAAACAAATGAGCTCTGGCTCATGTAAAAATTAAGTTCAAACTAATTGTTTACAAATTATATATTTTATATACATGTATAAGTGGGATTTGGCATTAAATAGCCTACAAGGGTTGATATGTCCTAAAACCAACCAAAGGATCTAGTTTGTGATGCATTTTGGGAAGGTTGGTCTTAATATTGTGATTATTTACATGGCTATATTATAAATTTTGTAATTTTATTTAATTTATTAGTATTTTTATTATATATAGCAAAGCAAAAATTTTATTTCTACTGAATTTTGACCATGACATCTGATTAACACAAATTTAATAGTATTATTTGTATTTCATATATTGTTTTTTTTTTGAGTGGGGTACTATTGTTTGCTACTAAAATATCCACTCATGAATTACAACCTCATGACCTTTTCTTGCAGCTTTATTTAAATAAGTACTTTGATATAAGCAATGTATGTAGTTCTCTAAATATTTATCTTACTTTAAATCCTTCTACCATAACCAAGCTCATATCAACTTGAAACATCCATTAAAACTGCTGCTTCCTATGATCAATATTCTTGGTATCACATTAACCAAGACTATCTCTTCTAAACAAGAATGTTGCAAGCAATATTGAACAAGTCCTGGTGGTAACACCCCACAAAGCACCAACTATACGGCCACTTGCCTCCCATCACGAAAACTATCCAAGTTAGACGAACCAGACACACAGGACATTGCTGGAGAAGCAGAGATGAGCTCATAAGTGAGGTACTCCTATGGACCCCCATATATGGCCGAGCAAAAGCAGGACGACCAGCTCGAACATACATACAGCAGCTATGTGAGGATACGGGATGTAGCCTTGAAGACCTGCCAGAGGCGATGCACGATAGGGAGAAGTGGCGAGAGAGGGTCAAGGATATCTGTGCAAGTGGCACGACATGATGATGATCTCTTCCTAATGTACAAGCCTCAATAAGTGACCCTAAAATTACCTTGGGAAGTATTATCACTTATCTAAAAGATTAGTAATGCTTGGCTGTTTGGTTGGTTTTCTGGCATGTCATCCCTTGTTAGGGTTATTTTATATCAATGTCAGTTTAACAATTACAGTACAAAAATTCATCTTCACAATAATTTGAAATGGGTAAATATTTTGTATTTAGTTGTAATATCAATGTTTTAAGAGACACTGTTAATTTACTTTAAAATCATGTTAAACATTAATAGATAAATTCAATACTCTAGATGGGCATCTAACAGGTGCTTTTCAGATGAAAGTGGATTTGGGTGTAATTAGCATTGAAGGAGGACTCCACATTTCCAAGAGCTCCAGAACTAGAGCCTCACCACAGATCATTTTTTTCCTGTCATATTCAGAACACATTTTGGTGAGGTCTTACCTGTTTGCAGAATATGTCAACTGTACCAGTTGGCATATTCTGTACCCTGCCAAAAGAATGCGATTAGTAATGATCACTTGTCTCATGAATTGGCTGATACATGACTCATTAACAGCTGTTCAGTTGTGACACAAGGACAAGAGAATTGAGCACCTAGTTCGGATTGAACTAACTATTCGGTAATTAATATGTAAGACTAACTTGCTAACCATTAAACCATGGCAAGATTTTCTGAAAGTCATAACTTAATGTATTGATCTAGTTGTTAAGTGTGATGTGACTGCTGACATTTAATATTCATTTATTTTAAAGATAACTTTACTTATGTCTCTTTTCAAGGATTGTCAGTATTTAAATATGGTGGTAGTTGTTGACATCAAAACATTTACACTTGGCCTATGATTCCCAAGCTTTTAGAACTTAAACAAAATAAGAATTTTATTTTTGATAGCAAAATAACTTTCCAGAATGTATTCTAACCAGGATGGTTCATCATTTGAATGTTGCTCTTAAAAATATTTTAGATTAGGAAATAAAATAATTTTTGTCAGCACTTTGGTAGCTATTACTCTCAGGTCCACTCTGACTCAGTGATGATCTGTTATAGTCCCATTTATGGGTAAAAAAGATTACTTGAAAATTATTAGTATTACATTGGCTTACTTGATATCATGTAACTGCAAATTATTTGTATTAAGAATAATAATTATTAGATAAAAATAGTTACTGTAAACAATATAACTGAATAAGTTATTAGATACTTGAAACAATACAACTGTGTGAAACTTATTTCTATTATGAATACTTGATATCACATATCAGTGTACAAACAAATAATTATAGACTAAAGTTCAATTTAAAAGGGCAATGGGACATTGAAAATATAATTATGATTATAATCAAATATTTACAAATGAATGAAATTGTGACATTAAATAACCCACAAGGAGTTGATATGCCATTAAATGAAAACCAAACCAAACCAACGTTTTGATAGCCTCTGTGGAAATATTACCAACCACTCTCCAATTTGAAATGTTGAAAATTTAATTTTAAACTTTAAATGAATAAACCAAACAACAAAAATGCTTACAAATTTTTCTCATCACTTAAGCTCCCAAAAAGTAATAAAATGATTGAGTATATTTCACTTATAGAATTAAAGCTATATATTCGTTCGTATCTAATATGAGAGAAATTTTGGAGTTGCAAGTAACTCGTTTCTTATTTACAGAAAATATCAGCTCGCCCCTTGCTTGAAAACAATTACTTTGCCTGGTGATAAATGATTTCCTTTGGAAGTAGAGAGAAAATCATGTTTCAAACAAATGTTTAATATTAATGCAGACTGTTTTAATTTTTTTCTATAGTCTCAAATTATTGAAAGGTGCTAATTGAAAACAAAAAATGCTAAAAATCAATTACATTTGGTCCTTAAAACACTGTCAGCCAATCTATTACTGAAGAAATGTGCTGCTCATCAACTATGGATCAATATCAGTTTATCTTTCAATGACTTGTTAGTAATAAGTCTAACAATCTTAGCCCTTGAGAGGGAGCCTTGCATCTGTTAGGCCCCCAGTGACCTCTTCTACTATCGAAGCCAAACTTACAAGTGTTTGCAAACCTTAAGAGAATAGCTTCTCTTTCAATGACAACCTGCTGTTGTTTCTCTCATAAAATCAATACGACTATATATGGAAGAACTGTCATGCAATAAAAATCACAATTAGGTTAACATATGCAGCAAATGGTGCAGGATCACTTGATACTTTCATTTATTCTGGATGCTTTTCCAACATTAAAAAATATGTATGCCCCTTGATAGACAAGCTGTCATTCATGTTGTTATTTCTATCATATGAGAAAGTGTGACTTAGTAAAGGAAATAAACAGATATTGGCAGTAGTAATGGGAATTCTCAATACCATAGAGATAGCTTACACTTATTTTATCCCCTTTAGAATATAAAACTAATTCCATTAGAGGAGAAAATTTCAAAGGTTAAACAATTTGATTTATTTTCAGATATTGTGCTTTTTTTTTTTTTTTTTTTCTTTCTCTTAATCTTTGTCACTTTAGTCAAATCTGCAAGTGCCCTGTTAGCAGTTAAGACAATGCTGTATTCCCTGCAGAAGGATAAAATCACCCTCCCTCAAAGGAGCATCCTGAATATGACACTAAAATGCATCTGATAGTGAGGTCCTAGTTCTAGAACTCTAGGGAGTGTATAGTGCTTATCCATTGCCATTACTCTCAGGTCAGGGATAATATCTATGAGTTCAGTAGATCTGTTTAAAAATTATAAGTATTAGATAGGAATGCTTAATACCATATAACTATGTGCAAACAAATATTTAATTGAAATAATTATTTGAAATCATATAATTATTATGAATACAACAATGTACCCAAAAAAAATTTGAAAGAAGGAGCTAGACAACAAATGTAAATATGAATGTAATTTTCTAACCTTTAGGCATAAAATAACCCTGGATGGGTTAACATAGCATTAAAAACCAATCAATCAAATTTGCAAGTGCAAATGAGGTTGTTGTATACCATATTCAAATAAGCATAAGTTTCTTTTCTTATCAAATGTTTCTATGACCTTTTTTGCTTACGTTGTTATATTCAAGAGATTAGAGTTAAAAGAAAAAGTAATGGACCTTGATCTATTTTGGTCCTTTTTTTATTACAGGAATGAATATAAATAAAAAATGAAATTTCCATCTCTAAAACTCTTAAAATTGCAAGTGTGTAAGATTGCAGATACAAGACTGATAATCATGACCAAAGGATATAGGGGGTGGGCTTATGTTGTTCTATCATGTTGGATTTGAAATACTTTTGGTAAAGGAATATCTATTGATCTAAAGAAATTTGTCCAAACTCTAACCAACCATTGTTATGCTTAAACCAAACTGACTGAAGAACCATTTTGTTTATTTGTCAGTCTGGTGTTGATTTGCAGATTCACAAAACTTTGATTCTCACTTCAAACAAAAAAATCTATTAAGGTAATAGATGAGCTACATTCTATACATTGTAATTAACTGTCAATAAATGGAACAAAATTCTGCCAAAAATTTGTACTCAAGGCTTGTGCAATGCTGGTACCAAATTACCAGTTCAAACAACACAGACAATGATACTATCAACATCTAATATTTTCAAATTGACTATGTGTTTTGTATTGGGCATTGTGATTTTGACCATAGAGGGGGAAAGTGCTATTTAAGTTATTAGCTTTATATAGTTTTTAGACTCTCCATTTGGCCAAAATATTACAAGTGGCTATGCATTTCTCAAGAGAAATCAAAATCTCTTGGAAAATCTCAATTTGTTCAGAATTCCTTTTTTTTTTTTTTTTTTTTTTTTTAAAAAGAAAAAATCAATGTAAAAGGAAAATCTCAACAGAATTGGTTTTTTTTTTCTGTTATAATTTGGTAATTTCTTTAACACCTCATTTGAAACAAGTTGAAAGGAATAAAAAAAAAAAACAAGCAGGATTCTGGGCTTGTTGAAGGAAGAAAAATGGATAAGAATTTATTTTAACTAAAACATATCATTGTCTTTCCTCTAGTACTTAATCATACATTTCTATTATTTGTAATAACCATTATCAAACCCAATTCTAAAATTTTCTGAATTGTTTTATCTGAGGTTTTCGTGATTCTTTTTTAATGGATATATATTGCCAATATGTTATCGCTACTGACTTGAAAGTATCTCAATTACTGCTGTATTTTCATTTATGAAAATATTACAGTAATGCCCAAAATATTGTGCTTAATTTCTTCTAAAATGTTGTCGATATTGTTCAAGATTTTATATTTGGGATTTCAATGTAATTCAAACCAACCAATAAAAAGAAATAATCAAATCTTATTTATCATAATCAATATATGTAACAAACATAAGTTTAAAAAAAAATAATGCATGGCTTGAAATTTGAAGTTCTATTTCCTTCAACGAAGTTTGCATCCATTATTTTTGACTTCAAGCATCTTTATACCTATAAACTAGGGTGAGTCAAAAGTTTTGCAATATTTTAGTAACATGAGGCACAATTCAGCACCTACAGATACTTTACCAAGGTTGAGTAGTTGATGAACCACACCAGGCTGTGAGATCCTAAGCTTAACTAATACTCTCAAAATCTACACTTTTAGCCCTACCTGACCTTGCCTGATTATGAAAGTTTTTGTAACTCGTGCAAAATTTCTTAACTATCTGGTTACTGTGCTGTAATCATTTGTATCTTCGCCTTTTGCACAAATGTTTTTAGTCGCTTCTTCAGTGTTATGACCCAGTTTGAACTCATAAAGCATGTTTCCAAGCTAGAGTACATTGTTCACTCGTCTGTGTTACATTCAAATCACACACACTGGGAAACAATGCACAACATGTTAGCACACCCACTACCATTATACTACCTACCATGGTTTGAGCTGTGTCAGTTATGATACATGCACTGCAAACTAGCACATGCCAAGATATTGTCTTACTTTTGACTTGCCATAATTGTTCATTTTGCAAAAAGACACATTCAAAGTATTGCTAAACTGATGATTTAGCTAGTTGTTGGTGTTTTTTGGCTAATATAATTTTGAGCTGAAAATTTTCAGTAAATAAGACATTTTTAATAGCTAATTGTCTGCAGTAGGTAAGAAAACAATAAGAGGATTGGATAATACACTTGTAAATGATGAATATTAGGAAGTATTAAATATCTCATTTAAGCTCCTTAGAATAAAACTTATCTTGAGCTGAAGATGATATCATGGCTTAAAAGTTTTTAACCATTTTCCACTGTTAACAAAGAAATTACTTCTTGGAAGACTTAAACCTACGAAACTAATTCTATTGTTTTTAATCCTCAAGAATTAAAGTATATAACTCAAATTCATTGAATAAAAATGTATCAATTTTTAAAATGATGCCTATTTTTCCCCCTATAGGTTAACAACCCCTTGGGAGTGGCTGAGACAAGAAATTTCTTTGACTTGGTTTTTATTCTATAAGTGAATCCAATATCAATTGAAAATGGGAATAAAGGCAATAAAAGCATTGATTATTCTGCTGCAGTTCATGAAATAATTCACAGATATCATATAAATTGTTCCAAATGGCTATGTAAATTCTGAATCAGATTTATTAATTATTTAGACTGGGATCCAAGTTCCTCCTCCAAACACAAAATTATAAATGTTAAAAAAAAAATAAAAAAAAGTACAATTCAAAAATGAATTTATAAAATAATTTGATGTATTTAATAGTTTTAAATTGAGCAAATTCTTTGTTAGCATAACAGAATTTCTCATTTCTCTGTTGTGAAAGGGTTGCATGATCTATCAATTCATGTAATGAGAGGGTGGGTTTCATATTACATACCTACACTTCCCCCAAATGACTCTGGGGAAGACCCCATAGCATAGTGGCTGACTTGCTATAATATCATAATAAACAAGTACAAACTCCAATCAGTCTATTGCATTCACTTTTCGACTAATACTCTTGGGAAAAGTAGCACCACTATTCTTGTACAAGGTTGGCTTTGGCATTTGAATAACCTACAAAGGTTGATATGCCATTAAACAAAGAAATCAAACCCAAATGGTTTTACTATTAAGTGTTACAATCCTCAAAATGCTACTTTGAAATAGGATCAACAGATTTAAAGTGACATACAAATATCTAAAAAAAAAAAAAAAAAAAATGCTTGGCTAAAAAATTATGACTAAACTTACCCCTTTTAACATATGTCCCCCAAATGGAGAGCTCTGTGCCAGGTGTCTACAAAAGCAGAGATCATATAAAGGTCAGTTGAAGACACTTGGATACTGGAAAATAATTTTCATTCAATCTATAGATATGCTACATCACCTGTTCATTTTTTGTTGTTTCTCTTATAGCATATCAACTATTTTAAAAACTTTCTAAAAGAAGAAAACTCTCTGACAATAGCCTGAGATCATAACTAGTTGAGAACAATCAAAAAATGAATAACACAAAAGAGATATTACTATTTGTTTTATCACTTTTATATACATATATAAAAACAGATATGACAAAAATTAACCCTACATCTTCATTCGTCTAATAGTGTTGCTGTAATTTCAATTCAACTTTCTCATAAAAATAACCCATGCATTCCACTCCCAACAAGTTTTTACTATCAGAGAAATTGATTGACTATATGAATTCACTGACAATAAAATCTTTTATATATATATATATATATATATATATATATATATATACTTATACTGTGGCATCAGAACTTAAATACCTGTCATTTCCTGTTCAATATTGGCTTCATTTAGACACAGCTGGTCAAAGCCGCTTGTTCAAAATAGGCAGATTCTATAGAGATATAATTTTCTCATATGGTTCACTTGATATTTTCAGTATCTTTATTTTTGTTGCTTGTCTTTTTTTTTTGTTTTTGGTAGATAAGATGTCAATGTTCCACACTCAAATGTCTTTTCTTTACATTCTTTAAACATGGTAAATATTGAACAGCAATGGCAGACACACTGGAGAGTCAATTTCTGCTGGAAATTACACCATCTGCCTCCATATCCTTTCCATTTTATCACCTCTTGTTTCTTTATCTTGCAAGAGGTGACAAAACATGCCTGTTCCTGCTACCTTTTTTGCATAAAATCAAATGTCATTTTCTATTCTGTTTTATGACATTAGGCCAGAAAGCTTGGTAAATGCCACATATATGGTTTTCTAAGCAAAGGACACCAGATTCATTTTTCTTTTTTTTTTTTCTTATTGAAGCAATCATCTCTATTCCAAAATGATTTTGTATGCATGTTTGTAAAAGTGAAACTGTTTCTTGAATCTTATTGGAGAGAGAGCTGCTCTCAAATTATCAAATCCAATAGACCAGTCATAAATAAAGCTTTCCAATGTTGTTGTGTGCTTTATTTTTCTAGAGTATTATTTATTGATCACTCTGCTTGTGACTATATACACCACTTCACCTATTTAATGAGGTTTATTGGAGAATTTGTGAGTGAAAAAATTATTTTATATCTGATTATGTAGCAAGCTGGCTCGACATCGCAGTAGCTAATGTCATTTACAGATCACTGTTATTTTTTTTACTGTTTTAGCAGATTTAAACTAAATATAACAATTTCTGTGTTGATGTTATACCTCCCCAATGATTGTATACTGATGTCCTTTGACTAGTGGTTTGATGTTGGTTATTATAGTCCCAATATTTCAGCTGTTGTAGCTACTGACAAGGCTATTATCAAGTGGAGATGTATAAGAATTTCAGTTTTTCTTCAATTTCTCCTTAATAGATTCATATGTTGAATAATTATCCTTTTTAGATATGTGTTATTAAAGGTAACAAATTCAATCTATTCTTTTTCATTTTTTTTTTTTTTTTTTAAACTTGTTTTTGTATTTGTGTCAGTATAAGATAAATTTTCTAAGAATTGTCCAAGGTTCATAATATCCATGAATGTATAGATTTCCATAACTTTTGACCATCAACAGCCATTATCAAGAAATAGTGAAAAGTTGGACAACATTTTAATATTGATTATGTTTATGTATTCACTGAACACCTCTGCATAAGTAGAGTGAGACACAAGGTCAAATTTTAAGTGGAGTTTAACAGGTTTGAATTCAGTTTTCCTTCTCCTAGATTGGTTACCATACCAAAGTTAAAGAGCCCAGTCTGCCTTACTATTTACATATCGCTGGAGAAATTTTTGGTTTAATGGCATATCAACCTTCATGGATTATTTAATGCCAAAGCCATCCTTGAGGAACAGCAGCATGGCTGAGGGAATAAAGGGGTTCATATCTTACCCAAGGGTATAGGTCTTAAAGTGAATATAATAGTTTGACTGGAGTTCAAACTCATTCACTTGTAAGCTGCAGTTCTGCACATTAGCCATTATGCCTTAGAGAATAGTTAGATTCATACTTTTCGGAAGAGTATTAGTTATGTGAAATGCAAATAGCCTCATTCAAGTTTTGAACTCAGATTGCCATGTCCATTTCCTACATTGATAATTATTACACTATGAGCACCTCCTGATTATAATGTTTGTAGAATGTAATGTTATAGCCACCTCCCACCACTCATGTCCTTAGTGATCGACTTTGTGTTTGACCACAAGATTGTAGATGTGAGAGACAGTCATGCTCATGACTGGGGGATTTTTTAAAAGAAGCAGTTACTTAATTACTTGGAGATTAACAAGTAACAACTTAGATCATGGAGCTAGGGAAACCTAGATCATTAGAAACACTGATGCCCCTATTATGGAGGTGGGCTGCAATTTATCAAGGAATAGATCTTTCCTTGATCAACTTGAAAATATTATTTCACATCTTCAGTAATGAAGTGGGATATTTCTGTAACTACATGTTTGACTTTTTCTAATATGAACATTATTTTGTCATCACTTCTTCATCTCTGCCAACTTAGAGACTTCCACAATACTGCAAAGAATTTTGAGCAAATTTTTTAATGTTATACTGTATCATACATTTTTAGTGTCCTTTATAGTTAAAGACATTTTATGTTTACTCATAAATTATAAGTTATTTTGTTAATTATTTGTTTCATTTTAATTATTATAGCTTTGAAAATTTGTCTTTTTTTTTTTATTTCTTTTTTTTTTTTATTAACTTGTTTTACAAAGAATTTTAGTATTTTCTACAATAGTTGATGGACATAGGAAATGTCCTTGTGTGTAATGTGCTGCAAGATTACACTTTTATCAAGTAGCAAGTTCATCTACAGGAAAGAGTCATGTCATGTAGCCAAATATCATTGTCAAATAATTGCAGCTGTCAAATCTTCTGATTCATATAATTTTCTGTCTTTGCTGCTTGCAAAACATCTTTAAATATTACTTTCTTTTTATCTTTGTATCAGATGTCGTCATGACAGGGGTGATCTTTTGCCATTTATCATTTTCTTCTAGCATAAATTCTTGTGCTGATTGCATTTGTCTCCCACAAAAATCTGTTTCTCTATCTTTTTCACTCTCCTCGTGATACCATCTTTTCAATCTCTTGTTCTACATAACTGTTTACTTATTCCTTCATAAAGCTGTTTTATGATTACAAACCTTTTCATGCCAGATGACAGCTTACAAAACAAAATAGGTTGAGCTCCTGTCTAGGACAAAAAAAAAGTGTCCTTCTTCTAAAGATAACCTTGTCATTTTGACTTTTCTGTAGCCAGAGGTCATGTGTTCCTGCAGATTGTACTTTCTTCCAAACTGAGACATGTTCCCCCTGTAGCTGTCTTGATGACAACTAACAAAGCAGAAAATTCAGTGATCTAAGGTATCAGTCTTTTGAAGCTTGCAATTATTACATAGCAACAGAGTCCAAGGATAAACATTCCAAGGCAATGAGGTGTAGGTTTTTTTTTGGGGGGGAGGCGGTCCAATTTATAAATGCTGCCCTTTTAAGGGGGCACAGTGCAGAATGATTCAATTTGCCAATTTTGAAGACAAGGTACAATAGATTTAGTTGGGATTTTCCACTTTCCATGTATTTAACTTTGATATTAATTGCTTGCTTAGAATTGAAGATAAATTAGATTGATGAGATAATTGTCAAGTTTTGTAACGTTTATATGTACATAACATGACAAAGAAAAAGACAATTTAATAAAAGCATAAGTATTTCATTCCAAGCAAAATAATACATTAAACAGAAAATAAGACAACTAAGAGAGTTACTATCTATAACACAACAGTCTTGTCTAAGACAGTAACTTGCCCAGTCAGCTGGGGCTGTAGAATACACTGACTGCACCTCTGCAGAGGGGTAAGACCCCCCCAAAAAAACGAGTGTCCTGTATATGACACTAAACAATCTGATTGTGAGGTTCCAGCAGTGCTGGAGCTTTGGGGAATGCGGAGTACCCCTTCATTGCCATCGCTCCCAGGTCCACTCTGGCCCGGAATGGTAGCACCTGATAGGGCCCTCTCTATGGGTTAAATAGAACTAACAGCATACTTATGCTAAAATGAATTGTTTGAGTAAACTGAATAGCTTGAAATAGAAATGTTTTTGACAATTAAACCGTACTTACATTTAAACTACGTGATTATGCTTAACTGAATTATTTGAAATAGAACTGTTTTTTCGACATTAAAACTGTATTTACACTTAACTGAATTGTTACATATAACTGCTTGAATAGTTTGAAATAGAGATGTTTTTGACAAACTGTCTACTTATGCTAGAACAGTAACAGTTGCTTTGAACCAAGAGTGTACCAGCCAAGCTGTAACTGAAGTTGTATTTGTTTGGCATACCACCATGCCAAATTGTGGCACAAGGCCTTATAAACATGGGAGATGGGTGCAGAGCCAGAGCCCAAATATGCCAAGCAGTTCCAAAAATGCCTTGGGCCCCATTGGGCCAGGCAATAAACCAAACCATACTGAAGCAGGTGAGAGTCTGGGGAAGATGGTCCCATGAGGTACAAGGAATATCAGTCTTAGCCACTTGACACAAATGCTGGGCTTCCCTGGCATTCATGTCAGGCTTCCTTGACTAACTGTCCACAAAAGCCAAGGTATATCTGACCTGATTCAGTGTACTAGGGAACATGGCAGGCATAAGTGTTGAGGCTCAGTGGAAGGACTGTAGTCCTTTTTACTCTAACAATGTGGTACCTCTATATCATCTAGAGATTTGCCATTTTCATTTACTGGTGATTGGTGTTCAAATGCTAGTGTCTCACTTTATTCATATGACATCAAGTGACTTATTTACTTCCTCCATATTTTCTATGATCATTTTCATCATGATCATGTCACTCACAATGTGACAGATTTGGATGTGTGATGACACATACCTTGACTCTGATTTAACCCACAACATAACAATTTGGCACCAAAATGAGCTCAACACCTAAACATGATCATAGTCTTCTATGCAACATATTGTGGGAACACTTCATCTCACTATGCAACTTGTGGGGGAGTTACTGAAGCAAATAGCTAATTTGCTTGGCTGTGACATCAGAGTAAGCAAGTTTGAATTCCAGTTGTATTATTACATTCACTTTTGGACTAATACCCTTTTATCCTCTCATCTATGGGTTAAATAGTACCACTGCTGTTCTTTTACAAGGATGGCTTTGGCATTAAATAACCCACAAAGGTTGATATGCCATTAAACAAAGAAACCAAACAAAGCAACTGATCAGCCCCCACAGTACACACATGGCATTATATTGTATAATGTGTGTGTGTATGTCATACAACCTGATCTCTCTACAGTGATAAAAGATATTTTGATTATTACATGAAACCATACAAAACAAAATAACTTAAAAGGTTACTCTATTTACTCTTTCTCATCACTTCTTCCCCCTCACTATAAGATTCTATACTTCAATCCTTTGATGTATTTCCTTTTGCTTTTCAATTTAATCTTTTGCTTGCTTCTTAGATTTACTTTAGGGATTCGAAAAGATTTAAGCTGACTAATACCCTTGCATTCCCAACTTGCCGCCAACAGATATGCAGATGTTCTAATGTATATGTAAATAATCTTATCCTTTATGATAGGAATTATCCACACAGCATTATATTTATTATTTATATGGAAATTATCATTATTAAGAGATGTGGACTTTGATGAATGCATCTTCCAATTAAATGTGATGAACTGATGCTATAAGTCACCTAATCAGGGTATTGCTTCTGTTTCTTTATATCCATAAACTTTTTATTTTCATGAGTGGCTATGCACAAAAAAAACCCAAAAAAACTGAATTTTGCAATTGTTTAATTTTTTTCTGTAATTTTACCCCTTTCTAGGCCAAACACATCTTCACCTACAATCTTGCTTACAGATTATTATTTTGATATTGTGCCGGGACAAATGGGAATGTTTCATTCTTTATGACCCATAGAGATATCTGCATACCAGTTTTATTTCCTGGAATTTATCATTTCTATCAGTCAGTTGTTGGTTTTGTCTTTTGCAAAATATATCAGTTTGTTGTTGTTTTCTCTTGAAAAGAGACAAATTGGAAATAATGGAAAAGAGTATTTGTACTTAAAATGTTCATGTCTCTCTCGGGCTTAAAATAGACTGCATATGCTGCAACTGAGAGTGAGGCTCCCCATTCAAAAGCCCTGAGTATCCTTTCATTGCCATTACTAACAAATCCACACTAACTTTGAGTGGTAGTATCAGTTAGGGTCCCATCTATAGGTTAAATAGATCCATTTGAAAATTATGAGATAGAAATACTTGATACCATATAACAGTAAGCTGTTTTCATTAAGAATAGCTGCTTGAGGTAATAATTGTTAACTAAGGATGATTTTTACTGGTTACTTGAAACCATAAAGTTAAAAAGTTGGCAACTGTAGTTGAGGATTACCTGAAAGGTCTTTTTTTTTTTCAATAGCTACAACACCAAAATGTAGGGGAGGGCACTACTTCTTTCCCTGGATTGCTCCACTTTACCCTTGATCTGTACTTTATAGTGCTGAGTGTTAAGCAATGCAGCTTCAAGTATAATTTTTTGAGTCTTTGGTATGACTCAACCTGGAATTGAACCCCAATCTCCCAGACTATTGGTGAACACATAACTGTGCAAAAAAATCTTAACACAATGTACACGATTCCCTGACCTCTAAGCACAAAACAGACCTAGAGAGGTTAACATGTTAAAAGCAATGATTAGAATTTTTACCGCTTTAAAAGATTTTACATGGCTAATTTCAATGTGCTTTAGCACAATGAACCCAATAGTGGAAGGAGGTAGAATTAACAGAATTAATTTCGGATTAAAATATTTTTTAAAATGAATGTAATGTCTTCCACTGTGAAGATTAAACTTTGTTTCTCAAGTCTTGTGAAAAACTAATTCCACACAGAGAAAGCTGATTCTGCAAGGAATCTTATTGTTTAGCTAAACACACACACACACATATATATATATATATATATATACTGGTGTTTTAGCTACTGCACCCTAAAATGTTTTGGAGAGTTACTATTTTCTCTTAAAAGCTTCTTGTTATACAATGCCACTTGCAAAGAGCTAAGCACAGAGGGTGCCACAAATTCTATGATAAGATCAGCTTTCAAAGTTATTAGTTGCTTTCTGTTGAGCCTAAGAAAAACTCCAGCTTATGTTGCCATAAATTTTCTATCTTGATGCCCATCCTTAGCAATAACTGTCCCACTGTGTTCTTGCCTGGCAGGATTGAATTTCAGGCTCATTGACAATATGACCTGAACAGACCACACAACAGTTTACTATTCCCTCCCTACATAAACAAAGGCTATTGGAAAAATTCATTCCATTCTGATTTTATTATCAAAGCTAAATCTTACATGCTGATAATGATGTCAGTAAGTATTATTTTGCTAAGGAAAAGCATATTGATTCTAGTCTCTTGAGCTAATGAATAAGAAAAAGGGAGTAGGTATTTTCCCTATCATTGGAGAAGTCATAGGTTTTTGAATTTATGAATGCATTTTAATTTTAATAAGACTAATTTTCACAATTTATTTTTCTTTATCAGCTAAAAATGATGTGCACACTTATAAAGTTAATGGGGTTAGAGTAGGTTTGTTATATATACACACACACACTCTCTCTCTCATCTTTATACAAGGATCAAACTTGTATAAAAATTGTCCTTTTTTCCTCAAAACTTTCAACTACCATTGGTCATTTTTCCAGAGTAAAGTGTTTGAATTCACAAAACCTTGATCTATTAGGTTTTTTATTTATATATAAAGATTTTACTTCCTATTTTTCTGTATTTATGATGTAGCAAAACCATTACAATGCATTTAAACTGTTTGCAATTTAGTTATTTTGTATATTAAATATACTAAAAATATTCATTTTTAGTAGTTTGAGAGGTGCTTGTGATGTAGGAAGTGGATTCTACTACCTGAGTTCAAGTCCTGAATAACTCCATTTGCAGTTCATACAGTGCAAATACCCTTAGAAAAGGTGTGAATCCAATTATATTCTCCCTCCAGCTATGAATAGTTGGATAGACTGAGCTCTTTAACCTTGGTATGGCAACTGGTTTAAGAGAAAGAATCTGAATTCCAACCAGTTGTAAACCTGGAGAGGAATGAGTTCCACCTGACTATTCCCGTCTTATACACCCTATATGACTAGTGCCCCTATAACCGAATCAGGTTATGGGACTTGTGAAAAAAATATTTTGTGTAACTTTTTTTTCGTCTACAAATATTTGTCTAATATGAAATAGCCTAACATTCTATATTAATTAATACAGTATTTGTGGCACCATGGCTTGATAAGTAG
The DNA here is from genome assembly GCA_963585895.1 of Sepioteuthis lessoniana. NCBI lineage: Eukaryota > Metazoa > Mollusca > Cephalopoda > Myopsida > Loliginidae > Sepioteuthis > Sepioteuthis lessoniana. Next base: position 55,058,627 of record OY757933.1, on the reverse strand, counting down.
CCAATTAGTCACAAAAAGTTTGTTGATTGGATACAGTAGCCAGAGATACACAAGATTAATATTTGAAAATAATTACTTTTAAAAACTTTGGTTTTAGCAAAACTTCTTTACCAAAAAGATTACTGTGTATGTCTCTGTGTGTTATATAAACCTAAAATGAATTGCTATCTCGCCTTTTCACATTGGCTTTATAACCTAGCCTCATATATTTGAAAAATAAATTCACCAGATGAAACAACAGTCCTATGTTTTTTGTGGGGGTTGTTTTTTGTTTTTTTTCAATCGCATGAAACTTTGAGTTATGAAATCAACATGAGGAAGAGATATTTCTTTCACGTTTTGTCCTACTCTTCTGAACAGTATTCGAGCACTTACTTAATTTTAGGAAAATGTTTTAAAAATTTGTTCATTCACCCATTATTTATTTTTATGATATATATATATATATATATACATACAAACACACTCAACCCCTTCACACGAGCTGGATATGACTCAAGATCAATTTTTAAAGTGGAGCAGGGACGAACTCATAAGAGATGTACTCTTATGGACCCCCACACAAGGCCCTGCAAAAGCAGGACGACCAGCACAAACATACATTCAGCAGCTATGTGAGGATACGGGATGTTGTCCTGAAGACCTACCTAGGGTGATGAACGATAGGGAGGAGTGGCGAGAGAGGGTCAGGGATATCCGTGCTACCAGCGCGATATGATGATGATGATGATGATGAAATTCAGTTTCCCTTCTCTTAGACTGGTTGTCATACCATGGTTAAAGAACCCAGTCTGCTCTACTATTTACTCATAGCTGGAGGGAGAATAGTTGGATTCATACATTTTCCAAGGGTATTAATGCGATGTGAAATGCAAAAAGCCTAGTCCAGGATTTGAACTTGGATCCGTGTGTCCATTTCTTATAACTGTAACTATTGCACTACAAGTGCCTGTGTATGCTACAGTTGATAGCATTAATTTTGAAATTGCTACACTGACTGTTAAAAGGAAGAGTGTTGTTAAATCAGCAATTCATGTAATAAGTATCACGAAGTCAGCATGAAAGAGCTGCTCTTTAGGTAGCCTATTGGATTATACATTAGTTTGTCCTGAATTATTTGCACTTGGTCTGTATTGGATATTATCCCGTCCTGGGGCTGTTTTTTGTCACCACTGGAGATGAAAGAGAAAATGATAATGCAAATAAGATGAATTCATGTTTGTATCACAGAATCCCTCATAGGATTTGGAAGATATCTTTCACTTACTATATTTCATTATTTATAGCTACAGTTTCTTATATTTTATAACATCCACAGTTTCTCTCCATGGGTGTTAAGAATATTTTTAGCATCTGAACAAATAACTGTTGTGTGAAACATTCGCTCAAAAGCCTAGATGACCAATCATCATAATAACCCTATTTATACAAATCAGATTAGTTTATCTCAATTACTCTCAAAGACAATTAGGCTTTGAATACTACAGATTTTACAAGTAAGCAAATATAATTTGATTTTATCAAATATCTAGAGTGGAGAGTCCTCAAAATGGCTAACCTGCTGGACTGTGTTATCATTTGCGAGTTCAAACTCTAGTTGCACTATTACATTCACTTTTGGACTAATACTCTTTATCCCCAACCAACTATTGGTTAAATAGTACCACAACTGTTCTTATACAAGAATGGCTTTGGCATTAAATAACCCTCAAAAATTGATATGCAATTGAAAATAAAGAAAAAATATCTAGATATCTGTTCATAATCAATCAAAATATAGTCTGGTTTACATCAATAGAATTTTTTTGAGAAAACACTTTTATTTTATTAGATGAGCCTAAGTCTAATTTCAGGGTAAACATGGCTGTTTTTTGGTAGTGTTTGCCAATTGTCCGGGAGACCTGGGTTCAATACCAGGTCGCGTCATACCAAAGACTTTAAAAATGGTACTCGATACCTCCTGCTTAACACTCAGCAATATAAGGTATGTATCGAGGGTAAAGTGGAGCAATCCAGAGAAAGGAGTAGCACCCTCCCCTACACCTCAGTGTAGCAGCTATTAAAAAGGGAGCTTTATGGTTGCCCTCGACTATGGTCGCCAACTTTACTTTATATATCTCTTTAAGAAAAAACCAAAGACCGGTTAATTCATGATTATAAATTTATTTTGATCCTGTATTTTCAGTTTCTGGTGTATTAATTTTTTCTTCATGTTTTTGGTTCACACCAGAAACTGAAAATACGGGATCGAAATAAATTTATAATCATGAATTAACCAGTCTTTGGTTTTTTTCTTAAAGAAATATTGCTCTGTAATAAATTACATTGAGCCTCCTACCAGGAAAATTTAAATGTTCAGCTCTTGAATGATTTTCTTGTCCTGAGGGAATTACTCCAAACTCTGTTTTAACCTGACTGAATATTACCTTTTATTTATATATATATATATATATATATATATATATATATATATATATATATATATATATATATATATATATATATTAGAAAAGTTAGCAACCATTGTCGAGGGCGACCCCAAGGTTCTTTTTTCAATAGCTACTACACCTCGGTGTAAGTGAGGGTGCTACTCCTTCTCCTGAATTGCTCAACTTTATCCTTGATGCATACCTTATAATGCTGAGTGTTAAGCAATGAGGTATCAAGTACCTTTTTTTTCTTTGGTACGACATGAACTGGGATTGAACCATGGTCTCCCTGGCCATTGGCAAACACTCTACCCACTAAATCATTGGTCTAGTGGGTAGAGTGTTCACCAATGGTCCAGGAGACCTGGGTTCAATCCCAGGTCATGTCATACCAAAGACTTAACACTCAGCAATATAAAGTACATATCAAGGGTAAAGTGGAGCAATCCAAGGAAAGGAGTAGTGCCCTCCCTTACACTTCGGTGTTGTAGCTATTGAAAAAGGAGCCTTCTGGTTGCCCTTGACTACGGTCACCAACTATATTAAGTCTTCTGAACAAAATTTTTGGGTTTTACAAACCATCTACTGAAGATGGACTTTGAGCAAAATGTGTCTAAACAATTTCAAAGTACTTGCAAACAGTTTCTCTCTTGATTTGTGTGATGGTCACTAACCCTTTTTAATTTTTTTTTTTTATTTATATGCCTTCTGTCCACTTAAAAGCTTCAATTCCCTTGCCTCAAACAAGTGATTTGAGTACCACTCAATGACAAGCACTGTTTTATACTATCCTGTTTATATCATTTGCCTTGTACAAAAGAAATTCTTTTTCATTGCTTATTGGCAATGTTTTCCACATAATATTGTTTTCATAACTGTTGGTCTCTTCCTGTATATTTCCTATTAACCTGGCCTGCTTATGAAAATATTTTCTAATGATTGTTTCTAATCATTATAGATAAAAGACTGAGCACTTAGGAGGGTGTGGGACATGTTCTAATAGTTTGAAAACTGATATTGTGAAATATCTTATCCACTAGCAACTATATCAATTCCATGAATTTTCTAACATTACACATTTTTTTGATGAATTATTGTTTGGCAACAATAAATATTGTAACTTACCTGTTTGATTTTGTTTATTTGTGTGTTTAGTTAGGTTTTTGGGGGTTATGGCATATCAACCTCTATTGGTTATTTAAATGCCAAAGCCCTTCTTATAAAAGAACAGTAAGGGTACTATTTAACCTATGGTGAGGAGTTTCAAAACTTTCCCAAGGGTATTAGTCCAAAAATGAACATAATTGCACTACTGGAGTTTGTATTCACTATGATGTTACAGTTCAGTACTACACTACAGGGTGTGTGTGCTTGTGTGTGTGTATAAAATAGCAACATTTTTTTATCCATACATGTTTGGTTAAAATGAAAATACAATGAAGAACAGATTTTTAAAGATTTTCTTGTTTCAATCCTATAAAAAGATTTTCTTTTTGAAAAAGACTAGACCCAGCTGAAAGTACTTAAAGAAACCCTGAATTTGTAGAACAATATCCATATTCATTCTATCTAGATTTACATTTCCTTGTTAGTTAATAAAAATTTTTTAAATTTATTTCATACACATTTCTTTGTTCTTTTTAATCACACATACACACATATTCACCTACTTTCTCTTGGATGTTGGATGTGGCATATGCTCAGTTTACCAGATGTTCATGCCTATGAGCAAGGCCAAAAATAGCCCCTCTGAGTATTCTCACACCATTCCCCCTTCTCCTTTTAGTGCAATGAGGGAGGTACTGCCACAGACTTGGGATCATTCATTTTACTGTATCCTGCCTGAATGCAAGAAGATAGCTGAACAGATCCCATGCTTAAATTGCAAGGAATAAGCCTCTGTGTGTGTGTTTGGGGTTTTTTGTTGTTGTTTTTTTTTGTTTTTTTTTTGTTTTTTTTTAAATAGTAAAATCTGATAGGCTATACAAGAGACTCAAACACAAAAGAAAAGAAAATTAATTCTTTTTCAAATATTTACTTTCCTCTTATTTCCTCTTTTCACTTGTTTCCCAACAAATAATTCTGCTTATTAAGCTTGGCAGTCAAATGCTCTGCCTTTGCAACTATTATTTTCTTTTCTTTCCTGTTGACAAAGAAAACATTATAAACAATAATCTGATCTTGACTTTCTGTGTTGCTGCTATTTCATTGGTTCCTTGTTACATAACCAAAAGTGTCCAACTTTATACTTTATCTCTTATTATAGCCAAAACCTCCTTTAGCTATATCTTTGTACCATTACCACATCTGCGGATAATGCAGTAGTTATTTTCTTTTTTCTCTTAACAGTTTTTCATTTTCAAGAAATGTTCTTCATTGTTGGAGCAGTTGTAATGTTTTGACCTCTTTATTAACAGCTTTTCTTCCTTTATCTCAAGATCAGTTTGATAAAATGCCACCTTTTCACTTAAATATGATTTCCTATTCTTGACCATGCAGCTGTGCCCTGCTGCTGGATGGACAGAACAAAAGGGAACATATCAATTTCTTGTTTTTTTTTTTTTTTTTGTTTTGTTTTTCTTTTAATAGAATTGCAAATCTCTCAATGGTGTCCGATTGACATTTGCCTGAGTTACACCAACACCTTACCTTGATGTCCATGTTATTACAACCTGCTAAGACTGATGCTGCCTGAAGCCACATATTCCTTTAGTTCCTATCTAAATGGAAAATTTGATTCAAAATATCTAATGGATTTTTTTTGTATATAGTCTTATAATTCAGTTCTACTGACAGAAGTTTGTCAGAATTTCCCATTGACCAATGTCAGTTGAAATTCTGCTTTTGGTAAGATAAATTAAAGTTTCCTGTTCTTTCTTTGCTATCCGTTCCCAGGTCACGACTATACATTTTTTAAAAATCTTTGTTCCATTTGGTTATTTTCTTTAATCCCATGGTTATTTTGTGTTTTATCATTAAAGAGATAGTGTAGTGAACCTTGTTATCCCCTCCCCCAACTCTGGGTTTAATTGTATCACTACTTTGTTCTACAAAAATGGCTTTGGCATTAAATAACCTGCAAACATTGATATGCCATTCAACAAAGAAACCAAACCAAGGGTGGCTTTAGCATTGAATAATCCATGAAGGTTGATATGCCATTAAAACAAAGAAATCGGTCAACCCTCTTTCTCCACTTAGTGAAAGCAGGATTACTAATGTATTTTTTTTTTTTTTTTTTTTTTTTCGGGTTGTTGCCAAAGTTGATTTATTTGAGGTGAAACCTTTCCCCTTTGTATATTATTCAAAGGAAAATTGTTTATTTTATTCTGAATGGAATTTTCTGTTGCATTTCCTAGTTTTGTCTTTTTTTTTTTTTTTTTTTTTTTTTCTTTCTAATCTCAATTATTTCTATTTTCATTGAACAGAAAATTTTTAACTCCTTAAAACTGAGACCCTCAAGAATTTATAACCTTAAGATGTGAATGCATGTGTTCCAATGTTACTATTTATCATCACCTCAGTTAAATAATGAACTATTCTGTTTCAATTAAGAAAAAAAAAAGGAAGAAAGAGTATAAGCAAATGTATATGTGTGTGGAAAGTGTATGATTCACCAAAATCTATCCTCTCTCTCTTATATATAAGCAAATACAATAAGAAAGATAAGTACATACCTATGCTGTACATCAGATGCTCAAAGAGAAGAAAAATGGAAGATTGCAAAAAGTGACTAAAAGAGATAAAGAATTCTTAGTTTGAAAACTTATTTCGAAAGTTTATTTTTAAGTAAAGAAAAAATTGACAGATTTCACAAAATAAAATAATCTGAAAGTCAACTATTTATTCAGTTTTAGTAAAAAAACTTTCAAACTTAACAGATAAAAAAGAATAAACTTAATATTAAATCTGAACTGGTCTAAAATATCCTTATTTTTATATTCATTTGTTTATTTGTAATGAAGCAAGTAATGAGTATTGATAAGTAATGATCTATGAGATAATTTACTCAAGAATCATGATTCAAGCCTACGTAATTTAAAGATTGGGGGGGGAATTTTATAAAGTCTGTTTTTCTCAATTTATTTGCAAATTTATATATCAGAACGAGAAAAAAAAACATAAAATATCAGATTTCTATGGATTCTGATAGTTAGAAACTAATTTATTTGGTACAACTGAATTAAGATATTATATTAATTTTATTTTTGATAAAACTGCCAGAAGTGAATAAAATTCATTTCTGAAAAATTCTGACAAGTTTTACACATTTAGTAACTTTAAGTTGAAAGAAAATAGAATAATTCCTTTTGGTGACCTGAAAAGTTTGATTCATGAAATGCAAATATAACATTTATATTAACTTTATTTAACAAAATTTTTACTATTTTGTTTAATTTTCTGTCATCTAAACAAGCTCATTAGGGCATTCTCTTAAAATTTTTTTCTTTCTCGAAAAAGAATTACTCTAGATGCCTTTTGATATCTTCCTGGGAACTTTTTTTTTCTTCATAGAATTATCTAAATATCTGACCAAATGGTAATCCAAAGGTGTAATGTCTGAATATGGCAGATGAGTGAAAAACTTCTCCACAAAGTTGTAACAAGATTTGTCTGATCACAAGAGAAACACATGGTCTAGCTCTTTCCATATGCTATATTATGGACTTTGTCTTAACTAGTTCCCAATACTCTCTTATCCTTTTCAGCTTTGGGTTCTGTTCTTCAACAATGATTGATTGATTGATTTGACATTAAATGACTCATTAAACAAACCAAACAAAACCTATTTCCCAATGCTCTTCACCAATTGCTACTTCAGTTAATTGAATATTTATTAAAACTGATCATTTAATTTTATGAAAAGAACTCCAAAGATTCCTTTTCCAATCTTGTCATACACAAAGCATCTTTGGATAAAGACTGACTTTTGATATTAGTGATGGTTCATGTCTCTGACCTCACAATCTCTTGAATTTCATATTGTTCTAAAGGATCCACTTTTTATCAATCCTTACATTTTTTTTTTTTTAGTTTATCATTTTTAAGTCATGTAGAAATGTGGTCTTAGTTGTTTGGTACTTAATTTAAGTGAAGGCCAAGCATATTTTAAAAGAAAAAAAATCATTAAAAAAACACTTAAATTAACTAAATTTTATTTTGATTTTTCTTTTAATAAAGGTTATTTGTTGCCTTGTTCTTTTTAGCTATGTTACTTTTACTAGATGAACTGTAACAACATTTAAGAGAACGTTGCAAGTTTGATGGGTCCCAACTCTTTTCATCAACCTGAGAGATAAGATATTATCAAACAATTATGTAGAGTCACTGCTTGTGTATAGAAGAAATTCTTTATCTTTTAGAGTAAACCAACTTCAGTCGCTTTTTCATCTACTTAGTAAAGAGCTAAAGGGTCCCAGAATGAATTGTTGTTCTTAAACCACAAAATCCCTAAACTAGACAAAGCATTACTCTTAAAATATTATGCCAATACAAAAGCATTGAGTCTTTTTTTGGGGGGGGGAGATTTATTCAATGTTTTAAATCCCATCCCCCTAATCAAAATAGTAACTGTCAAAACTCTGACTGTTAGCCAACAGAAAGAGCTTAATAAGTCCTGTATTTATATAATGTGTTTTGTTCTAACAATAGTTGGTAGTTGACCCTTACCTAACATACTATATATTCTACTTCACTTATGACATAACTATCTGGTTACACTGACTAATATTAGACAATGTACCTACTCCCATCTCCCTTCCCTCCTCTCCAGAATTCAGTTCTTGTGATGGAGATGATTCTGACAAAGTATCATTTCACCTGGTTGTCACTATTTTTACTTCTACTTACTACCTGGCCTACTTAGCCAAGTGCCAAAATGCTTAGAAACATCATCTCTGCTCACTCATGAACAACAAATGTGAGTTAGATATCTTTTTTTAATGCCCTTCCTCTTTCCATCCCACCCCTCTTTTATGAGAACGAGAACCATTTTTAAGCACCTTTGCCCTTGGCAACAATTTTTCCTTTGGGAATTTTTAAATGAACAGCCTTAGACTCTATTATTTCTTTCTAGTTCTCTTCTGCTATGTTGTCCAACCATCTTCAGGTTACACAACAAACAAGCTGAACAGGTTCACTTGGATTTTTTTTTTTTTTTTTTTTTTTTTTTTCCAAATATTGGTAATGATTTTCTGTATAAAGTAAAATTATGAGAAGTTTTATTAGATTAATGTTTTTTAATGCTTTGGTTTCTACAAGACATTTGATATCCTCATTGGTCAGACAGCACATTCATCTAGAAGTAATTTTAGAATTCAACTTGAGTTGAACATTTCTCATAAAAGCTGAGATTTTTATTCAAAATCTGAAGGTTTGCAATTTTTTTTACCTTTCTAATAAAAACATTTGAAACTTAAAACTCTAAAAGAGAGTTCACTAGTTACATCGATCAAACCTGAACAAAATTATGATGTTAGTTTACAATTACATTAAACTCTCATGGTAACAGGACTCATTCAATGACTTTTGTTTTGATTGCACATTTTTTTTGTATTCTCAAGACTATTATAAAAGATTTGCAACAAAAACATTGCAGCTGCTTGTAGTGTAATGGTTATCATCATAGAAAATGGACACAGCAAACTGTGTTCAAACCCTGGATGAAGTTATTTGCATTTCACATAGCACTAATACCCTTGAGAAAGGTATGAATCCAATTATTCTCTCTCTCTCTAGCAATGAACAAATAGTAGGGCAGTAAATCTTTATATGGCAACTGGTCTAGAAGAAGGAAAACTCTGAATTTAAACCTGTTGAACTCTACTTAAATATTGACTTTGTGTCACATCCTGCTCAAGCTGAGGGTTTGAATAAATATACACATATGAAGATTTCTGTACATTTTGAAAACTAAAATTTAAACCTTTAAAATAATACAACTTAAAGTATTGCTGAAATCTGGAAAAAAATTTCAAAAAGTCTTATCAATTGATAAGTTTGAAATAACTAAGAAGCTAACATAAGATGTGAATAGAATATTTCTGAATATAACATTGGGTTTTCTAAACTGAGCAATATCTAACTCTTATACAAGACAATATGCTGTGAAAGGTAAACAAAAGACATTTTGATTTATGCTTTTTAGTTCCTCTTCATTAATACAGTTTGTATAAAAATGGCACTTTAATTCCTTGAGTGCCATAATAATGAGTATCTACAGTAAATCACTTGATTCTATTTATTCTACTGAGCAGGAGTGGGGGAATTTTGCATAACTCAAATTCTTAATCTTTTAAAATAGAAAACTTATTTTGAGATATTTGAATCTCTTCATAACTTCATTTAAGTTCCTTTCAATTATATTTACCTTTTAAGTTTTCTATGACAATGCATTTAATTAGGATGACTAATACTACAAAACACTTTCTGTTCTTCTTTATATCACATTAACCTTTAACAGATTATATAGATTATCCTTCTTACAAAAATTTTCCTTGTTTGTGGGGATTATGACAAGAATATTCATCAAAAAGCTTTCTCCAGAACTAAAATGCTCAACACAAATTCTTGTCTCTGTTTTGAGTCCTAAACAAAAACATTCTATATTTTGTACTTATCAAAAGTGTTTTTGTTTTTACGTGGTCAACAACTTCATAATGATTGACCTACAATCAAGGTATGCTGAAAAAGCCCATTCTCACCAGATCAAAGTTAAGCTTCATTGAGCCAACTTACTACTTAGATGGGTGACTTAGTTACAATAGGCACTTGACTTGGAGGTAATTTAGTGCACTATTGGGATCTTTTATTGCTAAACATTGATTTATTAAATTCAATCTCTATTCAAAGATTGTTGGGGGAGGGAGTCATTAGAATTTATTGTTAGTGAAATATCTCAGATTTGTAATAGCTGAAGAAAAATGAATGAGAAATTTTGTTTCATTATAGTGAAAAAAAGAAAAAAAAGGTGACTGTCCCTCAGTTGGCCAAAGAGATTCTTTTTTTAGTATATGAATTAAACTTCAGTCTTAATTTACAAAATGAATAGCAGAGCAGCTTTTATCCTACCTGTCTGGTCCTTTAGCAGTGCTCCATGTTTAAAAAACCATTTCCTCCATTCCTTAGGTATTTTTCAATCTATTTTTGTTAGAAAACTGTTACATCATATTTGTGAAGAAACTAACCCAACACTTGAACTGGCACAAAAAAATTTGAAAAAACTTATATAGAGAATTGAAATTGGGTGAGAGAGCACTGAAAATTCAATGGTGGAGTGGATAAAGTCACTTGGTTGAAAAGTACTTGTTGAGTGAAATCATCTGGAGGTTGCAGGATCAACCCTGACTACAGGTAAAAATAACAAGGAATACTTACTATAGCTTAACACTTGTACCTTATCATGGTTAACAGAATTGGAACAATTTACCCCTGTAGATTAAATAAAGAGTTCTCTTCATGTTTCTGTGTAGGCTTTCAAGTTAGACATGAAACATCTGAAGAAGACTAAAAGACATAACTGCCAAAACATTGTTGAGTGTACAATGAAGATGAAGACAGTAGTCAAAATATTCTGTCTGATGAAAATTAATACAGAAATATTTCTTGGGATAATCTTATTTACTGCATTATCTTGTGGTTAAATTGACAAAATAATATATATTTCCTGCTAAGAGATATTGCATACTTGAATATAAAGAACTTATTTCCAAATTGAAACTATTTTTAAAAAGTAACAATTTCTTTGAGGACTCGATGCCAAAAAACAAAAAAATGATTAAAGGAAATTCAATAAGATCAAACTCCACAACCGACCAAATCTGCAGTTTAGTTTTGTATGCATGTTCCACAACAAGCAGAATGTGACACAAGGTCAATTTTTATTACCTAATCAAGCCTAAAGAACGCAATCTGCTCTATGATTTACCCCTTGCTGGAGGAGATCAGATGGATTCATGCCTTTCCTACGGACATTAGCACAATGTAGAATGCATACAGCCTCATTCAGGTTTTGAACTCGGGTTGCCAATCCCATTTCCTGTGATAACTGCTATGCTCTGTTCATTTTGTAAAAGATCAATTTATCAAACTTGTATCATTCATTGATTTCTGACTTATGCAGTTACTAAATTTAAGAGTTTTAGTGAATTCATTTTCTGTGAAGATTTCATCCTTTTTGAATGTCCATTGATCACTTATCAATTCTCATTATAAAATAGAAATCGTCTCTGATTTATCTGAATCTGCTGATAGGTCAGTCGATTTTTCTTTTCCAAAAGAAGCAAATTTGCCAGTGAGACTCTTAGAGACCAAATTGCTTTTGTCATCTTTTTGATAAAAATGCATCCCAAAGTTTAAATTGATGAGAAAAAAATAAAAAGGTGGCAAGAAGCTGAAAAGGTTCAGTTTCTTTAGGCAGAGGAAATGGAACTATTCTAAGTCAAATAACTATGCATCATTAAGGCAGAAATGCAATAGATATTTTTTAATTTTATTTTCTTAAATCCAAGTCATACACTTATCTATAATACTGTTAATCCATTTTTACCTGCTGCCTTTGCAGATACTAAAATGTACTTTGACTTGAGCTGAACAAGAAAAAAAATTTTTTTTTCTTTAATCAGCCAATGTGCATCACTTAAGACTGATCTACACATTTTCTCTCTCTCTCACACACACCTGCAATTGCATTTTACAGATACTTCCCTTCTTGAAGACATCCTGCCATAAATATTTCTTTCCCTCTTTCCCTTTTTCTTTTCTAAACTAGAAAAACGTTTGTGGGATGTCAGAATTTTTTCCCCCCAGACAATGTTGTGTAACCTTGCTAGTGCTCTCTCATAAATGAAGTTCTTCTAATTGCTTACTTTGATCTCTCTCTCTCTCCTCATATTATTAAGAGGCAGATACTGATCCAGACCCCCTCAACATTGACACTGTTTCACTGCCAACATGTTTCAATTCTCTTTGGCAGGGGTTGTGGGCTCTGGCCTTATAAGGGAGTTTCCTCTCACCTGGGCAACTCCTCCTTCCCTGCTATACCTGCAGCTCTTTTCACCTTCACTGAACATGGATGAATAAATATCCAATGTAGATGCACAGCAGCACAAAAAAAAAAAACTAGGTTGAATGAGGTTAAAAAAAAATAAGTCACATGATGATGCTATTGCTGTGGTGGATAATGATAATGATGAAAAGCAAAGAAAACAGTTGCATGTTTTTATAAAAAAAAAAAATAATAAAATTTCTCTATCCTCCTCTTTCTCTGTCCCCATAGTGTTTGTCATTGGACAATTAGTTATTACATTTACTCATGACTGCTTTTGGATTGGTTGGCCAACTTTGCCATCTAATGTATTTTAGGATTGTGTGTGCATGCATGCAAGGGATGGGAAAAGAGAAAGAGGTGGCTAGGGTCTATATAAAAATAGACCTGTTGAAAAGAATGTGATATGAATTAATTACATATCTATTCTGCATTCCAAAATTAGCTACTTTGGGTTCAAATCTTGGTGCAGGTGTCTAGATTATGGGCATGTCTTTGCTGAGAAATTGGAAAAGAATGACCAGATATCCTTTCTCTTGATCATGTTGGTTCTGTTGACTCCTTTTTGACGAGTGTTTTCAGATCTCCTAACACTTTCTCCACTGTTGACAGGTGCAAAGTAAAATGAGTACACAAACTTTGAATTCTGCAGTTAGTTGATTTCACATGTTTCCTAAACCCACCTGAAGAATATTACATTCCAAAGACAACCATATTCTCTTGGTAGTTTTGAAAAACAGCTGCTTTATGGCCACTTACCTCCCATCTTGCAAACCATCTAAATAAGATGAGCAAGACATGCTGGGACTACTAGTGAAGTAAGGATGAACTCATAAATGATGTTCTCTTATGAACTCCTACACATGGACCTATCAGTGTTAGCCAACTAGCAAAAGCTTACATTCATCAGCTCTGTAGAGACACTGGATTCCATCTGTAGGACTTACCAAGAGCATTGACTAATAGGGACAGATTGTGAGAATCAAAGGAATCCATGCTATTGGCCTGCTTTAATGATGACCAAAAGAATTATGGTACCAGGTCCAATTTTCTAATAACTTAATGATATTTATCATTAACAGATATACTTGAAGTACTGGTCTCATCTTTATAATCACCTCATCTTGGCTAATATCATTGTCTCAACATTTTGGCTCTTGTACATTCTGGCCTTTTTTTTTTTTTTTTTTTTTTAAGGTGTCAGTAACCTTTTGGAAGTTTTGAACAAATCTCTTTATTCAATCTAAGGGAGTAGATTATTCTCATCTCACCATCCACAGTTAATCTTCTCTTGAGATGTCACTTGTTTCTTTAACTGGACCAGAGAATGTGATCTATCATACACTGCCTGACCCAAGAATTGAACTCACAACTACCAGATAACTAACTCTTTAACCAATGCTTACTTATATTCATGACACCAGTGTCCTATAGGCCAATTTAGTGGTGGTAAGTAGTAACCTTAAACATAACAGCATTTTTTTTTCTGCCTCTTTAACTGAACTCGAGTATATATCTTGTCATAATATTGAAGATGAGGCCACTAATCTGAGTAGATCAGTTAGTAATAATTCCACATCTTAGAAGTTTAAACAGAACTACGTCCACCTTGTCTGTAGAGCTTAGAATACTCCAAGTCTCTTTTTGGAGATCTGGTGAGTGTGGAGTACCTCTTTGTTACCATTTCTCTCAGGTTTGCTTTGAACTGATGCGCTAACACATGTTAGGGTTCTGTTTATGGGTCAAATAGATCTGTTTAAAAATTATTTGTATTCAAGAGGAATACTTGATGCCATATAACTGTAAATTGTTTGTATTAAGAATAGTTACTTGAAGCTATAATTGTTTAAGGATTATTATTGGTTATTTGAAATCATGTAATTGTGTACAGGCAAGTGACTGTAAGTTAATATAAATGATTATTTGAAACCATATGATTATTAGTATTGGGTGGGAAGGCTTGGGGGCCATTGAGTGTGCAAATTATTTGTGTTAGGAATATTTGATTTCATAAAACGTGGCAAAAACTCTTCAGAAACAAATATACAAAAAATATAAATGTACACTTAATATGATTGCCTGATGTCTAGGCATAAGATAGCTCTAGACAAGGTGACATACTGTTAAAAGCAATTGATCAACAAAACTGTTTTTTCTTTGGTTTAATAATCAAGGATAATTTTAAGTCAAGATTAAAACTGCCCAATACCTGCCAGCAAAATATCCAAAAATGTAAAGATCATTACTATCATTCATATTCCATGCATTTTAGTCTTTCATTTGTAATAATTCCAATAGCTCAAGAATTGTACTTACAGCTGAATAAATTTAGATCAACAAAACTAAACAATTTCCTTTATTAAATTTTTGATAATGAGCCTCTCTAACTTGATACTAGTGATGGAATCTCAGAATTGTTGGTTTTCAATCCTCTGCTTCACTCTAGCTGCTTTGTTTTATGAAACCTTGTTTTTTTTTGGGTTTTTTTGTTGGGGTGTATGTGTGATGTGGCCAACCAACAGACGTCTCAATTACATTGGATGCTCTCCAATGTTATGTAAAGACAACATCACACAGGTACTCATCTGCTAGTCTTGTTAATTCTTTCAAGCATGCATGTATAAATCCAAAAGAAGAGCCTTGTTATCTTTTTTGTAGACTGATCTTTTCTTTGACTACAGCAGCATGCCTACCCACTGGCATGGCTGTGAGTTCTCGTCACCTGCTGACCTCAGCTGTCTTTGCCTCAATATCCAGCCTATCCTATTTGGTTACTAGAAAAAATCAACTGCAATAGTGACATCCTCCACCAAAATAAATCTTTTTAGTATTCATGTTATAAAAACACAAAGTAGAATCTTCAGGTAAAGTCTTATGGTTAGTGCATTGAAATGAATGTTGAAAGGAGAAAAATTATATAGAGAACCTGAAGAAATGAGCGTACATGGCATGTTCAGAAAGTATTAAGACTGAAGATGTATGTATTTAACCAACAACTCCATGAGCAGGGTAAGGCACAAGATCAATTTGTTAAGCAGATTACAGCTGGTTTAAATTCAGTTTTCCTTCTCTTAGACTGGGTACCTTACCAAAGGTAAAGAACCCAGTTTGTTCTACTATTTACCTATAGCAGGAGGGGGAGCAGAGAAGAGATTAATTCCTGCTTTTCCCAAAGCCAATAGCACAAAGTGAAATACAAACCGCTTCATCCAGGGTTTGAACTCGGATCACTCATTCCATTTCCTTCAATAATAACCATTATGCTAAGCACAACTCTAGACTGGAGATGTATTTACTGAAATAAAAATGAACAGTTTTATCAATCCTCACTGGGCAACCCATACTTCTGGCTTTATATCACAACTAACCTAAGTTTAGTGAATAACTTAATTGACCTTAAAAGCTAATGATTAAACTTTATAAAAACCATTTTATCTGTAACTTTTTAAAAGGATTTTGTGTGGACAATTGAGAACTTTTTTATTGATTTTGTTTTAACATTCAACAGCCTTCTTCAGGTAAGCAATTTATAAGGCAAGAAAAAAGGTCTTTTCTTTTTTTTTCTCCCTAATCTTTATCTTTCCTTATAAATTTTTCACTGGAAATAAGTTAAAGAATGAATCAACTGAAGCCTTGAAATATCAACAAAACTAATTGTTTGAACAAATATCTTCATGAATCCTAAATCAAGGGATTTTATGAATACCTAAAAAAAAAAAAAAAAATTTTTAGTCTGCTCTCTTTGATCAAATGAATAACTTTTTTCAAATTTGTTCCTTTTTTAAAAAATAAAAACATTGACAAAATATGATAATTCTTTCAGATGAGGTTTAATCATTCTTCCCTCCCCCTATTGCCCAGTCAGTTGGGGCTGTAGAATACACCAACTGCTGCTCTGCAGAGGGTTAAGACTCTCCCAACAAGTGTCCTCGATATGACACTATTGAGTCACTGTAAAGAATTCAAAGCAAAACTTTTAAAACATTTTTGTATTAATAAACTCTTTAAGAAAGAATAGAAGCATATTCAAAACTTTAAGACTTTAAAGCATTTATATCTTCAGCCTCTTTAAAATAATTTGGTTTCTTTGTTTAATGACACATTAACCTTCATGAATTATTCACTGCCAAATTCATCTTTGTTGAAAACCAGCTGTGAAACTATTTAACTCATAGCTAGAGGTATAAGGAGGTTCATACCCTTTCCAAGGTATAGGTCCAAAAGTGAACTTAAGTCACAGGACTCCTCTCCTCCTTAAAATGCCTTTCCTATAACAGCAAATTTTGAACTTTTGGTTTCATAACATTTAAATATTAAATTCTACTTTGGGATTTAGATTTCATTTTCCTGAAAGCGAAGATTCAACATTTTTTTCTTTAGCAATTCGATACTATAGGTAGAATTATGACTTGCATTTTGAGAAGCAGTTAAAGACTAAATTTAAATTCTCTAATGTTTTCCTGTCATAAGAGATGACTAATGTCAGCTCATGTAGGATTTATCTGTTTGTTGAAGTTTGTACATATTCATGACACAAGATACAGGTAGAGGTGCACTTATCATAGTTGGTTTAGATACACACAGGCACCCAAAATGTAATGGTTTTTATAAGAAATAGACACAGTGACCAGAGTTCAAATCTTGGACAAAGCTGCTTGCATTTCACACAGAACTAATATATTTGGGAAAGGTAGGAATCCAAGTATTCTCTCTCTAGCTATAGATAAATAATTGGATAGACGAGACTTTTAACCAGTGTAAGAGAAAGAAAGCTATAAATCTGAACCTTTTTAAACTCTGCTTAAAATTGATCTTGTCACATCCTACTTGGGGGGAAACGAGTTGGGTAAATACATAAACACATATTAACCTAACCTCTCCACATGAGCAGGATACAACACAGTTTTAAGTGGAGTTTAACAGATTTGAATTGATAGTTTTCCTTCTCCAAGACTGGTTGTCATAACAAGGTTAAAGAGCTCAATTTACCTGACTATTTATTCATAGCTGGAGGGAGAATAGTTGGATGCATATGTTTCCCAAGGCATTAGCACTATGTGAAATGTAAACAGCCTCCAGGATTTGAACTTGCATATAATATATATAAATGGCCTAGTGGGTAGAGTGTTTGTCAATGACCCAGGAGACCGGGGTTTAATCCCGGGACAATTCATACCAAAGATTCAAAAAATGGCACTTGATATCTCTTGGCGTAACACTCAGCATTATAATGTACGCATCAAGGGTAAAGTAGAGCAATCCAGGGAAAGTAGTGCCCTTTCCTAGCTATTGAAAAGAGCCTTGAAGTCACCCTTGACTACAGATGCCAACTTTACTTTATATATATATATATATATATATATATATATATATATATATATATATAATCATAGCAGTCAATGCCTAAAGACTTTGTTGAAATGGCACTTCTAAAGCAAGGCTTACTTTCATCTTCCTCTCACCAACAAATTCAGGTAGTCCTCATTTTCCTTCTCTTTTTCCTTCTAACACATACAAAATTCTGCTCTATAAGCTTCAGCCCAGTATCACTCGTGTTCTGGTTCTCTTCTAATGGTTGTTGATGAATATATTTGTCTCTTTGGACAAGTCTTTTATATACAAGATATTCATAAGTGATAATAATATTAAGGACTTGAATTTGCACAGGAATTAAATAACAAATGGTCACTTACACAAGACATACAAAGCAAAGCAATTTTTTCTGCTTCAGGTAAGTGAAAGTAATCACACACACACACACACACATACATATATATATATATACTCTGTCTTGTCAGCTTTCTATCTTATATACCAACAAGTTTTCTTTCATTCTAAAGTATTATTCTATCTTGCCTTTTGAGTTTTCAGATTTTTGTTAATCTTACCAGTTTGATATGTCATAAAACCCAACCAACCTAATCTTACCCATATTAAAATTACCACATCTATCTATCAAACTTGCTTCCCTTTTACCAAAGAAGCCTTTTTAGGGTTCCTATAGATTAACTTTTTATGGAGTTTGATTAGATGTTAATCGAATGTTTTTATGTTGTGGCTTTGATGGCCAACTTTCATCGTGAAAAGCAAAGAAGAAATTGAATCAGAAAAAAAAAAGTTGGAAAACAATTTATAGAATTCTTTTTTTCTTTTCTTTTCTTTTTTTTTTATGAGTTATTCATTCTTCAAAAGGGTAAAAACAAGTTGAATGTAAAAGAATCCAGATCAAAAGGGTTGAAAATGTAGAGATATGGGTAAAGGTAAATGGACAAAGGAAATCCAAAAACCAATGTCATTATGGATAAAGGTATCTTGGAAAAAAACTAAATAGATGAAAAAGATTGAGGGAAAATGTGAATAGTAGAGAACTTTTCTTTTTCTCTATGTATGAACTTACACAGATATTAAGCTTATTGCCATTCAGGACCCCTTGTTACGTTTAACAGGCTAGTTTCATAGAACAATTACTAGTTAATGATATTCACTATCTATACTCACTTCCTCCAGCTTGTGTTAAATCTAAACTGTTCTTTATATTTCTTTGGTGCCTCACATAGTGTTAATGGCTAGCAAACAAGGCTATTAGACCATTATGAGTGGGTTCACTTCTTACTGAGTGCCCTATACTTTTGTCCTTGTGTCACATATAAACTTAATAAATATCATTTTGAAAAAAATGAATATAAGGTAATTTTAAATTCATGTGAATTAGCAATTGCTATAAAATTTCACAGGATTTTCACCTTCTCAGCCACCAAAATTTGATGATAAACCTCTGTTCAAGCCAGGCACACCATTTGATTTGCTCCCATTTTGAATAGCCTCAAAACATATTCTTGCAATAAACCAAATTCAAACAATGCAGAATTTACATTTATGGAAGAAAATTCTAAAAAAAAATTAAAAAGTTGCACTTTTTTCTTTCTTTTTTTTTTTTTTTTTTTTCCCCTTTAGATTCCCCTTATTTATTGGATGACCCTTGTGTATATACCCAGTTCATTCAGCCTCAAAATGTCCTTATAAATGGTCAGATTTGAACATTGCTAAATCCTTAGCTGTGTGAGCTCTTTATGCTTGCCATAATCTTGGTCCAAATTTAAGTGTTTTCACAGGCCATTCACCACAGTAAATATTACTGTACCAAGAAATATAAAAATCTATTCGAAATGTGGACTGATTTTTCAAATACAAAACCAGCCCTATTTAATGTTGCTGCAACTTATAGAAACTACCACTCACTCTATGCACATCTACCACTTTCTCCACACTACCATTTTATTCCATTTAGATTCTGGTCTGGCTTCTCCTGCCTCTATCAATTTTTGCCTCCCTTCTAACCACAATTCTCCACCCATGCCCTGTTCCATTCATTGAAGAATTTCCATCAATCAATCAATCAAGTTCTTACCAAGTGCTAAAGGCCAGAATTACCACATGCAATTCAGTTGCAATGTATTTAATTTACACTCATCATTTTGCATGAATGAACTCTTCCTCCTAAAGATATGGATATTATTCTTTTCTGCAACAAAGCTATGCATCTCTAGTAATGCTGCATTATGAAGAAGAGCAAAGCTTTTGCACTCCCCAACTCACACTTCAACTTAATCATAATATATTTATCCTATATACCAACCCCTCTGCTCGGGCAGGATATGACCACAAGGTCAATTTTTTTAAGCGAAGTTTAACAGGTTTGAATTCAGAGTTTTTCTTTCTCCTAGACTAGTTGTCTCACCAAAGCTGAAGAACCTAGTCTGTCCTACTATTTACCCATAGCTGGAGGGAGAGTAATTGGATTCATACCTTTCCCAAGGGTATTAGTGCTATGTGAAATGCAATCAGTCTCGTCCAGGATTTGAACTCGAGTCGCAGTGTCCATTTCCGACGACGATAACCATTACACCACGGGCACCTCATAATATATTTATAATGTTCTCTTATTAACCAAATAGTTTTCTACTATGGAGCAATATCCATTTATTTACGACAAATGTGAATATCCACAGTGTAAGAAGACAATTGACAAGTTCAAATCTGTTTTAGTCTTGAAAATCTGGGGTTTTTTTTGTTTCCATGAGAATCATTTGCCAAAAGTTCTAGTTCTATTGATGAGGGCTTAGGATACACTGACTGTAGACGGATAAGACCACCCCAAAAAAGGGTGTCCTGAGAATGACACTAAACTGCATCCAGTGGTGAAGCTCAAGTCCTAGGGAGTGTGGAGTACCCATTCATTACTATTACTACTTGATCCACTCTGACCCAGGGTGGTATAGCTTAGTCAGCTGGAGCTCCAGAATATACCAACTGCAACTCTGCAGAGGAGAAAGACTCCCCCAACAAGTGTCCTGGATATGACAGTAACCAATCTGATGATGAGGCTCCAGTAATGCAGGAGCTTTGGAAAATGCAGAGCACCCCTTTATTGCCATCACTCCCAGGTCCACTCTGGCCCCGGAGTGGTAGCACCTGATAGGGTCCTATCTCTGTGTCAAATAGAACTAAACAGTGTACTTAGGGTAAACTGGCAGCAGCTGTACGGCCACTTACCACCCATCACAAAAACTATCCAAGTTAGACAAACCAGACATGTAGGACACTGCTGAAGAAGTGGGGAGGAACTCATAAGCGACATACTCCTGTGGACCCCTCCACATGGATGAGCAAAGGCTGGACGACCTGCTAGAACCTATATACAACAGCTCTGTGCCAATACAGGATGTAGCCTTGAAGACCTCCCGGGAGCAATGGACGATAGACGGGTGGTGAGTGTCAAGGAGGTCCATGTTGGTGGCGCGACATGATGATGATGTGTATAAAAATGGATTTGGCATAAAATAACCTATGATTAATATGCCATAAAACCAAACTAAACCCAGCGTGGTAGTACCTAATAGTATCTCATCTATTAGTCAAGTTGATCTGTTTGCAAATTTCTATTGGCAGAAATACTTTACATATAACTGTTTGAATTAAGTTAGTTGCTTTGTTTACTAAGGATTATTATTAGTTACTTATAACCATGCACGCAAATGACTAATATTAAATAGAAATAATTACTTGACACCATATAATTACTTGTATTTAATAGGAACAATTGAAAGCATACAACTGTGCAAATTAATTGTATTAGATAGGAATACTTGATGTCATGTAACTGTGCAAAAAAGACTCTTAAACAACTACAGAAAAATGTAAATATAAATGTATGACAAATGTGGTCCTGTAGCCTTTAGGGATAAACTAACCCCAGACAGGATGACATATTGTTAAAATCAATTAATCAAAAGTTCAGATTATCCCTCAAAAAATAAGTCCAAAATGGACACAAATTTTGTGATATCATTATTTCATAAATTTGTTGGTTTTATGGCATATCAACCATTTCTCGTTATTAAATGCCAAATTCTTTTTACACACACGCATATATATATATATATATATATATATATATATATATAATTTAACACATTTTGTTAACATTTTTTAATGAGCCTGAACTTTTTTTTTTTTTTTTTGCACATGGTTAAATGGTTTCACTTATTTCTATTTCATATGAATAATTCTATTTACTATTAATCATTTGTTTGCTCAGTTAAATTTTTTTCAAGTATTGCAATGTATCACTAACAATTCAATTAAACATCAGTCATTTGTTTACACAGTTAAATAATCAAACAGTTCTATTTCAAACTGTTCATTTTAGTATAAGTTATTTGTTTGCACACAGTTTATGTCAAACAGTTCTATTGGTCTTATAGATAGCACCAGTTCAGGCCAGAGTGAACCTGGGAGTGATGGCAATGAAGAGGTACTCTGCATTACTGGAGCCTCACCATCAGTCGTGGTGTAGTCGTTATCGTCGTAGGAAAGGAACACGGCGACACGAGTTCAAATCCTGGACGAGACTGATTGCATTTCACATAGCACTAATACCCTTGGGAAAGGTATGAATCCAATTATTCTCCCTCCAGCTATGGGTAAATAGTAGGACAGACTAGGTTCTTCAGCCTTGGTTAGGCAACTAGTCTAGGAGAAGGAAAACTCTGAATTCAAACCTGTTAAACTCCGCTTAAAAATTGACCTTGTGTCATATCCTGCCCGAGCGGAGGGGTTGGTAAATAGTACCATCAGATTGTTTGTCATATTCATGACCCTTATTGGAGGAAGAGTCTTACCTTTCTGCCAAGATGTAAACCTAGCCAACTGGACTATATTTCACAAGTAACACTATAAAACTAATGTTTTGTTTTCTTTGTGAGAAATACTTTCTGATTTTCAATCATAAGATTTACTCAACACTTTTGAATTCTTTTGGTCCTTTTGCACCCGACATTGGCATAAAACCAACTTTTTCTTTAGTTAGAAATAAAAAGCTTGGCAAATTATTATATAGGTGTTTCTAATAGAAGATAATTGAGACGTCATTTGAGACTAAATATACAGTGATCACTTCGGCACTAAATTTTATCCAAGATCATCTATTTCATCATTTTCAAAATAAAGACCCTTTATGCTAGTAAAATAATTTCCTAAAATTGTTGATGTGCTGAAATAAAGTGACCCAACCCTATATATATATATATATATATATATATATATATATATAGGATGTATGCAGTTATGCAACCCCTATCATCAGGATATGACACAAGGTCATTTGGGGGGGGGGCAAGGGAGTACTTCTCCTAGACTGGTTGCCTCATTAAGGCTAAAGAACTTTTTTAACCCTTTGCTGAGAGGCAGAAGTGATGGGTTCATGCCTTTCCCAAGAGCATCATTATAAAATTGAAACACACTCATCTAATATACATGTAGGATGTAGTGACATTCTAAGATGCATGTGCCTACTGGAATTTTTTTTTTGTAAGGTGGGATATCAGTTACTACTGATCATCAAATCTTGTTGGGATAGGAATCGATGATTTTCTAAACTCCCTTTTGCCAGTCCAGTACTCTTATGTTAGATGTGGTGTAGGGTTTTCTTCCTTGTCTCATCAGAAATAATGAAATTCTGTTGTCAAGACCTCAAAGAAAAGCTTTCAGATGTGAAGAAATGGAGACTTGTCACTCTAACGGGATTATCTTTCATCATTATGACCAAAGTGGTGTAACTTATCCTGTATTAGACCAGTCATCTAGAACTATAGAATACACCAACTGCATCTCTGCAGAGAGGAAGACCCCCAACCAACAAGTATCTTAGATATGACATTAAACCCTCTGATGGTGAGGCTCCAGTAATGCTGGAGCTTTGGGGAATGCAGAGTATCTCTTCATTGTCATTGCTCCCAGGTCCACTCTGGCCCAGAGTGGTAGCACTTGATAGGGTCCTATCTACAGGTCAAATGGAACTGTTTGACATTTAAACTGAGTGCAAACAAAAGGCTGATGTTAAGCTGAATTGTTAGAAATAGAAATATTTGATTATTTAACTGTGTGTAAACAAATGATTAATTGTTAGTGATAGCAATACTTGGAGCCATTTAATTTTGTTGATTGTGCTAAATTGAATTGTTAGAAGCAGAACTTAGTGGATCATTTAACTGTGCATCTAAAAAAAAATTGTTTACAGATCATATATTTAATATATATGTAAAAACAGGATTTGGCATTAAATAACCAACAATGGTTGATATGCCATCAAACCAAACTAATCATCCTATATTGATGTTCAATCTGTGGTCAGGTTAGCACAGAGGAATTTGAAAAAATTCTTTTTATTTGGTGGCAGGCTATCATTCCAAACTAAGATGAAGTTAGAATCTTTTCAACAAGATTCAGGTACAAAATAAATCATTTAATGAAGGTTGAAGAATGCAGGGTTGGCAAGGTGGGTATTACTGATGATAATGGCTTGATATGGGAGATTTATTTCTGCCACTTTTCATTTATCTACTCCCATCCCCACCTTCTACAAAGAGTCTGCCTTTCTCTCAGTGCTGTTGACAGAAAGTCTGCAATATGCTCTTTCTGTACTGATTAGCCAGCATTGTTCATTTTTTTTCTTCCAATCTTTGCTGTAATTGGACACAAATTAGCCAATCATAAATCTCAAATTCCATTTATTTATTTTTCTGATAAGTTCTCTTCAAATGTCATTTCTTAAATAATCAAATCACTGAAGCACTTTACAATAAATTTCATCATAAACTCTGAGAAATTTCATATCTTCTAATTACATTTTTCTGGGTTTTTTCTTTGGCAAGCAATATTTCAGCTGAAAACAATATTAAATCTTAATAAAAGACGAAAGACTGTCTTTTTCTCTGACACTTGTGTTTACTCCTGCAAGATTAACTCTCAACAATGGAATAATTTGATTCTTTCATAATGTCCTAGAACATAATGAAATCTCCCCGATCAAAAAATTTAGATGTCTTTTTCATTGTGCTTTTTAAATTTGCATTATACATATTTTTCTTAAATTCTCTGAGAGAGCAATGTAAAGCTCAGTTTAGATTATAAAAGAAAATAGGTTTTTTTTGTTTTTTTTTTAGATATTTGGGATTTTGGGAATGTTGAAATTAGGGAACTCTGCCTTCATACATTTTCTAAGAAATCATGATGATGCACCCTGCCAGCCACATTTTCTTTCTCTACCCCATCACTTTAATATATCTCATCACCCTGTCTGCAAGGCTTTGAATATACTGATTGTATCTCCTCCTGCAGAGATAAGACACCAAAAAAAAAAAAAAAAAAAAACTGGGTGTCTTAAGTATGACACTAAGATGCATTTGATGGTGAGACTCTAGTTCTGGAAATCTGAAGAGTGGAGTACCTCTTTATTGTCATTACTCCCAGGTTCACTCTGATCTGGAGTGCTATTATTTGTTAGTGTCTTGTCTTAGTTAAATAGATCTATTTAAAAATTATATATGATAGAACCTAGTGCAAAAAAATCCCTCTTAAAAAAAAAATAAAAAAAATCTACATAAAAAATATAAATATGAATGTACAATGAATGCGATTCCTTTGCCTCAAGGCATAAAATAACCCTGGATGGGTTTGACATGCCATTGAAATCAATCATTAATACATCACAAATAGGATATTCATTAAACAGGTGTTTTCTTGCTATTTCTGTCCCAATTCTAAAATGTATTGAATGCATTGCTTCATATTTGTTTCCTATGCACTTCAAATGGCAAATTTTTTCTAAAGTTTTAGTTCTATTTGTGACCAAATGTCTAAAAAAACTCACAATAATCTTTTCTTTGTTTAATTCCCTGTTGATTAACTTTTTGCAATTTGGACTGAATGTCTAATTTTACTTCATTGCTCAATCAATTCCTATAGCAATTAGAAAAATTGATTATTACAATCAAACAAGGGAAAAATTGTGGGCCATTTTCTTTTCTCATTTAAAGCATTGTTCATATTATTTTTGGAATAATGAATTCAAATTTGTTGGCTATTATCATCATCATGAATAGCCATAGATTGATCAGTCATAATGGCCAAGAGTTCTTTTCTTTCTCACTAGCGCTTGCATAGATTGTGTGGACATAGAGATGTAAATATCTGACTATTCTTGCATATTTAATTGCTCATGGAAAGCTCTTTATTTATATCTTTTATAAATGAATTTATTTTGTTTTAAGTAATTTTGAATAATCATAATTTATGATACTTGTGACCTTTTCCAAGATATTTGATTGCCAATCTTTCACTTAGATTAGATATGTCCACAAAACTTTCAACTAAGTGTACATACACACAAGAAAAAAGCATTTTAAGCACCACTTGGGATAATTATCTCAAATCCAATTAAGGTTCTCATTTATTAGTACTATTTTTTTAGTATTATAAAAACTGAATCTATTATTTTGTGTCTTTCTAAAGAAATCTCATAGTAGTAGTTATTAAATGGTCTAGCTAGACAAAGATGACTTAATAAATCAGGTCCCTAACCATTTAACCACATGCAACCTTTCCCCCAACTTTCAAAATCTTTTCACTTTTTTCATGTTGACTATGAAGAAGTACCATTACAACTGCAGATGGAATTCATTAATCTACAGTGTTTAGAAGATTTGAAATCAGTTTCTTGCTTGACATGGCCTTGATTTCTATAAGAACCACGTGCATTCTTCTGGACAATTCCCCAACCATCTCACTCGGAAATAGGGAACATGATTGGCTCTATATGCCACTGTGAACAGTTTTTCTCGAAAATAAAGGATACCAAGAGTATGCTCTATTTGCAACTGTCAAGCTCTTCATTTAATCTTCACGTTACTTTCTTTTTTTTTTTTTTTTTTTTTTTGTGATTGCAAATAACATCAGATGTTTCATTAACCAATTATGATTGTTACCCTGTGAATTTGCTAGATTTTTTTTTCTTCTGTCCTTTTAAGATTGCAGCCCCGGATCATCCTGGGTTAAGTTTTGTGGCCCTCAGACTGAAAAAATTGGAGATCCTTGTAATAAATATACAATTAGCTCCATATCAGATATGAATAAAGGAAACAAATTTCAATTACTTGGTTTGTTATGAAGCAGTCCTCATATTATCCTGCTTCTCTCAGTCATACTTTTTATCTACAGCAGAACTTGAATACTCCATGTGTGTTTATGGATCAAAATAGTTCTGTTTTCATCCCTTGTGGTTGGAAGGAAGGACAAAAATCTTTCTTTTTGTAATTTTTTACTAATAAATATCAACAGTGCAACTATATTTGGACACCTTAAATGGTATAATAGTTTATAAGCTAATCTAGTTGACCTTTGCTACTGAGTTTGCTTCTCACTGAATGCTCTGTACTTTTGTCAGGTGTGTCAAATTAAACAAACATCCAAATCCAATTTTCCTAGCTTCTCTTGCTTATCAGTATTCAATCAGCTTTCTCTGACCATCAGTAGTGTTGAGCCTCTACTTTATTGTATCTATGTCTAGTTTGTTTTTGTTTTAAGTGACAGAAATTAACTTTTTGGCTATCCTCACATAAGCACCTGTCTATATGCCCAAGATAGAAGAACTAACTTCTGTTGACCGAGTGTCTGTTGCAAGTAATAATTGTTTTGCATCTTAACAAGGCATAAATTGGATTCTATGATTTCTTAAAGTGAATGTTTCTGTCTTTGTTTTCATTCTACTGTCCAATGATTAGGTGTGTATTAGTCATCTGTCCAGGCCTTTCCTCCTGGCCAGCCAGTCTGGTTACAGGTAGCTTTTATTTTTCATCACTTTCCTTCCTCTCATTAAATGCGACAATTTGGTTTCTTTTCCTTTTGCTCATAGGATGATGCACTGATGTAGTTTTCAGATTTTTTTTTATTACCAGATTATCTATTTTAGTGGATTAGGCTCCACATACTAAGACTTCCCTCAAATATTGCCAGCAGCCATCCAGTCGAATAACTCTGTTTCTATGGAGACATGGTTATTATCAATAACATTTTCTGCCTTGACTTTCACATAACACGTTTTTAGGTGAGGCAGTGACATTTTACTTAATCTTTTTTTTTTTCTTCCTGCTGTCTGCAGCATTTCCCTTCAACTATTCGGCAGTTAGACCTTGAACTCAAAATGATTTGGTCCCTTCTTATGACCTAACTTTATTGTTAACCATGTTATTGATAGTTTTCTCTTGATATGTAACACCTACTCTCTTCACACATCCTTTTAAAGAGTAGATTTTGCCATAAAGTACCAACATGTTTTGCTTTGTTACAAATAATGATTCTCTTAGACTGAATTAAGACTTTGCTTTGACTAATTTGATATTCTAAATCAATGAATTTGGAGGAGTTGTCTGGAATCCTTATATATATGAAGGTGTTCATAGAATAATGGTTGTTGTACAGAATGAATTCCTTATTTATTGGACACTCCTCATATGCTAGGCCTTTTTTTCTTGTGGGTTGTAGGGAATTGACTCGGTGAACAGTCTCCAATCTTTGACAAGGTTGTTTGTTTCACTTCATGCTTATACCCTTGGAAAAGGCATGAATCTAACTCTTCTAGTTATGAGTAAATAGTAGGGCGAACTGAAGTCTTTAGCCTTGGTATAGCATCTTTTTGACAAAGGAAAACCTAAATTCAAACCAACTTTGCTCCACTTAAAAAGTGACCTTGTGTCACATCTTGCTCATTGCAGAAGAGTTGAGTAAATACAAACTCTATATTTGTTGGTCTTTAATGTTTAATACATTAGTTTGTCTCGGCTTGTTAAATGAATATTATCATATAAAAAAATAAAAAAAACTTTCAAAGTTGTTTTTCTCCAAAAAAGTAAATGTAGCTTTTTAATCATGCATTTGATCACACAGGTTTGAACTATAGATATCATAACCTCCAATTCAAGGTTGACACAAAAAGCAAAACATAGAAAGCATCATACAGTGATTATGCAATTAATGTAAATAAACAAAGTAGAACAAAACAAAAAAAGCAAAATAAAAGCATTAAAAAGATCAATTATGATACATTAAAGATCCGAAAGATAAACAAGTAAATAAAACTGTCTCTATACAGTGACTATTTCTATATTGGAAATGTTACAAAATCATTTTGAGTATCACAGAATGAGCATTTCAGGTCAAGTTTCAAAGTGATTCAAACATCAACTGTGATGTAAAAGAAACACCAATGCAAAAAGTCTTCAATAACCGGCTCATTGGCCTTGTGGGTAGTGTGTTCACCAATGGCCCAGAAGACCGGGGTTCAATTCCAGATCAAGTCATACCAAAGACTCAAAAAAAAAAAAAAAAAAAAAAAAAATGGTACTTAATACTGCCTTACTTAACACTCAGCATTATAACATACAGATCAAGGGTAAAGTGGAGCAACCCAGGGAAAAGGAGTAGCACCCTCCCCTACACCTCGGTTTAGTAGCTAATAAAAGGAGATTTTGGGTTGCCAACTTTACTTTTACATTGGTAAGATGATTTGATAGTGAAATAATATTGAATTTTTAAAAATTATTTAAGATGCTTCTATGAGGTTAAACTTAACAGTTTGTAGATAGCAAAAGCTAGTTGAGGTAGACATGGATTTGTAGTAGGGGAGGGCATTAATTTTGATTTTTTTTTTTTTTTTTTTTTTTTTTTTTTTTTTCTTCCTAACTACTTAGCTACATCCATCCCACTTTTTCTTTTTCTTAATTTTTCCTTCTAAACAGTATCAAATTATCTCTTTTACTTTTGACTTGAAAAAAAAAACATTCTATTTTGATTAAGGATATTTCAGAATATTAACTATGTGTAAGTAAGCTATGAAATCCATGGCAATGTATGAAACTAAGATTCTTTTGCTGCAGTCGATTCACACTTTTATCTTGTCAAGATCAGTCCTCCTGAATAAAAATCTTTTTGTTAACATTAAACCCCAGTAAAAGTGTGCCCTGTCAGCAGAGCTAAGAATAAGCTGACTGTATCCCCTATGGACGAGGAAGACCCCTCAGCCAAAAAAAAAAGTGTCTTGGGTATGACACTAAACTGAATCTGATGGTGACGTTCTGAAGAGTATGGTGTACCTTTTTTTATTACCATTACTCTCAGGCCCACTCTGACCCTGTTAGGGTCCCTTCTACGAGTCAAATAGGTCTGTTTAAAAATTATTCCTATTTGATAGGAATATTCAATGCCATATAATTGTAGGTTATTTTTATTAAGAATAGTTACTTGAAACTATAATTGCTTACAAAGGATTATTATCAGTTACTTAAAACTATATAACTATACAAAAGATAATTATTATTATATAGACATAATTACTTGAAACCATATAATTATTAGTATTAGATAGGAATACTTGAAAGCATACAACAGTATGCAAATTATTTGTATGAATAGGAATTCTTGACATAACTTTGTGCAAAAAAACCTCTTAAGAAACAAATACACAGGAGTGTAAATATGAATGTACATGATTCCCTAACATTTGGGCATAAAATAACCCAAGATGGGTTGACATGCCATTAAAGTTAATTAAAGTAATTTTGATCTCTTGTGTCAAGCTATAATGAAGATTGAAATATTGATCATATAATAATCCTACCAACATTCTATCCAAAACCTTTAACAACAATTTCATTCAATTTTTAAATCTCTCTGTCAGTTTTTCATTTATAATTATTTTTTTTTTATCTACAAGATATCCTCTGTTGTTGATGACAGAGGAGAATTTTATGAAAAAAAAACTTGTTTTTTTATTTATTTATTTTTTTTTGCCTGCTTTTTCATGTGTAAAGAACAGATAAAGAAAAACTATAACGATTGAATTACTTGTGTTTATTCATTGCTATTTTTATCCTGTTTACTAGTTATGAAATCCTTGAAGCCACATCTTTGGTCATCATCTCTTTATTTCTTACTACTAAGATAAAGATATATTCTTTCCTTTTGAATTTTAATTTCACTATGATGAGAGGAAACTCTCTTGTTTCATGCAGAGGTTCAGTAATAATTCTGAAAACAAAGGGCTTTTTTTCTTTTAATCCCAAACTCTAGTCGAATTGCTTTCTTTTCCTACCAATAACCATTGCTTATTTTTCAGCACTGTCTGTAAGTTGACTGCAAATAAGAATGGCTTATGCAAATGAATCTCTTGAGATTGCGCTAGTCCATAATTCTATGGATCTGCACCTATCAATTCATACTTATATGATGGATATCTGTAGATATGAGCAAACATATATCTACAACCACTCCTACACACCCCAAATACCACTACCCATTACTGCAGACTCTAGTCAATCTACCCAACTTTACAATGGACAATAAATACTTGTTTTGATTGATTTTTTTTATCTTTTCATTTAGCTAACCAATGATTGTAAGAAGGTACTTAAAGATGCAGGATATCAAATGAATTGATTTAGTGACCTACAATCTGGTGCAGTTGTAAATATTCATCAACTGTGGCTGGAACTGTCAAAAACTTGACCACCCATTAAGACTCTTTAGAAAATTCTTTTAAAATATTTATGGTAATGAGTATCTACCTATGGTGATGGAAACACGGGTTGGGGGACAACTATTCTTTTGCTATTCCACTTAATCACATACATATCCAACTTTGATATTGTTGTCAGGGTATGAAGAATTGCTGCAGCTTTAACCATTGAGCAGTCAATCATTTTACTTTTTAACTTATCTTTTTATCAGACAAACATTGCAAGAAAAAATTATTTATATCAATTTATAATCTGTTTTGTTTGCTAACCAAACCTGAAGTAATGAGTCTCCCTAGCCCAGCACTCACCCTGTTGGTAAGGCTGACAGTATCTCCTGCAGAAGGGTAAGAGCGACCCCAAAAAATGAATTTCCTGGGTAAAACAAAACTGCATCTGATGGTGAGGCTCTATTTCTAGAGATCTGGGAATGTGGAATCACCTCTTTATTGTCATTATTCCCAAGTCTGCTAACATGGAGCAGGAGTACCTGTTAGGGTCCCATCTATGGGTCAAATAGATCTGTTTAAAAGTATTTGTAATTGATAGAAATATGTGAAACCATATAACTACATGCAAACAAATTATTATTATTACATAAGATTATTGATGTTTGGAAGACTTGAAACCTAAGGATTAAAACTATATAGATGCTTACAAACTATTGGTGATAGATAGGAATACTTGAAAACATACAATTGTGTGCAATTATTTATATTAGATAGGAATATAACTGTATGCAAAAAAATCTCTTAGCAACTACAGAAAAAATGTAAATATTCAATATATGCAATTCTCTTACCTTTTAAGTATAAAATAACTGTAGACAGGTTAACATACTATTAAAATAAATCTAGTTCAGCATGATGTGACAGTACAATATTTGATCTGGATTTCTATTTTCTAACATTATTTTTACAAAATATATTCACAACACTTGTTTCATGTGAGTATATATAACCTGGTATGCATAGCAGGATTTTTACCAATTTTAATTTGATTTGCTTTGAAATCTTTCTATCATCTTCTTTGCCCGGTCCGCTGGGGCTGTAGAATACACTGACTGCACCTCTGCAGAGGGGTAAGACCCCCTAATGAGTGTCCTGGATATGACACTAAACAATCTGATGGTGAGGTCTCCGTAATGCTGGGGCTTTGGGGAATGTGGAGCACTCCTTCATTGCCATTGCTCCCAGGTCCACTCTGGCCCGGTGTGGTAGCACCTGGTGGGGCCCTATCTATGGGTCAAATAGAACTAACGGCATACTTATGCTAAACTGAATTGTTTGATTCAACTGAATAGCCTGAAATAGATGTTTTTGACAATTAAACTGTACTTACATTTAAAATGCATGCTTATGATAAACCAAATTATTTGAAATTTAACTGTTTTTTGACATTGAAACTGTATTTACACTAAACTGAATTGTTTATCATAGAACTGTTTTGACATTTAACTGTGTAAACAAAATCTGTACCTATACTAAACTGAATTAGCTCTGCTTGATTAAACTGAATATTAGAAATAGAAATGTTTTTCACAATTAAACTGTGTACTCAAGCTCAACTGAATTGTTTGAAATAGAACAGATTTTTTACATAAAAATGGATTTGGCATTAAATAACCTACAAAGGTTGATATGCCATAAAACCCAACCAACCAATCTATCATCTTCCAGGATAGATCTTTGACCACAAACATTGACATTTGAGGCCATGAGATAAAGACTTGAATCCTCTAAAAATTTGCCCTGAAGAACAAATAAAATTGATAGTAAGTTATGTATGTCAAGACTTATAAATGACCCAAACCAATATTGGGAAGATTCAGTCATGCATAGAGAAAATTCTGAAGCACTTGACAGTAGCATCTAAACAAGTATATCTACTTCAAAAATCCCCTCAATAAAGAATATCTACCATTTTTGTGATAAACCTTTCTTATATATCAATTTACTTGGACTCGTCTCCACATCTTGTCATATTTCATTCATTGTATCTTCTTGCCTTCTGATATCTATTGTAATTGAAGATAACTTAGAGGATATTGTGACTATAACAACCACAATGAAAACACTAGTCCAAATGAATCAATCCATAATAATAATTTCTCATCTCATAAATTCTGATAAAATTTATGCATTTCCTCTTGATAATTCAAAGGACCGACTAAACCCAACAAGTTTTTCAAAAATTGCCAATGTTTTTGCTATTATTTCTTTAAAATTGGCAGGAAAGAGAATTTGTTGGTTGCCCTGTTGGTCCTACAGCCATTAAATATTTCATTTATGATAGCAATCCATAATTTGTGGCTCACTGATAAACCTTGTGACATGGTTAATTTTTCACTTAAATTCACTTTCTATCAAATTAAACAAAATATTCCTTTATCAGCTAATAAATAATTTGCAATCTGTTCCCTCACTTTTATTGATACAATATAAAAGTCCCCTTCCAATTCTCTTGTTGTATTCAGTCTATAAGTCAGCTCTATTAGTGGGATTTAAAATATGGCAACTGCAACCTCTGCATCCCAAAAGTTGAGTCCTGGATATGACACCTGCATCTGTGGTGAGGCTCTGGTTTTAGGTAATGTATTGAGAATACCTTCATTGCCATTACTCCCAGATTCACACTACCTATTTGGGTTCCCATCTATGAGTCAAATAGATGTTTGAAAATTATTAGTATTGGATAGGAATTTGGGAAATCATGTAATTGTATGAAAACAAATTATTATTATTATCAAATAGAATTATTGTTAGATAGGAATACTTGAAACTGTATAACTGTTGATATGAATTATTTTCATCATCATCATCCTATCATGCCATCAGCACAGATATCTCTGAATCTCTCTCGCTATCCCTCCTTATCGTCCATAGCTTCTGGCAGGTCTTCAGGGCTACATCCCGTATTGGCACAGAGCTGCTGTATGTAGGTTCAAGCTAGTCATCCTGCCTTTGCTTGGCCATGTGATAGGGGTCCACAGGAGTACATCACTTATGAGCTTGTTCCTACTTCTCCAGCTGTGTCCCGCATGTCTGGTTCATCTAATTTTGATAGTTTTCATGATGGGTAGTAGGTGGCCGTACAGCTGCTGCTTTGTGGGGTGCTGACTCCAGGACTTGTTCAATATTGCTCGCAGCAGTCTTTATTTTACTCTTTGAGTTTTTCACACCAGCATTGGTAGATGGTTTTCCACTGGAGTCTGAGTGACAGCAAGTCTCAAGTTTCCAGGACTCTCCACTCTTCCTCTTATTTCCAAGTCCTCCAGTCCTTGTACCCATTCTTTGGTGACTGTACCAACTGTGCCAATTATAATTGGTATCATAGTCACTTATTTTTCAGTTCTCTAGCAAGGTCTACATACTCAGCTCTCTCTTCATTTTCCTTCAGTTTTACCTTGTGGTCAGCCAGGATGGCAAATTCCACTATTCTGCAGGTTCTTATTAAATAGTAATAATTACTTGAAATCATAATTATTTGCATTAGATAAGGATACTGGAAACCATATAACTGTGTGCAAATTATTTGTGGCGGCAACACCCCACAAGACACCAACTGTACGGCCACCTGCCTCCTATCACGAAAACTATTCAAGTTAGATGAACCAGACATGCCGGACACTGCTGGAGAAGCAGGGACGAACTCATAAGAGATGTACTCTTATGGACCCCACACATGGCCATGCAAAAGCAGGACGACCAGCACGAACATACATTCAGCAGCTATGTGAGGATACGGGATGTTGTCCTGAAGACCTACCTAGGGCGATGAACGATAGGGAGGAGTGGCGAGAGAGGGTCAGGGATATCCGTGCTACCAGCGCGATATGATGATTAAAGATTTACATGAAATCATATAATTGTGTAAATTATCTATTGCCCTGTCAACAGATTTTACAATTCACAGACTATATCCTCAACAGAGGAATAAGGAGTATTCTGAGTATGACATTTCACTAAATTTATTTGTGAAATTCCATTAATGGAATTCTGGAGATTATGGCTTCAACCATTCATTGTTATTACTCCCAGGTTCATTATGACCTGTCAACCCCATTTATAGATCAAATAGATATGTTCAAAAATTATTCTTATTAGATAGGAATACTTGAAACCATATAACAGTAAATTATTTGTCTTAAGAATAATTACTTCAACCTATAATTGTTTGCTGAGGATTATTAGTTGAAACGAGTTCAAATCCTGGCCGAGACTAATCACGTAGCACTAATACTCTCAGGAAAGGTATGAATCCAATTATTCTCCCTCCAGCTATGGGTAAATAGTAGGGCAGACTAGGTTCTTCAGCCTTGGTGTGGCAACTAGTCTAGGAAAAGGAAAACTCTGAATTCAAACCTGTTAAACTTCGCTTAAAAATTGACTTTGTGTCATATCCTGCCTGAGCGGAGGGGTTGGTAAATATTAGTTGAAATCATATCAATTCATAGAAATATTAAAAAGCGTATTGGAACATGGAAAATAGTTATGATTGCTATAAAACATTTAGAAATGAATCAAATTTCAACATTAAATTAACTCAAGAATTGAAATGCTACACATATACAATTACACCCTTCTATTAGGGGAACATGGATTTTTGCCAAGAGTATAAATCATACTCAGGCTAATTTAAAGTGTTATCTTTCAACTTTTTTTTTTTTTTTTTTTATTGTAGTTGGCAAGTACTATTTATTTTGTTCTTGTTTATTTTTTAGGTTTGGTTGGTTTCTTTTTTTTTTTTTTTTTTTATCAGTATATCGACTATCAGGGGTTATTTAATGCCCAAACCCTTCTTGTAGAAGGACAATAGCTGGAAGGATAAGGGAGTTTCATACTTTTCCTAGGGTATTAGTCTAAAAGTGAATGTAATAGCACAAGTGGAATTCAAAATCATATACAACAATGTCTCAGTCCAGCATATTAACCACTATGCTACAGAGACTCTGCCAACTTTTTAAATTCTTTTAGTTTTATTTTTTGCCAATCAAAATTTAAACCTTATTTAGTTCTTATTCACTCTTGGATCTAACTTAATTATCTAATTTTATACAATAATTAGTATTGGATCACTAGAGAATCTATATTTAACATTACCATATACAACTATTACACTGAGCTCCCATCCTAAGTGGGCTTGACTACCTGAGTTCAAATTCTGGATAAGGCTGTTTGCATTTCATACAGTGCTGATACCATTGGAAAAGGTATGACTCCAACTATGCTCCAATAGTTGGGTAGATTGGGCTCTCGGACCTTGGTAAGGCAACTAGTCTTAGATGGAAAACTGAATTCCAACCAGTTGTACACTTGAAGAAGGATGGGCTTCATTTGGCTATTCCTGCCCAAGACTCACTACATGAGTAGTGCACCTTTCCCACTCCAAGATCAAACAAAGATGAGACCAATGAGATACAATTAGGTAAAATGGCTCAATTCGCAGCCATCAATTTGGAAGTTTCTAAAGTTCCCATTGCAGTGTATGCAACTCTTACCAGCCATGATAATTTCTTGTTTACTATGCAATAAGTTTCACAGTAGATCTTTGCTGCTGCCTATTATTTTTAAGGCTAATCTTAAGGAATTATCTCTCAAGAGCCTTCCTGACTTTATCTTCTGCTAATTTTAATTGGATTTCTCTTCTTGAAATGTATTTGTGACTATTGAAATTCTGATTGGTTTCTTGTAAATTTTGTGAAGGGAATAAACTTTTATACTTTAACGCTTGAATGAAATTACTTTTGGGATTATGGGATAAAGGTTTCCTTCAGGCCAATGATTCTTCCAATTAAATTGAATTTTATTGTTCCTCAATTAAATTATTAAGCATAAAGAATGTTTCGTGATATAAATCTGAACTCTACATTTTATAACCCAATTTGTTTGCTTTTAAAGCTGACACTCACTCATCTCAAAATTGGCAAATGTATAGGACTATGAAGGCATTTGTGGTTATCATCATAGGAAGTGGACTTGGCTTCAAGAGTTCAAATTCTGAACAAGGTTCTTTGCAGTTTACTTAGCACTAATGCCTTTGGGAATGGTATGAATCCAACTATTCTCCCTCCGTCTATGAAGCCCAGTTGGCTGGGGCTGTAAAATACACTGACTGCATCTCTGCAGAGGGGTAAAACCCCCACCACCAATGAGTGTCCTGGATATATTGAACTATCTGATAGCAAGCCTCCAGCCTTAGAAATTTGAGGAATGTTGAGTACCCATTCATTACCATTGCTCCCAAGTCCACACTGGCCCAGAATGGTAGCGTCTGATAGGGTCCTATTTATGGGTCAAATGGAACAAACTGTGCAAACAAATGACTGTTGTTAAATAGCAATACTCGAGTTCATTTGTGTGCCAAAAAAAAGCGTGGGCTTGTTTTAAAGAAAGTTTACAAATTGTGTGTGTTTGTGTGTGTGTATATATATATATATATATATATATATATATATATATAT
Organism: Sepioteuthis lessoniana; assembly: GCA_963585895.1. Taxonomy (NCBI): domain Eukaryota; kingdom Metazoa; phylum Mollusca; class Cephalopoda; order Myopsida; family Loliginidae; genus Sepioteuthis; species Sepioteuthis lessoniana. The sequence continues at coordinate 55,020,785 of OY757933.1, read as the reverse complement.
ATATATATATATATATATACTTATTCACAGACTCTGTTTCATTGTATCACAACTCTTCAGTGTGATATATATATATATAGAGAGAGAAAGAGGGGGGAGGGGATTTGGCATTAAATTACCTATAATGGTTGATATGCCATAAAACCCAACCAAACCCTCCAGCTATGGGTACATAAGACAGACTGGGTTTTTTAAACTTGGTATGTCAACTGGTCTAGAAAAATGAAAACAGAATTCAAATCAGTTGTAGACCTGGAGAGATGAACTCTGTCAGTTTATTCCTGCCCAAGACATGCTACATGAGTAGTATCTCAATAACCAAAACTAGGTTATAGGATCAGAGAGAGATAGGACTATAAGCTTTCAGCTTATTCACATATTTCCATTTTTTATTATAATTTTTATTATGTAAATTAATTTCTATGGAACTTTAATCTGTTACACATGGTTACAAATTACATCATTTATTTTTTTGAAAATGTTTTAGCTGTTTTAGTCTCAATGTGATTCAATTGCATGGATCGCAATCTTTGTCTATATCTTGTTAATCTTCTTTTGTAAAGAGCAAGTTATATTTACTCTTTGGGAAATAGGTAGACAAACTTTTTGTAGTACAAATATTACAATACAAATGTCTGTTTCATATTTTCTTATCGGTTATCCCTGCTTGGATCTTAACTTTGACAATGCAGATTATCAAGCTTTTCCACTCATCACATGAACAGCTAGAATTGTCCTTCTCTTATTCAGTTTCTGTAGAGTAAGATTTAGTCTCAACTAACAGATGGAACAGACCTTTTTAAACAAATAGAAAATTGTGACAAAAAAAACATTAATCATTTATCAACAACACCTGAAACTGAATCTTGGAACCATTTTACTGTATGCTAACAAATGAATTCTCATTTGTTTTTAAAAATTCTTACCAAGAAACTATTCATTTATAAATCATATACACATTGTATAAACTGGATTTGGCATCAAATAACCTATAAGGGTTGATATGCCATAAAACACAACTAGCCTTATTGTAATTGTTTACATACAACACTGTTCATTTTGGAAAAAAAAAAAAATTTAATCAATGTACAAAATGGAATTTTTAGTTTCTAAACATTAGAATGATAAAGTAGAAAAAGTTATTTAGTCTTTAATTTTTTTCATCACTATTTTTCTCTTGTTAGTGGTTGACTTTTATTCAGCATCAGTCTGATGACAAATAATTTCATTTCACAGCTTTGGTTTTCAGTTTGCTTTTCAAAAATGATTGTGCTAACAAATTATCAAATTAATCTTTATTTTAAAAAATGGTTTTATATTTTTTTTATCCCCCAAATAATTGAATAGATTCTTATTAGCACTTAGAATCTGAGAGAAGGAAGCCAAACTGAAAGCTAATTTTTTTTTATCTGTCTTCTATATTGTTTTTAAGAAATTCTATCTCATTCCTTGTCATATTCCCTCGTTCTTCCATCTGCAACAACTTCTCTATTTGCCTTCATTTCTTTTATTCAATCTTCCTCTTCCACAATATTCACCCACCATCATAAAGGATCATCAAAATTACCATTTGTTTGGAGTTATATTACCCAAATCTCACTATAAATCCTCCAGACATTTTATCAGTAAGTTTGAAGAATCTTTTATACAGTGTGAATGAAATCTATCCATTGTTTAGGAAATTATTACTATGGGTCTTTAAGAGTTGGAATATGTGCCAACAGTAGTAAAAAATCTATACTCATTTATTAGAGGGGGTGTCCTCGTGGTGTAATGGTTAAAGCGATGGACTGCGGAATCGTAGTACGCGAGTTCGTACTCCAGTTACGCTATTACATTCACTTTCGGGTAAATACCCTTGGGAAAGGTATGAACCCCCTTATCCTCCCAGCTATGGGTTAAATAGTAGCACTACTATTCTTCTAGGAGAATGGCTTTGGCATTAAATAACCCACAGAGGTTGATATGCCATTAAACAAAGAAACCAAACCAAATCATTTATTAGAAAAATTGCTTTTATATTCTCTCTCTCTCTCATATGACTTTCTCAACATCTTTTCCTCCTCTCGCCTCTATCCCACCTTATTTCTCTTTAAACGGTTATCCTTTCATTTTGTCGGCGGGGGTTGTTTTTTGTTTTTTGGGTTTTTGTTATTGTTTTTTTTTTTTTTTTTTTATTGTTTGTATGCCCTTTTCTCCCTTACTCACTTCTTGTATTCCTATTTTCTGTCTCTTCATCTTGACATTTTCCAAAAATCATCTCATTGAAAGTTGTCATCCCTACTTAGATTATCCTGTATATATGTGTGCATTCATTTATATAAATGTCAGTCTGAATTAGCATCTACAGTTTCTATGGCTACAATTCTATCACTTGAAAGTCCTTAAAGATTTTTCCTCTGATCATCTTGAAGTGTTGAGATAGAATCAGCCAAGTGCAAAAAAATTAGCCATTTCTTTCACAGATGAAGGAGATGTGACAACAATACAATTCTTGAGCTTGATATTTCACCAAACATGTTCCTTTCACACCGTCTCTTTAACATTACTGATTAGTTTGTGATATTTCTTTTAATCCCTTTTACAAATTTTATTTCTTTTTCAAATACTGAATGGGACTTTCTCTAGCTACTGCAGCATACATTTAAGTTTTAAAGAATATCAAGGTGTATCAATAAGTTTGTAGCCCTACATATTAGTAACTGAATTTTTATCTTTTTCTTTTTTGTAATTTATTTATCTATTGATTTATTCATTGATTTTTTTTTTTTTTTTTTTCTTTTTTCTTTTTTTTTTTTTTAAGGCTTCTTTAGATCAGACAGAACTTTCTAACCCTGCCTCATATGCACATTTTGTTGAAATGTTCAAATTAAAAAATAGGTTTATATCATAAATGAAATTTCAAGAAAATTTGAAACTGCTGTGTGTTGCAATTCATTTTGACATTGTCAAATTCGGCAAACTGGTCTTTTTTTTTTTTTTTATAGATCAGTCTGTGCCTTTGCAATTCCTTACTGATCCAGGATCAGCCTATATCCTTCAACTTTATGAATGGAGGTTAATTTTAGCCAATAGCACCTTTCATTAAACAATGATTACTCCATATACACACTTGAACCAGTTATAAGTTTATTTGTATTGAGTCTGATTAATTTGCTTTAAGTAGTTGTAAAACTGTCATCCAATTGGCTAATAAGGCTTAATGGTATTTTATTTATACTTTTTGAGTAATAATTTCATTGTTTTTCTCCATATAAAATATCTTCTATATGACGCTAAACAATCTGATGGTGAGGTCCCAGTGATGTAGGGCTTAGGGGAATGCAGAGCACCTCTTCATTGCCATTGCTCCCAGGTCCACTCTGGCCTGGAATAGTATCACCTGATGGGGCCCTATCTATGGGTTAAGTAGAACTAAATTTCATACTTATGCTAAAATGAATTGTTTGTATTAGAACTGTTAGACTAAAATGAATAGCTTTAAATAGAAATGTTTTTGACAATTAAAGTATGTCATTATCATGACATGCCACTGACCCTCTCTTGCCACTTCTCCCTATCATTCATCGCCTCTGGCAGGTCTTCAGAGCTACATACCGTATCTTCACATAGCTGCTGTATGTATGTTCAAGCTGGTCATCCAGCTTTTGCTCGGCCATATGTAGGGGTCCATAGGAGTACATCACTTATGAGCTCATCCCTGCTTCTCCAGCAGGGTCCTGCATGTCTGTTTCATCTAACTTGGATAGTTTTCATGATGGGAGGCAGGTGGCCGTATAGTTGGTGCTTTGTGGGGTGTTGCCACCAGGACTTGTTCAATATTGCTCGCAACATTCTTGTGTAGTTGCCGTCTAGCTTCTTCTCCAGATGTTTTGTTAGCGTCCAAGTGGTGCATCCATACAGCAGTATCAACACGACCACTGCCTGGCAGAAACTGCATTTCATTTTATCTGTCAGGTCTGATTTCCATATGTTCGATAGCTTATCAATAGCTGTCCATGCCTTCGTTAGCCACGTGTCGATGTCTTTTTCGGTTGGTGAGACACTGCTACCTAGGTAGGTGAATCTGTCCACCAGTTTCTGAGAGGTTCTATCTAGTGTGGAAATATCGCCTGTCTGATTAAAGCACATATATTCAGTATTATGTGCATTGACATGGAGGCCAATGCCTTCGGCAGCTCATTCCAAACTATGCAATAGTGTTTCAGCTTGGTTGGGTGTATTTGCCAGTTTTGAAACGAACTGATTATTTGTATAAAAATGGATTTGGCATTAAATAACCTACAAAGGTTGATATACCATAAAACCCAAACAAGCAACTATATCTGTCTTCTAATTGAGATCATTTTTGATAAACAAAAAAATACTAGAAACAAACTTTGTTTTATTTTTGGGAGGAGCAGGGTTTATTTTTTCTTAACCATTAACAATGTCATCAATGTTAAAGAGGTTTAGTTTGGTTGGGTTTAATGGCATATCAACCATTGTAGGTTATTTAATACCAAATCCTCTTTATATATATATATATATATATATGATTTGTAAACACATTTCGAAGATAAACTTCTTAAATGAGCCTGAGCTCCTTTTTTGCACAGTTTAGTGGTTTCAGGTATTGCTATATAACAATCACAATTTAACATCACACAGTTTGTTCTATTTGACCCATAGATAGGACACTATCTGGTGCTACCACTCCAGGTCAGAGTGGACCTGGGAGCAATTGCAATCAAGGGGTACTCCACATTCTTCAAAGCTCCAACTTTCAAATCAGATGATTTGATATATCAGGGGCACTCATGTGAGGGGGATCTCACCCTTCTAAAGAGATGCAGTCTGTATATTCTACAGTCCCTGCAGACTGGGCTACAGTCAAAGAGGGTGTGTCTCTGTGGCATAGTGTTAGACTTTGACATCATAGTGATTTCAAATTACAGTAGTGCTATAGCATTTACTTTGAAACTATTATCCTTAGGAAAGGTATAAACTTCCTTATCACCCTAGTTGTGTATTAAATAGTATAACTACTGTTTGTTTACAGGAATGGCTTTGGCATTGAATAACCCATGAAGTTTGATAAACCCTTGAAGAAACCAAATAAAGATAATTATAACACATAGAAAATATGCATTACACACAATTTCTGGTTTTTGTGTCTCCTTCTTTTCTTACCTAACAATGTAATGTTAAGAGAATTGATATTTCTACCTTTCATCTCCCTAGTATTCCAAATGTTTGCTGTGATAAACTGTTGACAAGATAGTTCAATAGTTTGGTAATTTCTCAGTTGAAGTCGGCAATTCAGCTTAAATGTAAATAACTTCATTCCATTTATTCCAAAATACCAGATTTTTTGCATTAACTGCATTTTTGGTAGTCAAGCTCGAATTTTAAGAAGTATGAAGTACCCCCTTTATTACCATTACTCCCAGGTCTTCTCTGACCTCTTAGAATGTGTGTGTGTGTGTATATATATATATATAAAACAGAACAGACACTTTGTTACTGCCTATTTGATAGTTAATCTGTTCCAGTCTTCATACGAGTCATTTGACATCAAGATGAAAGGAATTCGGAAAGCAGCACGTTTTTCCCTAAGTACTTACAGCCCCAGCTGGAGCCACCTTTGGGGGAACAAACAGTGAAATGACAAACATATATATTAAGCTATTCTTAATGAAAAGGTGAATTATTTGAATTTTTTTTTTAAATTAAAATCATTCAAGGATTAATCCTTTTTAATTAAAAGCAATTTGTTTTGAAATAATAAATATCTTGTAAGATTTGTCTATACCATTGATTGGTTTAAATGAATTTGTCAATCTGCACACAAGGTTTTTATCATTTTGAGCTGAGTTCTTAAAGGAAAAAATGTGTATTGAATGCAGTAATTGTATTTTTTCCCTTTTCCCATGGTGTACACAAAATGTTTTTAAAGTTGCTTTTCAAGAACTATGTGTGAGGAAATAACAATTTTCTCTGAAGGGATTCAACTTATAGCTGCCATATTTTTGGGTTTTGATTTTGTTTTTCAATAAGCTCTGAGAAAAAAATCTGAAAATAAAGAAAATAATCTCTGGCCTTCCATCAGTGTTACCAAGTAGGAAAAAGTTTTTCAAAAATAATTTTTTTTTTTTTTTTTTTTTTTTTTGAGCACTTGTAAAATCCATGATAATCACCTAGCATAAAATATTAGATACTATTTATTCTCAGCTTTTAAGAATGAAATTTAATCTATAACATGAGAAATTGATGTTGCAAATTGTCTTTAAATATCTATTTGTCAATTAACAGAAATGTTCAGTTGGGCTTAAGTTAAAAATTGCCCTATGGGAACTGAACAATGATTTTCTTCATTGGGAGATTTAGTTTTTTCTTTTTTCTTTTTTTTATATATCCAACAGTTTCCTGTAAGTTTTGCTTTGCTGGTGTGATAATTCAAATAATCACATTTCTTCCTTGGCTTCTGTATTGATTGTGTGTGTGTGTACATATATATATATATATATATATATATATATATATGGACAAATATTTGGTGTCCAAATCTCCCACTCTTTCACCTCCTCCCTTCATCAATGACTCCCTCCTTACCCTTCACTCTCTTAGTTAAGATATTAGTCATTTTTAATTCGTTACTAACAACACCTGGTCGTGTTGTGGAAAGTGTTTTAAGTAGAATAACTCATCTTTCCGTCTAGAGTTATCGCCCTTCCATTTCCTCATTTGGGAATATAATTTTCGAAATATAATCTAAGTTTGAACTTAGATTGAGAAATGACTCCCAGCTATTTCCCTGCTCCTAAGCTATTCACTTCATCTTTATAATCGGGATACTTGGGTCTCTAAAGAAATAAAGATAAAATGTTTAGGTTTTTGTATTTTAACATTAGAATTTTTTTTTAAATCATGGTTCATAGTTTGCCTGTTTTACTGAGGAAAAAGAATTATTTTTTTTTTTTTTTTTTTTTTTTTTATATAAGTTGTCACAAAATAACTGGACAACATATTGAATCTTTGTTATTAATATACAACTCTTAAAAGATTACATTTTATTTCTCTCTCTGATTTGCAAGGTAAATTTAAAGAATAAACAATAAAATTTTTACTATTTTTTTTAAATAGTCAAAAATATTCATTTAATAATTTCTATTGATATATTTTTAAAAATTCAATAGGATTACCTACTCCTTTGAAATATTCTATATTTATTTTGTAATTCAACAAAGAAATTACCAAATTGCTCGTGTAGGGTAGACAAAAGCATATAAAAAAGACTCATCACTACTTTTTTCTATTTCCTCATGTGTCCATCTAGTGAAGATAAAAAGCAATTATTTCCTGCCCCAACTTCCTTTTTTTTTTCTTCTTCTTTTTTAGCCAATATATTTACAAAGACTTTTTTTCTTATCTTTTTGGAGCTGTGCATTTACACCAAAATTTTTATTCTTTGCCTAAAGAATAAAAATCCAGCAATCTGGATTGTTAGGTAAACAATTCTGTTATTGTATAAACTATAACTAATATAAAAACAATTTGATTTTGATTCTGTTTATTAGAAAAGTAAGTTTCCTTTGTAACCAAAAAAGAAAAGATTTTTGACAAGAGAATAACTTTTTTAGTAATTTTAATGATTACTTACCATTATCTAAAATTGTATTGACTTATTCTGTGGCAATAATTTCTAACAAAAATGGAATAAAGTTTGTGTTAAAGGGAACATGATCAGTAAAATCCTTAAAATTGTTTTAAGTACTTTGATTAAAATACTTTAGTCTTCACTCACCTCTAAAAACTCAAGATTGTATGATAGGCATGGAGAAATAAATCAGAAACAAGGTCCATTATTTCTTTAAATCCAAACCCCCAATGAGGATAATCTTTTGTCTGGCATTCTCCCTATAACTGACCATTTTATCTCTTATTCCTTTTTGGATGATGCATTATAAAATCATATGGGTCAGTTGATGCCATGTTATTTGTTGCAAACAGTCCTGTACAAGCAATTCCTAAATAAAAACAAACCCATATAATCTTTTTTCCTCTAATCATTTAAGATATAGAAATTGGGAATTGATTTACTGAGACTGATTTCAAAGAGATCAGGGGATAATCTGTTACTAGAGAAAATCCTGATGCTTTGAAATCCTCACACCAGTAAAGATGTAACTCCTTTTGAATTCAAAATTGAAGCTACTTGTTACTCAATAGTCAGTTATATAGAATCTGGCAAGATAAATATATTCTAATATTCATGTTGACTGAGCATAATGGCTATTATCATAGAAAATAGAATAGGTGATCAGAGTTCAAACCTGGATGAGGCTGTTTCACTTTGTTGTGATTCTTTTAAGAAAGTCATAAAACCATTTTTTCTCCACCCAGCTTTGAGTAAATGGTAGGTTAGACTGAGGTTTTTTTTTACTTTAGTTTGACTACCAATCTAGGAGGAGGAAAATTCTAAATTCAAAACAGCTTTACTCTGCTTAAAAAGTGACCTTGTTAAATCCTTCCTAGTGGAAGGGTTGGATAAATATATACAACTGACTTCAGTTGCTCCTCAAAAATAAGATGTTCTCTATTGTTTTCTCTGAGCATTTGATTGTAATGTAATGGTTAGTCTGAAAGACCAATAAGTAGTGAGTTTAACCCTCACTTGATGCATCCTATGACTTGTGCCACAACTAACCTAAACTTTATAAATAACTTTATAAATAACTTTTGCTCTATGAGTGGCCACAAAATCTTGAAATCATTTTGTTCTGCATTTCCTACACCTTATCCTGGTTGATATGGAGAATCATAAAGAGATTCTGTGGAATCATAAAGAGATTCTCATATGTATATATGTTGGCTTGAGTCTGAAGAACATGATAAACACTTTATACTAATTGTAGTTAATGTCTAAGTGCCATTTGAAAATCTGTCACAGTTGAAAATATGAATTTTTTTGTCTATTTTCAAGTTGTTCTATATTTTATATTCACTTAAAATATCAGTTTATGTCTTCAGAGTAAATATTAAATGTAAATATATTTTTCTCAATAAAAAGGACATGAAATTAAAAAAAAAAAAAATAAAGGCTCCAATCACTAGAACTGAAATGGAAATGTAGATAACATGCACTCTAAGATAATAAACACCATATTTGAGGAATAAAAAAAAAAAAATGTCCATTTCTTCAAATTGTGGAAACTGACTGGTTGCCTGATGTAGTTTGACACTTTTCCATTTTTATAAGTAGTGATTAAGTCCAATCTAAAATCACTTTTCCAAAAGGAAGTCACTATAAAAATAGTATGTTGTCTTTGCTCTTCCCTCCTACTCTGCACACACACACTTCCACTGGGTTTCTCTCCTGGAGATTGGGGGCGAAATCCATTATGTGATATGACATTGCTTTTTGAAGTATCTTTTCTACTTGACTCACACTTTTAAGAATCGATAAGAACTGAATCTGTATCCATCCCTTTACATTGCTCATTAAACACATCATGATGATTGCTCTATTTTCATCTAAGAATGGCCCTTCTCTCTCTCTCTCTCAGCTCTACAGTCTGTTCAATAATTCCAGTTGAAATAATGTAAAAATCCAACACTGAACACTTCAATGGTTCTCACATCCCCCCCCCACTTCTTCTTTTCCTCTGTTCTTTTAACTCAATTACGTCCATCAATTGGCTTTTATTTCCTTCAACTTTACTAAATTTTTCCTTTTCTCTATTCAAATGCATTGAAAACTTTGAAAGAAAATTATTCTTTTATAGTTTAACTCTTCAAATGGTAGTTACTCATGTTTAAACAAACACAAGCAATAAAGTATCAGGCTATTGCCAATTTAAACTAAAAATTTATATTAACTCAAGATATTCCCCCATTGCCCTCTTTGGGAATTCTTTCTTTAAAGCACCAATAAATTCATTAAAGTCTCTTTGAATTCCTATCCTCATTGAAGAAGTGTTTGTCTATAAGAAGTTGTGGATGTTGCAGCTAATAACATCTTTTCTATTCACCAAACTGGGCAGATTTTGACTTTTGAACCAACTATTTCAAATTGGTCTATTTGATAACTAAACAATTCCTGTTTTACTAAACATAGCATTTACTATGATAGCATTTCAAGGATAAGTTTTACTATTTCAGTAGCTTATCCACATCCAACTACTGAGAAAATCATCAGTTATTTTATTAAACATGTATACTGTTCAACTTAATATTAATGCAGGCTTCTCAGGATTCAACCCGTCCTGTTGTCATCAGGGCTTAAAATAAACTGTATCCCTTTTAGACCTCCTCCAAAAAGGAGTGTCTTTGTATGACTCTAAACTATCATCTGATGGTGAGATTCCAATTCTGGAGAGTGTGGAGTGCCACTTCATTACTATTACTCACAGGTTCACTATGATGCAGAATGGTACTACCTGTTAGGGTACCATTTACAGGTCAAATATATCTGTTTAAAAATCAATTGTAATCTATAGGAACATGTACAAAAAAAACATGAAACATCAAAACAAAAAAAAAAACAATAAATTCAATTCTCTAAACTTTAGGCATAAAATAACCTAAGGCAAAGTGTGACATGCAGTTAAAATCAATCTTCAGATATGTAATTCTCTTGTCAGACATTTTTTTTTCTCACCATTTGCTGCAGTTTTGGGGTTTTGAGATCATTTGCCAATACACCCTTCAAATTATCACCATTACTTGATGGTTTGAGCTAATCCCTCTCTTACTTTTCTAAACTAAAATCTTCCCAAATTTTTTCTGTTCATTCACTATCATGATTTCCTGGAAATTCAGAATTTATATTCATTTTCAATCATTTGTACAAACAGAAAATATAAAACTCATGGTTTATGAAAGGCTTTCAGTATTTGCCCTAAAAATGTCAGTTTATGATTTTACTGAGAAATCAATATTTTTTAATGTTTTTCTTGCAAAAAAGGTAAAAATGAAATTTGCAATTTTGTACTAAACAACCTAATTTTGATATTGCAGACCAAAAACAACTTAAAAGGAACCAGTTGTGTGCTTGAACAACCAATCAGGTTTTGCCTGATCTGTAACAATTGTTTTTGCTTCTATAAAGATTGAACATTGAAATGATTCCCTCATTTTTTTTTCTCTTTTATGAACTCTCTCTCTCTCTCTCTCATAGTTAAGTGTAATTGAATGTATTTTCTTGCTTTCCAATAGAACTCTATCAAATATTAAGATATCTGCCTCTTCATGAAATATATGTAATAGAATAACTGAAAAACAAAATTGGAATTTAATCAAATGAAAAAAAATTTGATGTAGACTGAAAAGTTCGTACATGGCCTAATCCACCCTCCCTTGAAATTTGATACTCCCATTGGAGAGTTTGTTTGTGGGTTTTTTGTTGTTGTTTGTTTTTTTTGTTTTTTTTTGGTTTTTTGTTGTTTTTTTTAATTAATCTCTTGGTATAATGTTTACATTTCTCTCATGAGAAATATATAAAACACAAGTTTGGTTAAGAAGAGATGCAAGCAATGAACAAGTGTTTGGTCAAGGATAGTGCAGAGGCAATGAGTTAGGAGTTTTTGTTGTTGGTATGAAAATGAACTTGTGAGAGGAATGAGGATGGGGGGGGTAATATTCAATAGCATGTTTTATTTTTATTGATGTTATTTTACTCAATTATTTCTCTTTGAATTATAGCTTTTTTTTTTTTTTTTCTTTCAGAAAATTCCTCCGTGTCCGTGTTGTGGATGATGAGGAGTATGAAAAGAACGAGACCTTTTTCATTTGGTTAGATGAGCCTTACTTGGTGAAAAAACCAACTGGTAGGTTGCAAGATCTCATCCACTGGCCAATCTTGTGGCATGACTTCTTGTCAATGTTCTGTGTGTCTTGTCTCTCAATTTATCAATCATTGTCAGTTTTGGTCACTTGATGCCATTTCACGCTTTCATTTTTACTTAAAAACAATCTGATTAACATCAGCAAATCCAAATTTTCTTCATTTCTATTTTAAGCCAAATCATGGCCTTTTTTTTTTTTTTTTTTTTTTTTTTTTTTAATTCAAAACATGTTAAAATCCGCAATGTTTCAGATTAATTTTTTTTTTTTTTTACACACGTCTAAGTAACTTGTAATTCATTGTCTAGCTTTACTCTAAGAAAATCTCTTAAAAATTCAAAGTTATAACGATACTAAGCATTACAGTTAATTTAGATTGCAGATTTTTTATATTTACTTAAAAGCTGCTAAAATAGTCTTTAAGTAATGTCAAGTTAGATTCTATTATGATTAATTCCAAATTAATAAATAAGAAATTATACTATATTTGGCATTTAATTGTAATCTCTTAACAAAGTATATGAACTGGTCTAATAATTTCAGAGGCTTGCCATTTAATGTGAGGAGATGGTACCATCTTGATACAGTTAAATCAAGCCCCCTGACCTTTCAGCATCTTTTGTTGAAAGAATTTAGACCTATGACATCTATGTTGCTTCTACTGTAATCATTTAGCATCTTTTTCTATCTCTTCCAGGCTAACCTATTTGTAATCTTTTATTTCACTAATTTTTTTTAAGAAACCCTCTTTAACATCTAAGAGAATCCTTTCCGATCATCTACTGTATGTACTCAAAGTGTGAGATTTTCTGAGACCTGAATGTTAACCTAACATGAAGTTGCAACATATACAAGATACAAACTTTGTATATGTAAATAGGTGGCCATGGCTAAGCATAGGCCAACTGGTATACATACCATTTTCATCTGCAAATGGTCTCAATTTAGGTTTCATAAAATCATGTGATACATGAGAATATGATATAAAAAGGAAATTTTCTGCTGGAATGATATAATTTGGAGAAAAAAAATCCAATATTTGTTTTATCAACTGCAAAAGTATTTTTCTCAGTAAAGTCATTGTTCAGTATCTCTTTTGATCAACATATTCAGAGAAATTTGTTACCAAATTTGTTTTGAAGTAGTTGATGTATAAAGAAACCGCATTCATTTTTTTTTTTTCATCTTTTATTTATTATTTACTGCCAACTGCAGTAAAAACAAGGAGTTTCATATGACACAACTTCCACTTACCTCCAAATCAATGAATCAGATGCAACAATAATTTTACTTGTTATTATGCATAATAGATACAGTGCAAGCAAGAGAACCAATTGCAACCTTTTGTCTATTATTCCTTTCTTCTAAAATATTAAGAGAAAAACACCTGCTTATATGCGAGTGTCATTCAATATATAAGGGAGCTTTGGGAGGCAGGGGAGCAAAATAATTTTTTTCTTTCATTTTATTCCATAAATGTTTGGAATTGATTTATAACAAGTTATTTTAATCTTGCAAAAATATTTATTTTGAAGCCATTTAAAATGGCAGCAAATCAGTGTTTCTAGGCCTAAATAAAGTTCTCTCATCAAATTTTTTATGTGAAATTTACAGAAGAATGTATGGTATATATGGAGAAGCATGTTTTAGTTTAAACAAAAACAAGAACACATTCACCAATGGGTGAAACATGGGTTTGCCACTATGAGCCTGAATCAAAAAGATAATCTATGGAGTGGGAACACTGTCTGGTAAAGAAAGAGTTCCAGGAGTAGTAGTCCTTCATGAAGGTCATGCTGACAGAGTTCTGAAATATCGAATAACCCATCACTACTGAAAATGCTGCAAGTATAAGCAGTGCTCCTTCCATTTCCTTAGGCAAAATTCATCTTATTTATTGAATGACCCTCGTATATGTGTGGTTTTCTTTGTGTGCAAACCTGAACATTCCAATTCATGGTAGTTGTTTCTATTTGCACCTCCCCCAATCAATCTAATATTAAATTTCCTGATTCTAAAATTATATAAAACCATCTTGAATTATAAGAATATTTGATCATTTAAGAATTATAATTGTTCCAAATTCATTTCCTCATTGAATATTACTACTTCTATTCTGTAATAGTTGTTAAAGTGTATGAAATTTATATACAAATGTAACAATAAATATGGGATAAAGGTGGTAACTTTTTTCACTAAGTTTTTTTTTATTCTCAAAATTGCTGTTCTGATTCTTCATCACAAATTATTTTTGATCTCAAATCAAAAAGAAATGTTCCTTTTAGTTGCAATTGGTGACTCAATGTTATTTTCAAATATGATGCTGTCCATTTTGATTTTTTTTAATTGTCAGTTGACTCTCCATAAATGTGTGTAAGGACATCCTCCATCCAAAAACCTGTAAGCAAAATACAAACCTAATAGAAATGTTGTCATCTTGTACTTGTTCTCCAAATACAGTTCAGTGGTAAGATGTAGAACCAATTGGTTTCTGGTCAAACTAGTTGATGAAATTCAGTACCATTAAATTCTTTGTTTTGTTTTGTTGGGAGGGGGGCTTCTTGATGTAAAATACATTCTATGCTTGCTTGGGATTTTTCAACTGAAATCTAAATATCAAAATGAGCATTCTATCTTGATTAGTTCTTTTGCTTTTTTGTGACTTCCATTTCCACATTGTAGATCTTTGAATTGATCCTGTATCTTTTAACTTATCTATGATACAAGAAAGTAATCCTGTTACTCTGATTGCTTAGACAGAAGCCACCATTTCTTTTAAGATCAGACTTTGTCATTATAATCTTGTATTCTCTGTAAGATATTTTTACCTAACCAACAAATGAAAATCAGATCATAGGAAGGGTTAAAGAATTTCAAACATCTCCACTCCACCCCAAATTCACCTGTCTTTCTCTCCCTTTAATTCTACAAAGCCTTAACTTTGCAAATACAATCAGAACTTTTCATAATTTTTTTTTTTTTTTTTTTTCACCCTTTGTTTAACACAAAAGTCTCATGTGGTGTTCTAATTAGCAAGATGAGAAATTGTCATTCGGACAATAATCAATATACACTTTTGGCTTTGTTTTTCATTTTTCACAAAAGAGATCTTTATTTTATGATTTTTATTTACTTTGATTGGTCTCTTCACTGCTTTTTTTTTTTTTTTTAACGTCTCAGTATCTCCTCCTCCCTGTCTTTTTTTTTTTTTTTAGTACCTTTGTCTTCATCCCCTCCTAATCTTTTGATAATCACTGACCCTTCTCTACCTCATTCTGTTTCTTCAATGCTAAATGAGTTCAAATGCCAGACATTAGTTCCTTTTCAGGGTCATATTTTCTACATTGCTCCTCACTTAAGATTTCAAATAGTTTTACAACTGTTCTATATCTAAAATCTATTTAATGGGTTATTTGAAAATCAAATCTCAATGATCATTGTCTAATAATTATTGACTGTTGTAAAAATATCAAATTCACTTCTCTTGTATTTTCTTGTTTTAGGTATTAGCAACACCTTGCATAATCATAACCAGAAATGGTAATTATCTAAGAAGCTTAAGCATTATGAATAAAAGGGAATAAGGAAGAATTGGCAATCCAAGACAATGATTTAAAATCTTTGGTGACAATGACCTATCAGTCTCCAGCTTTTAAAGTGCTTGTCATCATTAAATATCAACAGTACCAATTGATCTTGACATCAGATTTATATTTTTCATTTGCTTTCTCAGTTATTTTTCATAAATATTTCTCTTCCCACCCCCTTGGTTTTTCTTTGCTTCTTTGATCATAGGAGTTGCCCTTTATTTCCATTACAATATTGACAGCAACTTAGTCGTATAGCTCACCTTAAATGGGCAACAGAGGTTTGAATGTGGTCAGAGCATGACAGTTTTCTTTTACTATCTTGACCCAACATTGCAACATTATCCACACATACTTTATTCTATCATGGAATGAATCAAGGTTGGGGAAGATGAACAAGCTATTCTGATTCAGCTCCCTGCATTAATCACTCAAAATAGCACAGATTTGACAGAGCAGTAAAAATGTCTTTATCAATTAGAACACATGTCTTTGTCTTTTATCAAATTACATTTCTGCTTCAATCTGCTCTCCTATTTTCTATATCCAGCTCTCTCCCCCCGCCTCCTTCCTTTCTTACTATATCTATTTTTATTTTATCTCTTGATCTTTTCTACAAACCTTTTTATTTACTTTGTTTCTCACTTCATGCAACAAATAGAGCAAGTCATACACATTACATCATCCAACTAGATTTTGTTAACAATGTTACGCAAGGTATCAAGCAAACAGCTGCTTTTTGTATTCCCCTCTCTACATACCCCCACTGTAATAATCCTATACTCAATCTTATATCTTCACCTATTATAGAGGCTTTTCTCCAATAATGAGACTCTGTTTGGGGAGTTGTTTTTGTAATGTCTGCATTTTTTTAAAAATTAATTCTTTTTGATCAGCATTAAGATAGTAATTTCAAATGTTCAACCAAAAATATTATCTACAAATATATACAATTCTGTATTTTCCTTTGAAAATTCTTTGGGCTGAGCCACAGAATCCTTCATAGCTTTTACATGAAGGTGCAAGATGAAACTTGAGTATGACTTTGAGGTGTAACTTGGAAGACTTCAATGAAGAGATATTGTAAACCAAATATTGAAGCTATAAATGATTAACCCTTTTAGCAGTTAACCCCTTGGCCCTTAAATACCCTGAACCTGAGCTCATAGCCTTCACAAAAAAAGCCTAAAATACATTCAAAATTTCTCTGGAATGTAAACAACTTTATTTAAATCTATCACATTATTCCCTTAAAAAAGAAAAAAATGTGAATAGTCACTTTTATTATTGTATCTGATGGTGAGGCTCCAGTTCTGGAGGTCCAGAGAATGAGGAGTACTTTTTCATTACTATTACTCTCAGGTCCTCTCTGACCAGAACTGGTAGTACCTGTTTGGGTCAGTAGATCTGTTTAAAAATTATTCATATTTGATAAGACCATGTACAAGAAAAAATTATAAGTAACTACACAAATGATATAAATTTGAATGTACAATGAATGCAATTTCCTAACTTCTTGGCATAGAATAAACCCAGATGGGTTAACATGCCATTAAAATCAGTCTCCTCTCATAATCTCCCTAAACCCAAAATAATGAGCTAATGGTGTATAGAAAAATACTGTTCAACCCAAAATATCAGGCTCTACTGGTTCAGTTAAATTTCTGATTTGGATTTAACTAAAAATTGTTAATGGTTTTTAAATCAAAACTTAATAAATATGAGTAACTGAGTCTTAATGGCTAACATGCTAGACTGCAACATTATAGTAAGCAAGTTGAAACTTCAGTTGTGCTATTACATTCACTTTTATGAATTTTAAATCATTTATCAGAATAAAGTTCCTAATAACATAAATACTAGAATTATATACATTTATGCCCCACTTACCATGTATAATACTCAGCCAAAATTCTTTGAAAAAAAAAAAAAATTTCCCACATCACATTCTGATCCCTGATCTCCAATTTTAAAAGGGAGAGTCCCTGTAGTGTTGTGGCTATCATCCTGGACTGTGACTTCCTAGTGAGTATGAACTCAAATTGGATTATGTTCACTTTCAGACTAATATGTTTTGGAAATATATGAACCTCCTTATACCCTGTCCCAGTTATGAGTTAAATAGTACCACTACTGTCCTCCTATAAGGATGGCTTTAGTATTAGATAACCCAAGAAGGTTGATATGCCATTAAACTAAGAAACCAAACCAATCGGTAAATATCAACTACATTTTTCAAAGATTTAATTCTTTTGTTTATTTTTATTCTCTTTTGGATACTCTGTATTTTAATTGAATTGACAGAAATATAAAACTTTAAGCCAAATGAAATCTTTATACCTTTTGCATAAAAACTTGTCTTTATTAGAGTATAAATTTTTATGATGAAAGCAATGAGTTGATTTCTTCTAGTATTGACTTTGGCATCAAAGCATTCTTTGTTTTTTTTGGGGGGGTGCAGCTGCCTCCACCCCAGACACACACACACACACACACACACACACACACACTGTAAACTTTCAACTCTTCTGTCTTTTCTAATCTCTGCTTCACTTTTCATTCACCTGCCTGCAGGCTCTCTCTCTCCCTTCCCATTATTTAACTATAGATACCTCTCATCTCTCTCTTAAGCACCCTACCTCATACACATATGTATCTTCATTCTCTCTGCATTTACTTAATTCTCTTCTTTCTCTCTCTTTCCTGTTTGCCATTCCAAACACCCTACCCCCCAATACCAAGCCCCATCCTCCTTCACTTTCTTAGCTCCTCTCCTTTTATGTGTGGGTGGGTCTCTCAGTTAACCAACACCCTTATATCTTTACCTTGCTGCTGTCTTTTGTCATCCCAACACCACTTCTGTCATTTCCTTTCTGTTGCTGCTTCAGAAAAGTCCGTTTGCTAAATATGGTTAAGGAAAACCAGAATTAGACAGACACGACACATTGTGGGAGGGCAACAAGCTCTGGGTAGAGAATGTATGCAATGGGGGACTATTGCAAACACTATTTGTCATCTATCCTGTAAAGAAAAAAAAGTAAAATCTGCCTTACCTGACTCCCTACTGTAAGCATTTTGTTTCTTTTAGCTTTGTCATTAGCCACTTTGTCATTGGCACTTACCTATGATAATGACTCATATTTTTGTGGATAGTCTGAGAAGCTAGAGATGTATTTGAGGTTCTAGCCTTTCTCTCTGTGAGGCTTTCTTGCAAGCCTCTCTGGACTGTGGAGATAGGTGTTTTTTTAAGTCAGTAGTTAAGATTTCAAATTTCATCAAAGGAAAAAAAAAGCATTTGAATTAGTCAGTTTCTGATTACCAGTTTCTAAGTCATTCTGCATATACATGCACCCTTTCAAAAAAGCTAGTTTTATAAAATATATTAAAGTTTAATTCTAGGCAAAAATAATAAAATAGCTATTTGTATTCCAGATTATCATCAATAATTATATTTTCTCTCAGTTATGGTCAAAGGAAATGGAATCAGGGACCCAAGTTCAAATCCCAGATGAGGCTGTTATCATTTCCATGCTGAGAAAATATTTTTTATAGATAGTAGGTTTGAAACTATCTATACTGATTTGTTTAAATCTCTTAAACATGTGCAAAGAAGAAAAGAATAAAAAGAAATCCAAATCTTTGAAGTTACATATCCCATGAATAACTAATACATTTCACACCATGGTCATATGGTTTCAAATAACCAATAATAATCCTTAGTAAATGGGACCCTAACAGATGATACAACTCTGGGTCAGAGTTGACCTGGAAGTAATGGCAATGAAGTGGTAATCTACATTCCTTAAAGCTCCAGGGCTGAAACTTCATTAGACGCAGTTTAGTGTTATACCCAGGACACTTGTAATGGGGTCTTACCCCATCTACAGAACTGCAGTCAGCATATTCTACAGCCTTTGCCAACAGGATGGTTATTATCCAGTGAACTCTATCAAAGCTGCTTTTTACATTTTCCTTGATATTTATATCCCCTGTTTCTCATTTAACACTTTATTAAATAAACCATCTATGAACCATACTGTATGCAATTTTGTGAAGGAATCATTAACATTCAAATGAGTTCTATTGCTGTTCTCACAATATTTCAACAGATACATTCAATGGCCTTCCTTAAGTGAACTCATTGTGGCTTTAGCTGCTCAACAGACAAGAAATTTAAGATGAAGTTCTGTGTTAAACAATGAAAGGACAGAACAGTTCTGTGTATTTTTGGTAGGGGAGGGTTTTTTAGGGGGGTGGGGGGTTAGTGAAACAGGATTAACTGTACATATTGCTAAAAACAACTTTATTTAGAATTACGATTATTTTTATCTACTGTTTGACAACATATATCTTATTTTCAGCAACCAGAAAAAGTGAGCAGAAAATCTTTCCTTATTGCACATAAAACCAGAAAATATATTAAGGAAACAAGGAGCTCATTTTTTTCCAATAATTCTTTGAATATAGGAACCATATTTTTAAAAATTTCTCTTATATGAAAACAATTTACAGACTTCAATCAAAACTGAAATTCCTTTCATAATAGCAAATTATTTATGCTTATCTACCAGTGAATGTGAAAAGCAACTTTGGTAAACGCTACATTTAAACAAGCAAAGAAAATATGTTGATTCAAACCAAAAAATGGTGTAAAATGAATATCTTTGTGATTACCTACCTTTTTATAAAAATGGGTTTTTGAAAGTAGTCATTTACTGAACATAGTGTGGCACAAAGTCAGAAATATTGGGTACCTAGTGATATTCAAAGTTACTTGTAATGATCAAACCTAGGCTACTTTCTATTAACCATGCAAAACACTCAGTTTCTTCACTCGTAGAAAAAGACTTGGATTTTTAATTTTTATATCTACAATAAGTGCATATAAAAGGTGCTGATATAGTTCAGTCTATATCATTTTACAATTCAAAAACATCTCCCTTTTTTCAGCACCTGATATCTGATTGTTGAACCTCATAAATCTGTTCTGATTTTTTTTTTTTTTGTTCAAATCACTTTACAAATTCTTCTGACATTTTTCCATTCCATCCCCATTTGGCATCTCTGTCATTTGGAAAACTGCATTTTTAGATTTCTTATCTTTCTAACAACTTTTTATTTATCTATTTTTTTTTCATTTTTTTTTTTTTTTGCTATTCCCACTGAAGACTGTGAATCCTTATTTTTCTTCTCCTTTTTAGGTTTCCCCTTTTGTAAATGTATCTTTTCTTGTCTTAAGAATTCTTTCTCCCTGTCAGTTCTTATCAAACTATTTGGCGCTTTCTCAATCTCTTTCATTTTCTCATCACCCGCACCTTTGGCGTTCCCCTCCTATTGAGTAATATCAGTAACCATGTCTCTCTCTCTCTCTCACTCTCTGATCTTCCCTTCACTAATTCCTGACACTCTTGTGATCTACAGTGAAGTTCTTCAGCCAAAAGAGATAAGTATAATGGTAGCAGCAGCAATGCCAATTGCTTGGATGCTTTTGGTGCAGAGTTGCTGTTCATCCTTCCCAGAATCTCCAGGGCTTCTTTCTTTGATTCTACCCCCCCCCATGTTCTTGTTCCCTCTTGACATATTTTGCAATAGGGAAATGGTGGCAGTTACAAAATACTTTTGGAACTTGAGTTGCCTTGTACATTGTAATCTGGTTGCGATCTTTGAATTTGCAGTGAAAAGTAATCTACAGCTTTTGAGTTCTATTGTCAGGAAGAAAGGAATGAACTGTCTACCTTAAGTAATCTTTGCACCTTGTAAAATGTCAAGTAATCTGGTAACACTTGGAATGGGAAGAATTTGGCATGTTTCCTCTTATGGCTCAGAGTATGACATAATTATTTACTACTTTGAATACCAACCATATTGTTTTGAAAACAGCAGAAAATGAAACTCTGTGTGTATATATATATATATATACTCACACACTGTGCCTTTTGTGTAATGGCTATTGTCATTGGAAATGGGCACAGTGTCACAAGTTCAAATCCTGGATGAGGCTGATAGCATTTCACAGAGCACTAGTACCCTTGAGAAAGAATTTCATCCAACTATTCTCCCTCCAGTAATGAGTAAAATGTAAGGTAGACTGGCCTCTTTAATGTTAGTATAGCAACTGGTCTAGTTGAAAGAGAACTCTGAATTCAAACCTGTTAAACTCTGCTTAAAAAAATTGACCTTGCGTCAAATCCTGCTTATGTATTAGGGTTGATATGTATTATTGGTGTAGAGTAGAAGGGGTTCTAGTTTAATGACAAATCCATGGTGAAAGCACCCTTTCAGGAGAAGTTAACTCCAAAATCAAAACTAGAGAAGGAAGTTCCAGCATCAAACCTCTGCCGACTTATTGGTATCCTTTAACGGGAAAAGTTTGAAGGTACTCTGCAACAATATCTGCAGTTTACATAGTCACCAGTTATCTTGCTGTACTTGTCACTGGACTGCAGATATGTAGAACCAGAGAGCAAGATAAGTGTTGTACAAGCTTATGTTGTTATAATCCATTAACATAAAGACGTCTTACTACCTTCTAAAGCATCTTGTATATTTTTAGGAAGTTGAATTAGTTATAAATCAAGATGTTTGAGTTCAGTTTGGTTTCTTTGCTTAATGACATATCAAACTTTGTGGGTTATTTAATGCCAAAGCCATTCTTATAGAAGGACAGTAATAGTTGTTTCACTCATATCTGGTGGGATAAGGGTGTTTATACCTTTCCCAACATAATGCAACAAGAGGTTGTATTGCAATTGATCATGTTAGCCTTTATGCCACAGAGACTCCTCCTATATGAGTTGTAATTTTGATGGTAAAGCTGGCTATCATCAACCAGAATGTGGCAGTTATATATTCACACAGTATATGTATTTACCCAACCCCTCCACCATAAGCAGAGTACAGCTAGTTTGGATTCAGTTTTCCTTCTAGACTGGACAACCTGGCTAAGAACATGCTGACTATATCCCTTGCAGAGAGGTAAGACTCCCCAAAAAGAGATATCTTGGGGATAACACTAAACTGTACCTAGTGGTAAAGCATCAGCTTGGGAGATCTGGAAAGTGTGAAGTACCCTTTCATTGTCATTACTTTCCAGTCTACTCTGATCCCGAGTGGTAGTATCTTTTAGGGTCCTATTTATGGGTCAAATTCATCTGTTTGCAATTTATTTCCCTTAACCCAATATAAACAAAGCATAATGGGGAAATAGATAAATATAGAAAGTATATCAATATTTGGAAACCATGTTCATTTTTTCTTTTTTCTTTTTTTTTTTTTTTTTTTTTTTTTTTTTTTTTATATTAAAAAGAAATTAAAAATTCACTGATTATCTCATATGATTAAAGTGAATTGTTTTATTTGTAAATACCACCTCCTGTTTGTAATTGTGTAAATATTCAAAAATAATTTCCTATTTGGTATTTGTGGTTCTGTGACCATTGCTTTTGTCATCTCCCCTTGAGGGTCAGATGTAAAACAAAATTTAGAGGCTTAAACATACATATACAAATAATTCAGGAATTTTTTTTTTAGTTTCCTCAGTACTTTTTTTCTTTCATGTGCTTTAGGATTGATACTAACCTTATCTTGTTCTGTGCAATGGGGAGGTGCTACATGGTGAAATGATCCTAAGGGCATGAAGCAATAAAAGTCCTCTTAAAAAATCTTTCAGTTTTCCTTTCCTCTGCTCTTTTTCCTATTCCTGTTCATCTCTTACCCCTGATTTACTCTCCCCTCCTTCCTTCCTATCACTTCAACTCTTCCT
>OY757933.1:54345110-54392610 GCA_963585895.1 Sepioteuthis lessoniana | reverse complement strand
ACTCAAAAACTGATGCTCCGTTCATGCAAGATGGTCGAAAAGCAGTCTGAAGCATTCCATACATTTCTGTGGCATTTTTTCCAAGTTTAAAACAGAATTTTATTGCATATCATTCTTCTAAAGTGTCCCCACATCCAGATTGCATTTTTGAAATTCACCAGCTGTGACAATCAGGCTTTAGTAGGGTGTGTTCCAATTCCTGCTGTAGGTATTCATTTGAACCTGAAATCATAAAAATTGGTCAGTCATCTCATAAGATGTATAGCAATAACATACTGAATTTTCAAGAGTCTACGACAATTTTAAATGTCCATACAAAAAGTCTGGAAACTTATTGAAGGCAGTAGTAGTTGTATCTATTACAATGAAAAACAACTTTTTGTCCTCTTAAGAAAATTGTTCTCTTGACTGAATTCAAATCTGAAACCAAAATTAGCCATGATATCAAATTTTTAAATTCTAGAATATTCCACTGTTGCAGTCTGGAACCAAAATCTTCAGCTTTTTCCTTTGACAAGGATAGGTCTCTCATCAAATCAATCAGCTCTTTATTTAACAAGCATGGTTTCATCATTTGTGTTAATCTCAACTGTTGGGTGGCGCTCTGGCACAGAACTTTCTAAACCATGTGTAACTGTCTTCAGAGCAAATCTGCTGTTTAGATATTCAATTTTTAAGTTAACTTTTTGAAAATCCAGCATTTTTTTGTCATACTAAAGTAGCAATCTGAGTAAATGTTTGTTTACTTGTGCCATTGGCAAAGCAAAAAACATTCCCTTCCATTTACCATTCAAACACTGTGTAAATCCAGAGTTACAAACAGTGCAACAAACATGAGGTGCCCAGCTTTTGTCTTGCTCTTCAACTTAACTTCCGATACTTGTAAGCAATTGTCACTCTGTTAACACTAGCCCAGTCAGCTGGGGTTGTAGAATACACTGTCTGCATCTTTGCAGAGAGGTAAGACCCTACCAATGAGTGTCCTGATTATGACTCTAAACCATTTGATGTGAGTTTCCAGTTCTGGAGCTATAGGGAATGTGGAATACCCCTTCACTGCCATTACTCCCAGGTCCACTCTGGTTTTTTAGGGTTCAAAAATATGGTAAGTGTCTTAAACAACTAAATAATACCAAAGAATTGAAAGGGTAATGATATTATAATTTAAAGCAATAAAGTATTACAGGTTTTCTCACCAGCATTTGGTTTAAATACCAAGCATCACTACCTCTTGTCTTTGTTGACAAGGTATGGTGTGTATACAAATAGCCAGAAATTATAAGATATTTTACCTCAATATTATGTTCAACACTAAAAACAGTAAGATGCAGACCATATCCTGCAGAAACTATTACTGAAGCAGACTATGCAGATGATCTGGCACTTCTCACAAATACACCTGCTCTAGCTGAATCTGCTACATAGCTTGGAGCAGGTTTCAAGTAACATTGGCCTCTGTGAACTCAGATAAAACAGTTTGTATTTTAATCAAGATAGTGCTATCTCCTTATTAAATGGCAAGACACTAAAATTAGTAGATCAGTTCATATATCTTGGTAGCAATATCTCATTTACTGAAGATGATGTCAACATATATATAGTTAAAGCATGGACTGCTATTAACAGGTTAATGACCCTATGGAAATCTGATCTCTGTTGAAATAAAACAAGAATTCTTTCATGTTGTAATTATGTCAGTACTATTGTATGGTTGCACCACTTGGACTTTTACAAAACACTTCATGAAAAAGCTAGATGGGAACTACACAAGGATATTATGTGCTGTTAACGAATCCTGGAAGCAGCACTGTACAGAATGTTGCTGTACAGTCACTGAGTGTGAGTCAAGGCAATCTATGCTGCCAGCATGTCGTGATGATTGATTATTACACTACAAATGCACTTGAAACCTTTACTTATGAACTAGATACTTAAAATTCTGATGTGTTGTCAATATTTTGACTATAGACTTGTAATCAGTATTCATCATCTAATTTAAAATGTTTACACCCCCAATAGCAAAATCTTTATAGGCTCCTAGTACTATTGCTGAATTCAAACTTATAGCTATTTTCATCATCTGGTATATTGCAGTGTTGATTTTTATTACTGGAGTTATTTGTTACTTGGCATGAGGTCAGTAGCTTTTGACGCTAAGAATTTTTCTTAAAATATGCACATTTCCAAGAATTGCTGACTTAGAGTATTCTTCAAACATTTTGAATCTCTTAGGTATGTTGCCTAATGATGATGGGAACTGCAGTTGCTGCATGTGATGATAATTCAACAAGACAAAAATGTTGAAATGAGTAAACCAGACTACATAGATTTAGTTGAAAAATTACACCAAGATCATATTTATTACAAATAGCAACAAAAGTGCAATGCCAACAAGAGAAACATGCAAAGATCTGTTTCTACTAATAAGTATTCAACGTAAGTTTTTTTTTTGTTTTTTTTTTCAAATGAGTCTATTTCTACGAAAGTGAGTTCAACAAGAAAGTCTGTTTGATTGAAATATTGTTTTTGGAAAAGTGTTTGTGGGAATCTTTGATAAAATTGAGTATTGTAATGTACAAGGATGATTATTATCCTGCATTCATTATGTGTTTTGGCAAAATCGCAGTTTAATGATCCACACTGTAGCAGTGATCTTTGCAGCTGGGAAGAAAGGCAGCAAAGGTAGCGTTAGTTGTAATAGTAGTACTCATATTACAGTTCATTTAAAAACATAGGTACAGGTGTGTTTGCTGATAGTTATAATTTGATGACTGAAGATTTAGTTATTTTTGATAACCCTAAGTGATTGGCTTGGTACTTAACTGTTATGAAATGAAAGTTGATTCTTGCAGTCATGGTTGAATTCAGTGTTTTCACCATCAAAGATTCCTGCAGAAATTGTGACTGAACTGCAGGGTGAAAATATTTTTGCATATTTATAAATTTCTGGGCATGGAAAGTGGATCAACTTGGGGTTTTTGTATTTCTGGCAGGAAGCAAGGTATATTCCCACTAGTGGTTTTTGGATCAATCAAAAGTTGGGCTGATTGTAGTATTTTGCCTCTGTTTTGGATCCTAAAATTGCACTAAATTTTACTTGAAATGTAGGGTTTACCTACAGAACAACCTTGATGTTGAGCCTCTTAGTTAGTAGATAGTTTAACCTTCAGTTTAGCATAGTTCATAATTTTATCATTATTATCTTGACATCAGACAATATTGATTTTGAACTATTATTGTTTGTAACTTTGTAATTTTGTATCAAATCATTTTAGACATTATTTTTCCTATGTGAACTTATTAGGATTACTGACTGGTGTAGAGTGCCAATGTCATAGGAAATGCTTACTTGCTTGAGTAATATCTTAAAACCTCCTAAGTATAGTGTTCAGTATGCTTATGATGATTGGAAATACCTTAGTACTATGTCCCCACATTCATGGTAGTTTAACCTTTATCATAATTCATAATTTTCTCAATTTTATTGTCACTTATCAGTCATCTGGGACAACAAAATCAATGATGAATCACATTATGTATCCTATTTAACAAGGATTAGAGTATATCAGACAGATCATAAAGATGGATTACAGAGTCAGTCTATATTGTGAAATTCCTCCAAATTTGCATGTTCCCATTCTCTAGAACAACTTCCATGTTGGAAGTACTTATCTTTCATTTGAATATTTTATGCTTTGTACAGGTTCCAGTAAAGATTGTTATACAACTTGGCCATCTTTATATCACTTTTGTGTAAGGATTTTACATGTTTTAATAATGTGTCCAGCACTCTACACCTTTTATGCCAAATAGACAATATGACTTTCCTGCCTGTTGATATTTAAAAAAAAAATCTTTTTCTTTTTATCAAGTTAGTTGTTAAAGACTGGTGTTAGGCTGTTACACTGAAACTTGAGGCTCTTTTTATTTGCCTTCTGGCTAGTCACAGTTTATTATTTTACTCCTTGCAAGTTTTCACACCATTTCTGACTGATTTCAGTATTAAATAACTTAACTGAAGTTGACATGCAAAACCAACCAAAACAAATCTTTCATTGTCACCTGATGATCAGTGAGGAAAATAACAATCAATGATATTGAGGCACTTGTTTGTCCTTGGTAGATCATAATGTTGGATATCATGGTAAATCTATGCTGTAAAATTTCACAAGATTTGCATGTTCTCATTCTCCAGAATTAGGATACCAATGCTTTACGATGGAAATTTTTGCATACCTTGTCACAACAGCTTTGTTTTTCTTTTGGGTTGACATTTTCACTAGTTATGGTTGACAATGCTTCATCTAAAAATAAAACTTAGAAAAAGCTCTTTTTAACATTTTGACTCTTGGGGTTTTTTTTTTTTTTTTTAATGTTGCAGGTATGACACGAGATGATTTATTCAACACAAATGCATCAATTGTTGCCAACCTTGCTGATGCTTGTGCTCAGTTCTGCCCTAAAGCCATGCTTGGAATTATCACCAACCCCGTAAGTATATTTCTTTTCCATCTGTAGGACTTTTCAGACTGGCTCAGAGTTATTCTCTCAAGTCTTTTTGAAGTCATAAAAATTCTCTCAAAACAAATTGTTTGAGTGTATTTGAGCCTGTGATCGGTTCTACTGACACACATTGAGTGGTTAACATCAAAGACTTGGCTAGTGACTGAGACAGGCACTTAACTTGGGTCTAAGACATTTGTTTTGAAAAATTTTATTTTGGTTTTTGTAGAATTGTCAGTTGTCAAGTATCAGCTTTGCATAGGCCTGGATTTGATGAATTATTTAGAAAAAATAGTTTGATGCTAATATTCTTAGATTCTAAATTTATGTGTCTATGTATGTGTGTATATATATATATATATATATATATATATATATATATAGTAAGTTGCTCTTAAAACAGGAACCCAAGTAACATTAATGACCTAAAGTTGCCATTGATATGTATCCTTTTCATCTTGCTGTTTGGGACAAAAAAAATCTAGTTGTCATGCTGTTATTTTGGAGACATGACTCTTGCTTAATCATTTTCTCTTCTCTCCCATAAGATTATTGTTGCGCTTTTCAGCTTAAAAATGTTTCTTTGTACAAAGAAGAAAAAAAAGTGATGCTTATATGAAAATTCTAGACCTGTAGTGATTGTAGCTCCGGAAACTTTTAATTAAAGCTGATTTTTCTTTATAGCATAAATTTAGAAACCTTTTCATTTTTGTCCAAAAAACTGATATTCCCAGTACAGCATTATCCACACTGATGAATGAGAATAAAAAGCAAAAAAAAAACAAGTTTTGCCTTGTCTTAATATTCATTAAATGGAAGGCAAGGAATTTGCTGTGTATATTCTTAAACACTTTTTGGTATGATACAAAGATAGTTGAACACTAGATCAGATAAAATACATTCAGTTAATGCTTTCTTCTAACTCGTGCTTTGAATTTCAATACATGAGTGCATTTGTAGAAAAGATTAAAAAGATTTTGGTTAGCTATGAAAATCTTTACTGAAATGGTTGCATTTTCTCAGATAACTTCAGATATGATATAGTTAAGTAGGCTTGTATATCTATTGTAAATATTTGGCCTGTACTAACAGTTTATGTTCAGATAAAAATATAAGATTTTGATAATGGTTTTCAAAACAAGTATAGAATCTCGACTTGAAAGATAAGTGCAATATGATCTTTATAAAACTCTTTTCTCATTTGATTGTTTGTATGAGAGAGACAAACATATTTTATTGTTATGAACAAATAGATTTATAACAATCTGTTCATCTTCTCTCTTTCTCATGTAATGGCAACCTCCCAAATCATTTTTGATAAAAAAAAAAATATTCCTACTGTAGACTAAGTCCTTTTCAACAGCCTGTTTAAATCTTAACGTTTTTTGTTTTTTTTGTTTTTTTTTTTCTCCTCCAGGTTAACTCTACAGTGCCCATCGCTTCAGAAGTGTTTAAGAAGAGAGGTGTCTATGACCCAAAGAGAATATTTGGCATCACCACTTTAGACATTGTACGAGCAAATACATTCATTGCAGAAGCCAGGGTAAGTGTATCTTGAAAACTAGAGAACACAAAAATAAAACTGTATTCCTCCTTGTATAATGTTCATTTTGTCTTAAATCCCTAATTGTGCTGTCAAATTTTTTAAAGAAAGCAAATCCCTAGATGTAAAGTTGTCAAGACAAGATTAAAGAGTATCAGAAATTCTGAGTTGCTTGGATTATAAGGTTTAGTAAATCCAATGAATTGTTACTCATTGGTTGTAATAAAATCTAGCCAGTTGGGATTACCGTAATTATTTGTGTATAAAAATGCACCCTTAACTTTAGACTATGGAAGTCTGGGGAAAAAATTCTTGTGTATAATACACAATGACTCATTAGAATTTATAGTAACTAAATTTAACCTTTATCAGTTCATATTGACTAAAAACAAGAAATCATATAGTTTACATTGTCTTAAAACACAATTTACATAGTATTAATTGTATAATTTTCTGAGGATCTTTTGTAGATAATTTACATATTTTACTTCAATAAATCAATTTTAAGGAAGGTTAATATTATCGCTGTCTTATAATTGTTACATTTGTATATGAAATGTGTATATATATATATATATATATAGCTACTTTTTTGGGGGAAGTGACATCCCAATTGCATTGTGGCTTATGTAACATCATAGTAAGTTTGAACTCTAGTCATGCTATTGCATTCACTTTTGGACTAATACCCTAGGGAAAAGTATGAACTTTATCCCCCAGTTGTAAGTTAAATAGCACTATATGCCATTAAACAAAAACTATTGTCAGAAAGCTAGTATAAGTTTTAGTTTATATACATTTTTATTTAGACCATAAGGTATCCAGGTTTAAAATTCTGGCACAAGGCTACAGGTGTGAAGATTGATATTTCTGCACTTCCAAATAATTTTGGAAAACTTGCTCAATGTAGCACTTCTGTTGGAGCCAAATATATTTAATGTTTAGCTTAGTCTGGCACAAGGCCAAATGATGAGTAAATGTAAGTAGAAAAGATTGTGAAAGATTTGCCTGCTTTAAAAATTAGCATTCAAAATCCTGATTTTTTTTTTTTTTTTTTAAATTTGGGCTTAAAAGCCAACACTGATAGGTAAATATGTAGCTATCAAAGATACAAAGTCTTTGAATGTGTCAGTACTGATCTGCAGCCCATCCAGTATCACCTAACTGACCTCTCACTAGCCTAGTCAGCTGGGCCTGTAAAATACACTGACTGCCTCTCTACACAGGGGTTACCGCCACCAAAAAAAAACAACAAAAAACAAATGTCCTGGATATAACACTAAACAATCTGATGGTGAGATTCCAGTCCTAGAGCTTTGGGGAATGTGGAGTATCTCTTCATTGCCATTGCTCCCAGGTCCACTCTGACTTGGAGTGGTAGCACCTGACAGGGTCCTATCTATAGGTCGAATAGAACTGTTTGACATTTAAACTGAGTGCAAACAAATGACTTATGTTGAATTGTTAGGAATAGAACTTTGACTATTTAACTGCAAATGAGTGTTTAATTGAATTGTTAGTGATTCATAGCATTATTTGGAGCCATTTAACTGTGTGCAAACAAATGAGTAATGTTGAATAGAATTATTAGTGTTAAATAGCTATACTTAAAATTCTTTAACTGTGTGCCTAAATTGACTTATTGATATTACATAGCATTTACCTGTGTACAAATGAATGAATAGTATTGAATAGCAATACTTGTAACCACTTCACTATCTGCAAACAAATGATTAATATCGAATCAAACTATTAGTGTTTGATAACAATAATTGATACTTTTTAACTGTGTAGAAATAATAGCAATACTAGTGTGCAAACAAGTTAGTTCTAAAGCATTTAAAATTGATATTACTTACAAACTATTCACTTTCAAATCATATATGTATATTCATTTAAATGTATGCAAACAAATGACTGCTAAATTGTTACTGTTACATTGCAATACTTGAAAAACCATTTAACTTTTACATAGCAATACTTGAAAACCATTTAACTGTCTTCAAATAAATGATTAATAGTAAATAGAATTAGTTAGGGGTGCAAGAATACACAAACACAGTATACAAAAAGCAACTTTGAGTTTGCCATTAGCAGATTTAAATGTACTTCTTTCCCCCAACCCATTGAAAACCAAAAAAAAAAAAATAGTATTCTGATGAATGGGATATTTTAGTATTCTGATGAATGTGATATTTTGGTAATCTGAAGTTCTGGATGCTTTTTCTGAGTTTGGGAAAGTGACTAACTACACTGGACTGAGATGCCAAACTCACCTGATACTCTCCAAGTGCTACTCGCCAGATTTGCTTCTATGGCTTGGAGCACACTCTCAGAATTCAGTTTTACACCTTCCTGACCTTGCATGATTGTCAAAGTTCTTGCAACCTGAGCAAAATTTCTTTAACCATCAGGTTACTGTACTGTGATCAATTACGCCTTCACCTTTTGCACAATAAATGTTTTTGGCTGCTTCAAACTTGTAAAGCATAAGTTTTTGAATTAAACTGTTACATGTTCATCTGTGTGGCTTTCAAATCACACATGGAGTGATGCAATGCATAACATAATAGCACACCAGCTAGCATGATACTACCAACCACAGTTAAACTAATTTGGTCACCACAAAGTAACATATGCCAAAATCTTGCAAAATCTTTAACTCCTCTTAGTATTTCTAACCTAAAAACATCTTTTGTAGTTGTAGATTTTCTGAAGCCCATTTTTCCTTATTTAACAGTTATGAAATGATTCAGATGTTTAAATAGGATTTGTCTGAAGATTCACTTTGCCATTAATGTTGATTAATGTGTGTGTGTCTGTCTTAAGGATTTTTTTTCTTTTATTTAGCTATTGAACTGCTATCCTCTATGAACATTTTTTTTTTCCCCCAAATTACCATCAGTTATATTTTGGGTACTAAAGTTGATTTTTTTTTTTTTTTTTTTTTTTTTTTTTTTTTCTCTATGCAGAATAGATTGTATTTTTCTGAATTGATACTCTCTACTCTACCCCATACCACCCCTAAAAGCTTTACCCAACAATCATTGCATAACTACAAAAATCTGCCCCTCCCTACCTTTTCATTGTGGGCTTGCTGATTAGTCGTGTTTTTACTTGTGACTGTCATTGGAGACAAGTAACAACCTGTGTGGTCTTCTTGTTCTCTTTTGTTCTTTCTTTCTATCTGTTGGCCTGGACAGTAGAATACGCTGATCCTCTGCAGAGGAGGCTGTGAGTGGCAATCCATGATGCTTTAGGATGGGATCCTGGTGACTGAACCACCTGTGACTAAATCCATTAAGAAAACTAGCCAACAACACTCTACTGGTGGATGTCACAAAAAAGATTTATTCAGACCGTCTACTTGAACAGAAATCTGTTTTTAATCTTAGAATAAAAACCTATCCTCCACAACTTCCTGAACTTATCAAAGAGTGCAATGAGATGTCCAGATCTCTCCCTCTGTACTCTAGATGAGATAAAAATCAACCTTTTGTAAACAAGGTGCCCAAAGAATCTCCATCTAGAAAAATGACCAAGTGATTCAAATAAATACATATGTTCTCAGCTTCAAAACTCCATGGAGGATCGTCCTCCTCATGGTGTAATGGTTAAAGTGATGGACTGTGGAATTGTAGTGAGTGAGTTTGTACTCCAATCACACTGTTATGATCTCTTTCGGGCAAATACCCTTGGGAAAGGTATGAACCCCCTTATCCTCCCAGCTATGGGTTAAATAGTACCACTACTGTTCTTCTCGGAGAATAGCTTTGGCATTAAATAACCTACAAAGGTTGATATGCCATTAAACAAAGCAACCAAACCAAACCATCAAAACTCCAAAAACCCTTAACAAATTAGAAATAAGATATATCATAAGTAAAGTTGAAACGTACATCCCAAACCCAATCATATGTCATAATAGTCTAAGATTTGGGCACCACAGAGAAGAATGCATCCACCTGTGACATTACTCCCTCGGCCCCCATGTTACATCAACTTCTTCAACCATTTCTCTTTACGGCCGGTGATCAACTAGTGGTTCCGATAGGGGCATCGCACATTTCTTTACCGCTACAAGAATATAATCGAGGGAGCGGGAGAAAACTAACAAAATGCTTGGGTTAACTCAAGTGCAGAAGGGAAGTTATTTAACATTGTGCATTTGTAGACTAACGCTAGCGTGGGTTTCTAGCGAAAATTCTACAATGCTACTGGAATGCCGACTCATCTTGACTCACTGCTCTGGACCTCATCTCATCCGACTGGTCTCTCTGCTCTGGTGTCGACTGGTCACTCGCTTCACCCTTCGCTAACTGCCTTCCTCAAGCTCCTTTGTCCAACTCTCTCTTCTCACGTTCCCTTACCCACTTCCGTTCACCCGAGATCTCGAGTCCAAAACCCTTTGTCTGGTTTCGCGTTAAAACAGACAAAGGAATCATCTGCTTGGCGGACCACCTACATAGTGTTAAAAATGTAGAGAAAGCAGAACAGACCACATAGATTGTGAACAACCACAGAACTGCACAAACTGTAAACAAAACCATTCAACTGATTCAAAAGAGTGTGGAATATGAGGGGGAATATGAGTGGATATTGGGAATAAAACACGCAAAGGATATCTTGTACCAGGAAGCAAGAAAAGTAGTTGAAAATTCCTTAGTAACAATAACATATGCAAACCGTCAAATCCAGCAAGAACCCAATCCAAAATCAAGGAATGACCCATTATGAGATTACTAATAAAAGAACTTAAAATACTAATAGAATTGCTTAGAGTAAGCTTGACCAACCTGACAACCAAGATCCCTATTGAACCAGATCCAAAAAAGAACCCCTAACCCCAGACTAATGCAACTGAAGCCCGGATAAATAATATATATCAAGTAAATATTTCAACTAAAGAAACTAATACAAATGGAAAAGCATACATAGGTATTGCAAGTTTAAACTGAAGATTTAGATATTACGACTGCCTCCAATCATTCAAAAATCCAACTTTGAAAAATCAACTTCCCTATCTAAATATTACTGGTGTTTGAAAGAACTAGGACTAACACCTATTATAAATTGGAAAATAATTAAAAGATCTTCCTTTACAAACAGTTTACATGGTAGGTGTAATTCATGCTTAGACAAGAAAATATGTATATTGAAATATAAAGATAGGAACTTACTGAATACTAGGAATGAGTTGATAATTGAATGTAGATATAGAAATAAATTCTTAGTTTAATTAATTAGGTGATTTACAACTTAATTCTAAATATTGATGTATAATCAAAAACTTGATTAAATAATAAAATAATTTAAATATATATTTTTCCAATAAAGAATATATTTAATTTTAAAAATAGTATGAATATACTTTCTTTTTTAAAACAAGGATCATAAAATAATATATATATTTGATAAAAAAAAAAAAAAATTCAAACTTAATACTATAGCCCTAAATGTTAGAAGGAACTATTCCATGTTCTACACCATTTAACTCCATTAAATAAATTTATATTTGAAACTGCTATTTAATTTAATAATTATACTAAAAGTTAAGAATTATTAGATATGTTAATACAATATCTATTACAATATTAATCTTTTACTTATTATGGTTAACTTAATAATTGATATGCTAATTGTTTCATGATTAGAAATACTTTTAGTAAATTAATATTAGCATTGATTTATTATTTTTAGACTACGTGGATTATATTAATCTTTTATAGTACACAAATTTAAGTACGAATTCAGGGTTTTTTTTTTGTTTTCTAAATTCTAATTGAGTCCCAAGCCACAATTTAATTTTTTTCAGTATTCAGGGTTTTTTTTTGGGGTGGGGTAAGTTTTATTATTTAGTAATATTTAAATTAGGGGCAACGGGGGGGGGGGTTTGTTTTTTTTTTCTAAAAAAAAAAAAAAAAGAAATGTTAACATTTCATGTAAAAAAAATTTTTTTAATCAAAAAATTGGAAAGATTTAAAATGTCATATTCTCTTCTTGGCGGAAGCAATGTAAACCTGCCTAAGTTATATTTAAATAAACAACGGTATTCCTTTCACCATTAAAAGAGGGTAACTATAGCCATGAAATAAATTTATAATGATGAAACCACAGAATTAAATTTTTTTTCTTTGTTTTATGATATATATATATATATAATTTTTTTCCTTTTCCTCTCCATAATCTAACACTTTCATCATTTGATGGGATCACAGAATCAGCTTCAATTGTGTGGTTGTTACTGTTCTCACACCTTTTTGCATAAGTCATACCATGCCCTACGTTATTAGTTCGTTTTTGATATAAAATGGATCAAATGCCTTAAAATGTGATCAAACCTGATAAAATTAGTATAAATAACTAAATTAACTATCACTGTACCTTAAAGAATACTAAAAACACATTTGAATCGGTTTTTTTAAGACTAATAGATACAATGAAATATTATTTACCTTGTGATTTGCCTTTTAAAATGCTTTAAGTCTAACAGCAAATACCTTACAATTAGCATAAACAACAAATGGAAGAATACAACTCTCATTAAGACATTAAAAAACTAAAGAATAAATAAAAGATGGTGGACATATGTAATGGCTTACATTTGTTTACAATTTTTCAACATAAATATTTTATTCAACAGAATATACTTTTAATTTTTTTTTGTAATTTGAATTTCATCTTTTATTGTTTTTATGTATTTATTTTTATGTCCTTTTTATGACGTAAGTGACATTTCTGAACAATGTAACATTGGACATCATAATGTTCACTGAACTGAAATCTAGTCAAGAAAAGTGATGTAAAGATAGATTTGATGTAGGCCAAGATGACAATATTTACTGTTAAATGGTTTTTTTTTAGTTTTTTTTATTGGTCTGTTCCAAACCTTTTTTTTTTCTTTTTGTTACAGGGCCTGGATGTAACTAAAGTGAGTGTTCCAGTCATTGGTGGACATTCTGGGGTGACTATTATCCCACTGATTTCACAGACCACCCCACCTCTGTCTTTCCCTCAAGTAAGTTGGTTAATTCTCTCTCACTGTTTCTCTCTGTGTGTGTGTGTGTGTGTGTAATAAATATATATATATATATATATATATATATATATATATATATATATATATATATATATATATATATATATATATATACACGATCCTCAGATTTTAAAAGGAGAATCTTGTTTGAAACAATATTAGATTTAATTTACTACAAGTAAAACTGATTAAAAGAAATTACCTGGGATTGTATCTATTAAAAAGTAAATTTTTTTTTTTTTTTTTTTTTTTTTTTTTTTTTTTTTTTACTTTATCTACCACTATCAGTCCTGCTCAAATAAATATCTACAGAATTACATTCACATCAAATCCCTCCATATCAATTTTCAACCAAGAATCAAATGTTTATCATTTTCTACACCTAATTGTTACTTCCTGCTGCTCTTGGATTTAAGTGAGATTTACACACTTTTCTGAACTTTGATCAGTTATGTTTTGCAAGTGACAAACTGAAGAAGTATGGAGAGAGGGAGGGGTAGCACAAAGAAAATTTACAGTTTATGAGACCTCAAAATAGCACTAAAACCCCCCATCTTACTGATGCCCTTGTAAGGTGGATTTTCCTGTAAGGTATAAATGAAAAACACCAGGAAAGTTATAAATTAGACCACATTGATGTTGATACATATATGAAATTATTTCAATGATAGTTGAAGTTAGCCGTTATTTTTCTTTAGATTTCAGCTGTTTCTGTCACTAAATGCTTTACTTATTCCTCACCTTATTTTCTATATTTTTTATTTTTCCTCAGGAGGAACGTGAACGTCTGTCTAGACGTATCCAGAATGCTGGCACAGAAGTTGTAGAAGCCAAAGCTGGAGCTGTAAGTTCTTTCATCTTCTTTACTCTCTCATTTGTACACCCATAATTCACTTTTATTGCATTTGTCATAATCTGTTTTATCACATCCTTTTATCCTCCCTCCTTTCAAGCTGTCAATAATTCTGCTGTTTAACTTGATTACTTCTTGTGACCCCAAAAAAAGAAATAAAAAAGAAAAGGGCAAAATGACTTTAACTTTTCAATTATTCAGTTTTGATTATTTCTTTATTTCCATTTAAATTTCTGTGCAACTTGTCATTGGGGGTTAGAATATGCCAACTATATACCAAGGGAGTAAGACCACCCCCTTGTCTTGAGTATGACACTAAGCTATATTTAGTCTTGCAGCTCCACTTCTAGAGTATTAAGTCGCTCCTTTCTTGCCATTATTCCCAGGTTCACATTTATGAAGATTTGCTAAAATTTAATAAATAAAATAATCTTTAAAAAAAATTCTTCTTTTTTTTTTTCCCCTATGACTTAGTAGGTTTGCTATTTGGACAATTGCATCAGCCATTCCTCTCTTAGCCAAGTGGTAAAGCCAGATGGTAAGGAAAACCAGACTTCCCTTGGGCAAAAAAAAAGTTTGATTCTCACTGGAGGCTTGCTGTTTGTTTGCATTTATTAAATTTTAGCAAGTTCCAAAAGTGAGGAAGAGGATTTGATGTTTTTTATCTCCTGCTGCACTTGAAAGCTGTTAGTTGTAATCCTAATTTTTTTCCTTTTTTCTATTCCCCATTTTAAACTATTAGCAAAGGTTTACAAACACATCTTTGTAAATTTGTTTTTACTATTTTATGTGATATATTTTGTTTGTGTTTCAGGGTTCTGCCACCTTGTCTATGGCCTATGCAGGAGCTCGTTTTACTTTCTCAATGTTGGAAGCTCTGTCTGGAATGGAAGGCAAGGTTGAATGTGCCTTCATTCGATCTGATGAAACTGAAGTCAAATATTTCTCTACGCCTCTTCTGTTGGGGGTAAGTAGTAAATCATTGTTCCTTTTTCTCTCACACATTCTCATTTTGAATGAAGAAAAGTGACTTTTATATTCAAAGAAATTGAATGCAAATTCAGTTGATTCAATTAACTGATATTTGCTACAATAGCTATTAGAAGGAGAGGCTTTTAAATGCTTCAATTAAATATTTGAGTTGAACTTTTTGGTCTCCAGATTGAAAATGTCAATCTAAAACTTTTCTTTCTTCTTTTGTTGATAGAGGAATCCCCATATTGTAATGGCTTAAGTGCTTGACTGTGGCCTCTAAGTTGGAACTAGTCACGCTATTACATTAACTTTCGGGCTGATATCCTTGGGAACAGTATGAACCCCCTTATCTCCCCCTAACTATGAATTAATAGTATCACTGCTGTTCTTCTCCAAGGCTAGCTTAGGCATAAAATAACCCATGAAGATTGATATGCTATTAAACAAAGAAACCAAACCTGTTGTGTGGAGTAGATGTCCTCTACTGTAAATAGGTTTGCCCTATTTTTTTTCCAATTATCTATTTTGTGGACACCTCCAAATATTCACTGAGCTGAGGAATATTTCGGTTTTACATGAAATAATTTCCAAATTTCTCAGTTGTTGGCAGGGGATACAATAAGAAAAAAGTGGAGTGTCCTGATTATAACACTGTTTGATGGTGAGGCTCCAGTTCTGAGGAGTGTGGAGTACCCTTTCATTGACATTAGTCCACTTTGACTCAAATTGGTAGTACCTGTTAGGGTCCCATTTATGGGTCAAATAGATCTTTAAAAATCATTTGTATTAGATAGAAGCATGTGCAAGAAAAAACTCTCAAACAACTATCTCAGGGAAGCACACAGTCTAATGGTTATTGTCATATGAAATGGATACAGACTAGAATTCAAATCGTGGTGGAGGTTGTTAGCATTTCACAGAGCACTAATACCCATGCGAAAGGTATGTATCCAACTATCATCCCTATCTGTGGGTAAATAAGGCGGACTGGGCTCTTTAACCTTGTTATAGCAACTTGTCTAAAAAGAAAACTGTTAAAACTGCTTAAATATTGACCTTGTATCACATCTTGTTCATACTGAGGTGTAAACATAGTCATGTATCACTTTCCGAGACCTAAATTCTAGCCTAATATTAAGGTGTCACACCATATGTGAGATATATACTTTGTGTGTCAATTGGCCAAAAGTAGGCAGAGTTTGTATCTTATGTAGTATGGCTAAAATGTAAATCTTGGAAAGTCATAAAATGCCATTAAACAAATAATCAAAACCCGTTTCTAATAATTTCTAAATGTTTTTTCTTTTCTTTCTCCCCCCTCCTTTTATTTTTTAGCCGAATGGTGTTGAGAAGAACCTTGGAATTGGCAAACTCATTGAATATGAAGTTCAGCTGATAAAAGAGGCATTACCTGAATTAGAGGCGAATATCAAGAAAGGAGAGGATTTTGTGAAAAGTATGAAATAATGTCCACCTCTTGGCTAAGATGAAAGTGAGAAAGAAAGAAAAGTTGGAAGGAAGCTGCTTGTCATTGTTAGATCATGTCAGATTACCCCCCTCTACCCCTGACACACCTATCAGTCAGTCTCACTTTGTCTGCTTGTCCCTTTTGGGAGACTGGCAGTTGAGTCCCATGTTTATTTTGGACATATTGACTGGCTTGTCGGAAGGTGTGTAGGGACATTTTAGTAGAATGAAAACCATTTCACTGCATTTTTTTGGCAGCCGGCAGAGCAGTTTGGGGTGAAGAAACCAAAAAAAAAAAGAAACTCCATTTAAAAAGAAAAAAAAAATGTTTGAGTAAAACAAACAAAAAAAAAAACACCCTGTTAAGTCACCTGTGATTAAAAAAAATTTTTTTTTTTTTTTTTTTCTTTTTGCAGGCGTTAGAAAACAAAAAAAATTTTTAAAGACAAAAAATTAATAAAAACAAAAGAAAAACAAATTTTCTTTTTCTTATAGATTTTTTGTTTTTGTTTTTTTGTCATAAGAGTGCTTTATTTATTGCTACAATTTACTTAAGCCATTTATAAATCCAGTACTTACATTTTTTTGTAACATTAATTAATCATACCACAAGTGACAACCCAAATAGATTTTAGTTTATCATTATTGTAATTTTCAATGAATGCAATTCTGAAGTTGTATATGGCTGCAAATGTCACTTTTTAAACTTTATTTTTAGCAGAAAAATAAGTTGACATTTATATAAAAACTTGATAATATTCTATAGGAGAAAAATGGCCAAATTTTTATGCAAGAAAGGTTGCCTTTATTGGGAATCCTTTTTAGATGAGGCTTCTTAATCTGAGAATTAATTTTTTTAAATTTAATTTATTGCGGGGGCCCATGGCACAGCGGATAGAGGCGTTGAATTTCTATGGTTCCAGGTGAGCATTGTCAGAAGATAGCGGTTTCAATTCCTACCCAAGCCGGCCAGAGGTTTACTTGGTTAAAAACGTGGTACGATAGACAACAACTATGGAAGGCAGTAATTACTGGGGATACAGTGACAAGACTCAGCATTCCTATCCGAAGTCGTAGTTAATCACCTGAAGAAGGCCGGAGGTGAAATTTGGCTGAAATGTAGTGAAAAGAAACAACAAAAAAAAACCTACCAAGATGAGGACAAAAATTAATTCTCAGAACAAGAAAGGTTGTGTAAGATTTTTTTTAAGGATAGTTATTTGCTTGCTCTCTCTTTCTCAAGTCTAAAGACAAAGTATATAATTATATTAAGTAACTCGTACACACATGGGGTAGGAGAAAAATAACACCTGGCTCTCTTGGAACAGGAAAAGGATTTCTTCAGTAGCAGCAGCAGCAGCTGCTTCAAAGCTTTGGAATTAATGGACATTATTATTGGCATTATGATCAGGTACTTCTCTGCTCAAAAGAAAACTGTACTCTGGAAATGTCAGAAGATCCAGCTGGTAACACACAGATACAATAGTGTCTACTTTCCTCAGGCGACTGAGAGTGGATCTTGGAAAACAGAAAAAAAAACAAACTGTGCAAACATGATCATCATATTGGAATTAATGGTGGCCTGGAAGGTAGAACAATTTAGAAGCAGGTTGTCGGGTGTTTGCTCTGCAGGGTCTGAACTAGAATTGGTATAACTAACTACTAAAAGTGGAGACCATTAGAATCATCACAGAATCAGCAGAAAAAGTCTCAAGGGGGGCTTTAAATAAAAAGGATAATTGTTGGGAATTGATCAGTCTCAGCTGGTTCCCCTGGACAAGGAAGTCTGATATTGAATCCTATTAGTCCTGTAAGAAATGTGTATTTATGAAAGTAACTCTTTATACTCATACAATAAAATATTTAGTTCTGTTCAAAAAGAAATCCAAAAAACAAGTCCTCATGACGTAATTTTATTGCTGTGTAACCAAACAAGAGGGAAGGCATGTGTATGCAATAGAAATAAAATTTGGTCCATTCTACCTCTGATAGTATCCCTTGTAATTTTGCCAGTGGCATAAAAGGGCTTTCTAATTCCTTTTAACACCCCTAAAAGAACACAGCTGCAAATGAGTTGTATCAGTAAAGTTAGGGTGGTCCATATCAGAGAAATGGTTAACTAATGAGTCAGTAAATAACTACTTTTCAAGACTAGACAAGATTAGCTTAAAAGCACACTGTGAAAATCAAACTCACAATGGTCTGATATTCTTGCTTGCTAACCCTTTTATGCCCTAGTTTTGAAAAACATGAAATTTTCAAGTCATTTAAAAAATATATTAGATAAGAAAATGAAAATTGGTTTTGATATTTTGGAGGTAGTCATATTCTCCTCAATTTTTTTTTTTTTTTTTCATTCGGAGCTTCTCTAGAATCCGCCCCCCCACACACACACACAAAGGATCTTACCTCATACAGTCTCATAAGAGTTGTTACATTTGCATATAAATCTTATACACTAAATATACCAACTACCATTTATACTCGTGTAACACAATTTTCTGTGACCTAAATTTTAGCCTAATATTTGGGGGTTGCACCATATGCAAAATTTGTGCATGTAAAGTCTAGGCCGACTGATATGCCTGCAATTTTCAGCAGCAAAAGTCAATAATCCCAGATAATACTTA
The DNA here is from genome assembly GCA_963585895.1 of Sepioteuthis lessoniana. NCBI lineage: Eukaryota > Metazoa > Mollusca > Cephalopoda > Myopsida > Loliginidae > Sepioteuthis > Sepioteuthis lessoniana. The sequence goes on along the minus strand of OY757933.1, from coordinate 54,373,600 downwards.
AGTATTATGGGACAGTAATAAAGAAACAATTTACTAAGCTTTTTGCTTAGATGGGGCACCCAATAAGAATCAAACTCACTCATGAAGGTTTGCAAGTCTAGCTTGCAAACCATTACACCCCCTGAGGTGGCCTGGGACAGTAATAAAGAACATTTTAAAACTTTAAGTGTAAAAAGCTTTTTTGTTTTCTAGCAACAAGTTTATAGTTTCGGGTGGAAGACACCCACAATTTTTCATCCCTAAAAGTTTTTTTTTTTTTTTTCTGTGCCTAGGTTTCTACACTGATTTTATAGAATCAGTGTGATGGCTAATCTGATGAAAAAAAATTGCAGTAATGCATTTCATTCAGGTTGACGTGAATGTGTACCTCTCCCTGCACATAAGACAGTGGATGAAGAAAAAATATAAACAGTTGAAGAAAGGATTTCAATTGAATTCCTTTAATTGGTGTCCCCATCAATTTTCATTTTAAACCTTAAAACATAGAAAAGGCCAAATTTTGTATATCGAAAACTTTTTTTTTAATCTTAGTAGTGGAAGTGGGGGTTAAATTATCCAATAAAGTAGAAAAGGGAGAAATCACTATCTTAGCTTAGTGGTTAAAAGAACATTATCCTATGTATGTAATATATAGTTTAAGGTGCAGATCAGGTGCAATATTTTTTTTTGCATGTGTATAATATAATCTATTAACCAAACTGCTGACATCCTATTTTAATATATCGGATTGCGTCAGTGTAGATGTAAGGGACTTAACTCTGTTTTTGAGAATCAAAAACTTCACGAATAAACTTTTTTTTTCGAGTTTTGAAAAAAGAAGCTGAATGATGGTAATATAATTCCAGGGATTAAGACAGACTTCACTTTTGGGAATTTAGACTGAGGAGGACATTATTCATTCAAGTGGCGTTTGCTTGCCCCGAAGAAGCTTTTCTAATTGCAATTGACCCACACTAGCCACAAGTTTTCGGGTTAAAATCTCATGTCCTGATTTTACAGCCAAATCATAAGCTGTTTCTCCACGGTCATTTTTCTTTTTCATATCAGCTCCACACCTACAAAGAAAAGGAGGAAAAAAAGGAAATTAACATTGAATAGATAAATGGTAGCTTCAGTCTGCTCCTAAAATTTGACTTATTTTTTAGGTTTGGGATTTTGAGATCAGTTCCTGTTAATATTCAATAATAGCTTTAACTTATCTATTTTCTGACCCCCTTTAGGTGGATTTATTCTTGTTATAGTGTGGACAGAAAAAAATTCAATCTCATGTTAATAAAAGGATTTGTATTTGTTGTAGAACTGATTTAGAATCAATGTGATTGACACTAGATAAAATGTTTCACTTGAAGTAGGTCAGAAATGAACCAACCAAAATAAATCACAAAATATTAATAACAATTCTGTCAAAAGTTTTATAAATATTAAAAACACGCCCAAAACTTATCTTTCAAAATTGATTGAATATGAACTTGTCTCAAACAAAATGAACTAAATTTTTTATTGCTGTATCTTTCAATGACATTATCTATTAAGATGAAATATTATAATTGGTCCAGGTTAAAAGTGCAGTTAGAGTAACCTGAAGTTAAAACTATTTTTTTTGGCTTTGGCCTGTTTACCTACATTGAAAAATAAGGTCTAAAAATTTTGGCTTCAGGCTACTCTTACTGGACTAAATCGGTTACTATTAATCTTAACTCTTAATCTTTTATTTCATGCTAATATTTTTGCTTAGGTTTTATTAATCCATGTTGACCCTCATTGTTGTAGACAAATGGTCCAAATCTTTTGCCACCTGTCCCTATCAATCATCGCCATGGATTAGTAGTCCAATTAAATTGTGATAAAAAGCAACAAAAAATTACAATGAAATGAAGAGTAAATATTGATAATGATGGCCAATAAGGCTTTATCTAAATAAAATGAAATTCTCCCAAACCAGTGGATCCCATTAGGACATGCTAAACTACTTGGGTTCAATCTGAAAAAATAGAAAAGTTTTGTTCTTTTTGTCTCCTCAGGCAATTTGTTAGTTTTGAAAAATATTGATTTTAAAAGAAAGTGGAGTCCTGTTTACAGTATAGATACAATGTTGAAGCAATCACTAACTTTTTCTTAGTTTTATTTACAAATATCAACTTTGAAATGTTGCTGACGTCATTGAAACTTGAGCCTTGATAGTTATCTCCCACTCCTATTAGGGATTTTTTTTTCTCTATGGGAATAATGAAAATAAAGACAAGGGCAAGATAACTCACTAATGAAAGTCAGATCATTTCAATAGAATATTTAAAATCTGACATTGAGTAGAGAAAGGTCTTCAGAATGCTAAGCAATAAAAAGTAATTGAAATTTTTTTTTTTTGTTCTTGTCTGGACAGGACACATTCGATTAAGATCTGCCATCATAAGTAATTTTAGATACAAAACCAGTCAATGTCTGTATGTTTAGAAATGAAAGTCTCCTTATGAAAATGGTTTTAAAAAACCTGGACAATTATCATTACAGGCATGTAGTGATCTCATTAGACAAGCAAATTTTACTTACCCAAGTAAAACCTCTAAGATGTCTAAAGCCCCAGGTCCTAAATTCACTGCTTCATGGAGTGCTGTGTTACCCTGGCTGTAAAACAAAACAAAAAAACTGATTTGAAATAAAAATGATAATTAGTTAACTCACTGTATTCAGTAGGTTCCATTTTCAATTCACTTTCCTTGTCAAGATGAGGGGGTGTCCTCGTGGTGTAATGGTTAAAGCGATGGACTGCGGAATTGTAGTATGCGAGTTTGTACTCCAGTCGCGCTATTATATTCACTTTCAGGCAAATACTCTTGCGAAAGGTATGAACCCCCTTATCCTCCCAACTATGGGTTAAATAGCACCACTACTGTTCTTCTAGGAAAATAGCTTTGGCATTAAATAACCTACAAAGGTTGATATGCCATTAAACAAAGAAACCAAACTTGTCAAGATGATTTCTGCACAAAACACCAACGGAAGACAAATTCCAAAACAAAAAAAACAAATAAACTTATTTTATTATAACAGACTTGAAGGATCAGTAATGGTTTGGTTTTGATGGCATATCAACCATTGTTGGCTATTTAATGCCAATTCCTGTTAATACATATATATTAAATTTATATAATTTTTAAACATCTTGTTGATAAAATTTTTAAACAAACCTAGACTTATTTTGTACTCAGTTTTAAGTATTTCAATCAAATACAAATAATTCCTTCTATTTCTAACAATTCAATTTAGCATAAGTCATTTTTTTTGCACAGAGTTTGAATATCAAATAGTTCTATTTGACCCATAGATAGGATCCTATCAGGTGCTATCACTTTGGGCCAATGAAGGGGTATTCCAGTTTCCCTAAAGCTCCAAAACTGGAGCCTTACAATCACATCCAGGATACTCATTGGGGAAGTCTTACTCTTCAGAAGAGATACAGTCCATGTATTCTACATCAGTTATTTCAAAATATGAAATTAAAAACGATAAATAAACATTCCACAACAGATTTTATCATTTCTGTTTATTCTTTGCTGGTTCCGTTACAAGAAAAATGAAGCATGAGACATGACTCCTCATTAGGCAAGCTGTACTACAACAAGAATTCAAGGTAATTTTTCATAGAAGCTACCTCAACCATTTCCACTAGAGAAGAGCATACATTTAACCATCTGCCTTAGAAATAGGGAAATGTTAATTTTTTTTTTTCTCTCTCTTCAGTAAAAAGATCTTTTCTATAAAAAATTGAAATCTTGGTATATTATCACTGATATCAATGTGATTAACACACTGTTGCAAAATAAACTAAAGAAAAAATGAATGCTTAAAAAATCAATGTATTCAATGTGAATGGCCAGGAAGACCTGGGTTCAATCCCAGGTCGAGTCATACAAAAGACTCAAAACATGGTACTTGATGCCTCCTTGCTTAACACTCAGCATTATAAGGTACGGATCAAGGGTAAAGTGGAGCAATCCGGGGAAAGGAGTAGCGCTCTCCCCTACACCTTGGTGTAGTAGCTATCAAAAAGGGAGCCTTCAGGTCATCCTCAACTAAGGTCATCAACTTTACTTATTTATTGAAAAAAAATTTGAATGTTTTCAAAATCTGAAAATCAGAATGTTATTAATTTTTCTTTGAATTTCTATTTTCTTTGAATTACTGGTGTATAATCAACAATCTAACAATTAAATAATTTCATTTTTCACTTTTAAATGGTAAGGTAATGTTAATAATGACTCTTCAGCCTCATCTGTCTCTGAATCTACCAGTACATTTGCCAGTCACAAATTGTTCTGCCCACTAACAAATTCACAGCCTTATTATAAATTGCATGCTCCTTACTGTCCACATCAGATATATATTCTGTTCATGCATTCGTTTCTTGGAAAAATTGCATACGACAGACAAAACATGCCAAGCACTGAGGGCTTTTTGCCATGGTTAAGTTGGACTTTCGTCACACTTAAACTCTAAGACAAATCTTGTAATTCACAATTCATAAATTCTTCATCAGTCAAAAATAGAATAGCCCGTAAGCCGTTTGAGGTTACTGATTGTTTATTACTACGTCCGTCACAATCACATCATAAAGAATTAAGCATTTTTTGGCCAATCAGAAGGCACCATAGACCAAAGTTGTGATCACTTTCTTGATCCCAACAAAAACAAATAAATAATACCCCCAATAGGAAACTTCACATTCTCACAGCCCCCACACATCTTTGACAGGCAATAGTTCCCCTCAATGACCAGGTACAGATAACATTCAGAACATATCCCTTTGAGACCAAGCCACCAGACAACACATGAAGGACAGCTAATAAGTTTATCCTTGAACACTTAGTGAGAACTCAACTATTGTAGGTGTAACAGACATGCAGCAACTTAGCTTCTTCATAACCTCTTTGAACTATCATATAAAAAAGAACCCTCTTTGTACATTTCTGTATATAAATTTCATCCTATTGTTCTTAGCATTTCTTCTGCTCCTGTCATCAAACAGACAGTATGATATTTCTTAGTATAGTCAGTTGCTCCTCTTCCACACTCACTCTCTCTCTCTCTCTTGAGTATTGTCATATACTAATATAACAAATATTTACTAAGGTTAGCCTTTTCTGGCATAAGGCCATTATGAGTTGCCCAGTGTAGATCAAACTACCATTAACTTACTACAAATTTTTGGAGGTGCCCGTGGTTATCGTCGAAGGGAATGGACACGGCGACACGAGAATAATTGGATTCATATCTTTCCCAAGGGTATTAGTGCAATGTGAAATGCATTCAGTCCAGGATTTGAACTCGTGTCGCTGTGTCCAATTCCTGCGACGATAACCATTTCACCACGGGCATATATGTGTGTGTGTGTGTGTGTTTTGTAAAAAATATTTTTATCTAATGATATGGAAATTCATTCCCAGACAATTATTTGTTTTATTTTGTTTATTTTATTACGAGCATTTTTTGTTTGTGAATGGAAATGAACACTTGAGTAACTGTTATATAAGTGATGAAATGCTGTGTCTGTGTGTTGGGTTTGAAAAATCCAATCTCCAGTGTTTCAAATTTAAAAATATCATACAGGTAGCATTTCAAATTATCATCTGCTTTTTGCGAGACAAATTAGAAAGAAAATTAGACTGATATGGTTTAAACGTATTTGACCTCTCTCTGGTTTTTCATAATGTTAAAGAAGAATCAAAATTTAAATATTTATAAAGTTATGATCATAACTTTTAAAAAATTTTAAAATCTACTTATTTTTTTTAATCTCAAAAACCTTCAACTGTATCATCCGAATTTGCAGATGATCTTCATTTTATCAATATCAGAATTTATCTTTTATCTGCCTTATAACTTTTAACAGTTAAATCCCATCTTTTTCTGCACAGAAACTATTTGCTATCTTTGTAGAAAAATTAAAATAGAATTTATCAAATTTTGATTGAGGAAAAAAAAAAAGTTATTATATTTTGCTTAAAATTGGCAATAATAATTTTGTAATTTTGATATTAATAATATTTTTTTTACAATATTTTGCTTAAAAATACAGAAAGATTATCAAAGTTTAGCTCATTTATAATGTTGGCAAGAATAATTACTATTAAGCAAATTATTTAGACAACTGATTCCTCTCTTAGGAAAGAGATTGATCTCTCTCAATTTTTAACTGAAAAATGTAGCAAAGAGAAAAGATTAGATCAATACAACAATCACCAAAGCCTATACTTCTTTCTTTGAAACCATAATAACAGAGAATTCAGTGAGAATCAAATTGATGTCAAATACTTTTGGAAACATACTAGATATATAGCATATATTATTCCACCTGAAATAACAGCAAAAAAATTTAGAATTCTGTCATACTCAGAATGTACAATAAAATTTGGTTTAGTTTGTTTTTATTTGTTTGATGGCATATGAACTCCAAGCTGTAACCATATCAATACTACAGTACGGTTGCACTACTTTAACAAAACACCCGGAGAAAAAGCTAAATAGGAACTGCACAAGAATGCTGCATGCTGAACAAATCTTAGAAGCAGCATCCTACAAAACAGCTGTAAGACCACTTACCTCCCATCTCACAAATTATCCAAGTAAGATGAGAAAGACATGCTGGGTACAATTGGAGAAGTAAGAACCAACTCATAAACAACATTTTCTCTTGGACTCCTACACATGGACACACCAGTGTTGGCAGGCCAGCAAAAACTTACATTCATCAGCTTTATACAGACACTGGATATCAACTTGCCAACAGCAATGTCCAGTAGGGATGGATGGAAAAAGAGAGTCAAGTGTACTCTCAACTGATGATGATGATGATGATATCAACTTCTTAATGGTAAATTTAATTCATTTTTCAATGTTTGAATGTAATATTTTCATTGTTTCATTGAATTCTTTTTAAAATTGCACTTTTTGGTGAAAAAAAAAAAGGAAAAGATTGAGAACTTTAGTCAAAATGGAAATACCAAAACAAATAAAAATGACTTACATTGAAAGTGGTCCCTTTTGATTAATGACAGCACCGGCTTGAATAATAACAGGGATACAATCTTTGTGTTTGTTCTTCACAGCTACACACAACACTGGAACTCCATCTTTATTGGTGCAATTTGGATCAGCACCCTGAAGAAAAACAGGGGGGCCTTGTTAAATGAGTAAACTTGCATAAAATAAACAGAAAAGATTTTTTATTTAAAACTCCTTTTGTATCTAAGGAATTGAAAAAGAAAAAAAGAAAAGGAATTTTAGAAGAAAATCATTGGTTTTTCTCATGTTCTACCTCAGTATCACTTTATAAAACCTATATTCCATCTGTTTGATGATGTATGATGGTTGGTTTCTTGGTTTCTTTGTTTAATGGCATATCAACCTTCGTGGGTTATTTAATGCCAAAGTCATCCTTCTAGAAGGACAGCAGTGATGTGATTTAACCCATAGCTGGGAGGAGGGTAAAGGAATTCATACCTTTCCCAAGGGTATTCATCTGAAAGTGAACGTAATAGCACGACTAATGGAGGTGCCCGTGGTGTAATTGTTATCGTCACAGGATATGGACACGGTGATACGAGTTCAATTCCTGGACAAGACTGATTGCATTTCACATAGCACTAATACCCTTGGGAAAGGTATGAATCCAATTATTTTCCCTCCAGCTATGGGTAAATAGTAGGGCAGACTAGGTTCTTCAGCCTTGGTGAGGCAACTAGTCTAGGAGAAGGAAAACTCTGAATTCAAACCTGCTAAACTCCGCTTAAAAAATTGACCTTGTGTCATATCCTGCCCGAGCGGAGGAGATGGGTAAATAGGAACGTAATAGCACGACTGGAGTTCTAATTTGCTAACTACAATCCTGCAAATCAGGGCTTTAGCCATTACACCACAAGGACACCCCTGATGATGTATGAGTAAAACTTTAAATTACAACAACTTAATGCCCTTGTGAAAGGCATGAATCCATCTGTTCTAACCCAGCTATGAGTAAATAGTTGGACAGATTGGGTTCTTTAGCTTTGATTTGGGAAGCAGTCAAGAAGAAAAACTCTAGATTCAAACCAGCTGTACTCCTCTAAAAATAATTTTTTGTGCCATATCCTCTCAGTAGCAGTGGGGTTGGACGAATACATACATCAACTGGATTTCTAACCAAAACAGGAAACAATGCAAAAATGTATTTAGAACTTTATAAGTGCTACACTCAAAAAAACAAAACAAAACAATGTCTGGTTCTTATAAAAAGCTTTAAAGCACACCAAAAATTGTTGTCAATCTGGTGAAAGTTCAAAAGGATTCATTATACACAAATAGATTAAAACTACTTTGTTGAGTCAAAAGTTTTGCAACATAAGGTAGTCAAGGTGTTTTTTTCTATTTTGTTTTTTTTTTAACTTAGGGTTCAAATACCAACAACAAAAAGCTAAGATAGATAGATAGATGTGAAGTAAGGTAGTTGTACAGGAGTTGATACAGATAAGACCAGATCAAATGACTGATTGACTGATTCTAAATGCATTTCAACTATCCTACGTTCATTTTATGCATAGAGGTTAGGGAATTATGTTCATATTTACATTTCTTGTGTGGTTGTTTCTCTAGTTTTTTTTTTTTTGCACACGGTCCAATTGTATGTGAATAATCTTTAAATAGATTTATTTGATTCATAGATGGAACACCTAACACTCCCCTTACTCTAAATCAGAGTGGACACACAAGTAATGGCAATAACAGCATACTTTACACTCCCCAGATCTCCAGGACTGGAACCTCTCCATCAAATACAGTTCAATGTCATACCAAGGACCATGCAATAAACAGATCAAAGAAACAGGCATGCAGAGAGATAAGAAAGGATGGTAATATGTATTTACCCAACCTCTCCACAATAAAAAGAATGTGGCACAAGGTCAATTTTTAAGCAAAGTACAGCAGGTTTGAATTTGGAGTTTTCCTTCTCTTTGACTGGTTGCTTAACCATTGCTAAAAAACCCAGTCAGCCCGACTATTTAAACATAGTTGCAGGGAGAACAGATGGATTCATTGCGTTCTCTAGGGCAGTAGAGCAAAGGGAAATGTAAATAGCCTAATACAGAATTTGGATCTGATTTGTCAGTCCATTTTCTATGATTTTACCAATTATGCTATCTATGCCTTTAGAGAAAAGAGAATAAATGAATAAAAGACCAGACTTAACCTTTTCCTCTCATTGACTTTAAATTGCTTTCACATACTTACATGAATAAAAATACAGCCTCATCCAGGATTTGAACTCAGGCTGCCAATTCTATTTCCTACAATGATAACCTTATACAAAGAAAGGATGAAAGTAAATAGTAAAAAAAAAAGCTACAATATATCTCACTAACCTCGTCAATAAGTTGCTGTACTTGGGAAACATCTCCTCCTCCCTTAGCACCAACTTCCTTTAGGAGTTTGCGATCAATGGGCTGCAAAAAAAATTAAAAAATAATCACTGAACTTTTGGCATGAGGACTTTTGAGGAAGGCGAAAGAGTTTTGAGAAAACGATGAAGGTTAGCAATTAAAGAAGTTTCTAAATTTGAACAACAACGTTTAACTTAAAAATGAAGATTACTTCCAGGTCAGTGGAATGAACAAGGAATTTTAATAAGTAAAATAATTGATGTTATAAGATGAGTTTCAAGGGAACAGTTCTCCTAATCAGCAAAGCAAACCAGCAGAAAAGATTCCCTTGATTCTCTTTTTGTTATCCATCTCAATCGGTCATTGTAACTGCACAAATCTGGCTGAGAAGATAAAAGTTAACACTTCATACTGATATTTATAATTTTTCATTTATTTACTCTAAACACCATAAAAATGTGTTGCCCAGTTGTCTTTGTCAGACCAACATAAGCAAGGGACAAACTTTCTTTTATAAAATCTTATCCCGGACTGGGCAGGTTGAATGGATTCACCATTCCAGTCTTCTCTACCAGTCTTTTTTGTTGTGACATTTTCATTACTACTTGTTGCTGTTATTCTTTTTCTATGTTCTTGTTGATGTTAACCGCTATCAAATCAATTTCAAATTGATGAGCATTGGAGCAAATCAATGAGCAAGTCCTTTGATGTTAATCATTGTTCTAAGCATCAAATGACAATCCTTTCTCTTTTAATTTACTTCATAAACACTAGGAGAATTCCTAGTAGTGAATATGCTACACTTGTAATATAATGGCCGAGGGATTTCGTTTTATGCCTTTGGGTTTAGTTAGGCTGATAACCTTTCGGCTCAGCACATGGGGGTTAGTTAGGTGCAAATTTGAGCGCAGGTGTTCACGTGCATGTGCGGGCGGAGCAAATATATCACTCAGGGATGTCACAATAGCCCAGATGAGAAATGGGGCTAGCAAGTGCGAATGACGTCACGCACCGGAAGCGCGCGGAGGATTTGGGAAATTTTGAAGAAAGTTAGTTGAGTTGAGAACTAGACTTCGAACGAAAAGGGTTGACTTTCACTTGCTCACAGAGGCCTTGGGCAGGTGTCGCACGAGATGGGGGGGCAGATGAAAAAGCCAGAATAGAAAGAATGTGTATCTCTCTCCCTATGTTAAAGAACCTTTAAACTCAAAGGTAATAAAAAGTTTCGTACCTGAACTGAGAAGTCGTTACGTGTTTTTCGAATTTCGGGATTCCTATGTTCTATCTTTATAGACATTCGATGTACGTTTGACACACAGCCATATCATGGCTATGGTACAACACTGGCCACAAGAAATAACATATACATTTCCCAAACAATAAACAATGATAAGTATAAAGTGACTTTTCAGCAGCTATTAGAGCCATCATTCTTGGCAAGTCTTCTGGATGGCATGCAGTGTCTGCAAAGAGCTGATGAATGTAAGATTTTGCTGGTCGGCCAACACTGGTGTGTCCATGTGTAGTAGTCCAAGGGAGAATGTTGTTTATGAGTTTGGCCTTACTTCTCCAATAGTGCCCAGTATGTCTTGCACCTCTTACTTGGATAGTTTGTGAAATGGGAGGTATATGGCCATAAAGCTGCTGTATTGTCAGGTGCTGCTTTCAGGATCTGTTCAAAACAGCAGGTAACATTCTTGTGTAGTTCCCATCTAACTTTTTCTGCAAGCGTTTCATTAAAGTCCAAGCAGTGCAGCAATTCAGAACTGACATGGTTACAATTTGAAAGAATCCCCACTTTATTTTATCAGGGATCAGATTTCCATATGTTCATTAACCTGTTAATAGCAGTCCATACCATCATCATCATCATCATGTTGTGCCACTGGCACGGATATCCCTGACCCTCTCTCGCCACTTTTCCCTATCGCTCATCACCTCAGGCAGGTCTTCAGGGATACATCCCATATCCTCACATAGCTGCTGTATGAATGTTCTAGCTGGTCGTACTGCTTTTGCTCGGCCATATGTGGGGGTCCATAGGAGTACATCACTTATGAAGTCCATACCATACCCATACTGAACATTTCTAATATGCCATATTTCATGATATATATATATTGCAGAACATGTGGTACAGTCATAACACCACCCTATAGAAATTTGGAACTAAACACAAGGTAATTAATTAACACTACACCCATCTTGATACCATTTGCTTTTTTCTTTATTTGCTTTAGTTTTATTTGCCAAATTTCGAATCATTTCAAATGTTTGTCATGGCACAGTCGTATCAGCTGATGTGACATTTGCTCAAAGACACTTTGGCATGGAACAAAATAAAGGTATTTGACTGTATGCAGTATTTTATAAATCTGAACAACTTGGATAATACAAACCAGGGAAAGTGAAGGAATAAAAAGAAAAAAAGTGCCATGAATTGCAGATTGAACTGGAAATTGCTTTATTCTCAAGTTAGTGTAATCCCTTTAAAATGCTCTAACAAAAATGTGCCATTTTTGTTAATTTGATAGTCACAGAAAAAAATTGGATCATTACAATATACATATTCAAATTTTAAAAATTTTATCTGCCAATTTTGAAATCATTTCAAATATTTGTCATGGCACATTTGTATCAGTTTGTAGTCAAAAAAATATTGATGTGTTGGAACTGAGAGCACAGTCAAATAATGCTTGCTGGCATGCTATAACTGATAAGAAAGCTAGGGACAAGGAGAGGTGTTTTCTTATAGGAGACGTGTCAGATTTCTTCTACTGACTGGTTAGGGAAGAGTATAGTGGTTGGTTGCAACAAATTGCCTTCTGAGTCATTGCTTACAGTCAGCGTATTTCTGGTCTTGTAAAGTTACTGCATTAACTTGAGTTAGTGAAATAAACACATAACAATCCAGTTAACTAGCAAAGCAACCACTCCACTGAGGGGTGAAAAGTCTTTCCTTTTATTCCCCCATCGCACATCTCATACAAATGTGATCAACAAAAGACTGATGTTGAGGTGGAATTAAATTCTCTGGATGTTGATTCAACAACAGCCTCATGGATTCTATCCTGGCAAGTATAAAAAGGCTCCCACTGGTCATTACACGACATCAAAGGAATTGGTGAGTAATGAAGGAAAGTGATAAGATGAGATAAGAAAAGTAAGAGTCCAGGAAGAGAAAGGAAAAGAGAGAGAAGCAGAAAGAAAAGTAGCAAGAGAAGGCCAGAGAAAAACAGCAGGAGGAGGTGGAAAGAAAACAGCAGGAAGAAGGAAAAGTGGAAAAAAACCACACAATGTGATGTTTGCCCCAAAATAATTTTGCACAGAGCAAAGTAAAGGCACATTTAACTATTTGAAGCATTTCATACACCCATAAAATCTGAAAAAAAATCATTTGGAGACTTTGATTTCAAAAACCTATAAAAATTAGAGAATTAATTTTTTATTTATTGCGGACTTTTTGTCCTCATCTTGGTAGTTTTTTTTTGGTTTTTTTTTTGTGTTGTTTCTTCTTCACTACATTTCGGCCAAATTTCACCTCTGGCCTTCTTCAGGTGATTAACCGCAATCTCGGATACGAATGCTGAGTCTTGTAATTGTATCCCCAGTAATTACTGCCTTCCATGGTTGTTGTCTATAAAAACTTTTTAAAAAACTACCAAGATGAGGACAAAAAGTCTGCAATAAATAAAAAATTAATTCTCAGATTAAGAAGCCTCATCTCAAAATGATTCCAATTAAAGAAAACTATAAAAATTACTATTAATAAAAACTGGGTAAACATTTTCTTTCTCATAACATTTTATTGAAATTTTTTGTCATTTTAACTGGTATGTGTTGATGAAGTATCTGGTCAGCTAATGTTTACCCAGACTCCATAGACAGTGCATGTAGCCTAACATCATAATACTCTAGTATAGGCTTTCTTAAAGTGGTCCATATAGATAACTACCTCAACATAATGAATAAAAGTATGAGTTCACAGGGAATGAATTTACTAGTTTGCATATATATATATATATATATTCAGGCTAAACTTGATTTATACAAAGTCTGCTTTGGGCTGACACTACTTTCAGTATTTTGCAAATTTGTTGTCTATAGAGCAATAAGAAAGCATTTTGGACATTATTTGTTTATCTACATAAACCACTTTGAGAATTTGAAAGGTTTTAAAGCTCAATCAAGGATCTTCTAAACATAGAAATTCCTGAAGGGATTATTTCTCCATTTCATGTCTAGTGGAAAGAGCAAAATTTAGATGCTTTTCTCAAGGAATAATTTCTTAAAATGACTTTACATCATGAAGCAAAGACTATGTACACATTTAGAGGGTTTGGATATTACTAGATGAAGAAAAAACTGTAGCAGAATATGCCAAGCTTTCTGCAACTGTAGAGCCAATTTTACTAGTTTTAACAAGTTCATATATGGTGGAATCTGGGTTTAGCCTGGTGCATTATTTACAAAGTAAACAGAGAAACACTTTCAATATAGAACACGGTAACTTGTAGCTCACACTCACAAACTTGCAACCTTATATTCACAAGATCACTTCAATGCCCACCAAACCCATCCTTCTCATTATAAAAATGATTAAAAATTAAAGACATGTTTGTATTTATAGTTTACTGATTCTTTTCTCACACAAATTGTATAAAACACTGGTAAATTAGTTATATTTTGTAAAATAATATTCAATTAATTTTTTAAAGGGACGGGAGTGAATGTAAATAAATTTTGGTTAAAAGGGGTGGATCAAATAAAAGGTTTAAGAAGATCTGCTCTGATATTATATAAAAATATAACCAATTTATTTAAAAGAGAATTCCAAGAACTCACCGCCAGTCTGTTATCGGTGCTTTTTTTAATAGTCTTGATTCTTCGCGTTTTCTTGGTCTTCTTAATTTTTTCTGTCGTGGAATCTTCTGTTGTCTCAGAGACTTAGAAAGAAATTTAGAATTAAAAAGTTAAAAGAATTCACCTTTTTCATCATGTGATTGGTCAGTTAGTTGTTTGGGTTTTATAGTATATCAACTTTTGTAGGTTATTTAATACCAAATCTATTTCTTTACAAATAATTAGTTCTATTTCAAAGAATTCAGTTTAGCATGAGTACTGTTTAATTGTCAAAAACATTTCTATTTCAAGCTATTCAGTTTAGTCAAATAGTTCTAATTCAAATAATTAAATTTAGTATAAGTATAGTTTTTGTCCACACACAGTTAAATGTCAAAAAAGTTCTATTTCAAACAATTCACTTTAGCATAAGTACAGTTTCAATGTCAAAAACTGTTCTATTTCAGGTAATTCAATTTAGCAAAAGTACACAGTTTAGTTCTATCTGACTCATAGATAGCACCCTATCAAGTTTTACTACTCCGGGATAGAGTGGACCTGAGAGCAATGGCTATGAAGGGGGTGCTCCGCATTCCTCAAAGCTCCAGCATTACTGGAACCTCACCTTCAGATTGTTTAGTGTCATATCCAGGACACTCATTCAGGGAGGGAGGGATCTTACTCCTCTGCAGAGGTATAGTTGGTGTATTCTACAGCCCCAGCCAACTGGGCAAATGTGATTGTCATTGATGGCTTTTTTATTAGACCTTGAATGTGACAGTTTGATTGGGTGCAATAAATATTATAAGCCCTGTTAATGAAGGTAGAACATTTCACTATACATACTGAGAATTTTTCAAAGATAAAGTACTCTAACCATCATATTTTGGTTCATTCATTTTCTTCTATGACTTTTTAAATTATATCTTACCTACTGTTAAGATGAGTCAAAAGTTTTGCAATATTTTGGTAGTACATGCTAGCTTGCAGCATGTACATCACATGACCAAAGCAGTTCAAGCTATGAAAGATACCCAATGGGTTTAGTAGTATCATGCTACTTGGTGTGCTGACACATTGTGCATTGCTTGACTTTATGTGAGATTTCAAAGCCACACAGATGAATGTGAAACATAGTCTAATTTGGGAACTTATACTTTACAAGTTTAAACTGGGCTATAACACAGTCAAAGCAACTAAAAACATTTGTTGTATGTAAAGTGAAAGGACAGCTGATGTCAGTAGATTAACCAGATGGTTAAAAAAAATTTCACTCAGATTGCTAGAATCTCAATCAAACAAGATTAGCTCAGCTGAAAAACTGTGAATTCCAAAGTCTTGCTCCAAGCCATAGAGGCAAATTCAGCAACACTTGGAGGGTATAAGTCAAGCTCAGCATCTCATTGTCCAGTGTGGTTCATCACTTTCATGCCTAGGCAAAAAACATCTGGAGCAGCTGAATTGATTCTCGTGCTATCAAAATATTGCAAAACTTTTGACTCACCCAAATATTTTAATGTTACAATCATATATTGATTGGTTAATATACTATAAAACCCAAACAACTGAATTGAGTCTCATGCTATCAAAATATTGCAAAAATTTTGACTCACCCAAATATTTTAATGTTACAATCATATATTGATTGGTTAATATACTATAAAACCCAAACAACTGACGTCGTTTTCAAAATTGATTTGGACCAAGAGTGTTAAACACACATCCTATGGGCCCAATCTGGCTCATGACTATATTCAGTTTAGCCTGTCGCTAAATTTTATCAAATTTTTTTTCTAGTAATATTTTGACACTTTTATCCATTTACATTGGCTTACACTATCAAGAGGATATTTCTAGATTCAACTAATATTCCAAAATCTGAACTTAAAATGACAGATTTATTTACTTTAAAGTTATTACATCAGGTGAGTCATCAAAATTCAATAAAACTAAATTACAGTTAACAGCCATCATGATTCAAGACATGAAATAGCTGCCAAATAACGGATATAGCAGATTTGAGAACCACTTTTTGGCAGTTAGAGTTTTGATGCATCATGTATCCTTTGCTTAACAGGAACTCACAACTTTTGAAAAATCACAAATTATTGGATTAAAGGAATTAATGTCAAAGCATTCTGATGACACTCGACCTTTAGCCAAAAAAATCTCATACATACACACAGACATATATACAGGTACACTTCATGCGTTTTATATATATATTACACATACAAGCACACTATATCCATATGTACACACTCATTCAGGTACACTATATATATATATATATATATATACACTCTATCAATATATGTAAACACACACATATGTATGCAGGTACACTATATATATATATATATATATACACACTATCAATATATGTAAACACACACATATGTATGCAGGTACACTATATATATATATATATATATATATATATATATATATATATATACACTCTATCAATATATGTAAACACACACATATGTATGCAGGTACACTATATATATATATATATATATATATATATATATATATATATATATATATATATATACACTCTATCAATATATGTAAACACACACATATGTATGCAGGTACACTATATATATATATATATATATATACACACACATGTATACAGGCACACTATATCCATATATGCACTCACATATACAGGTAGATTATATATATATGCACACACACAAAAGTTTAATCTTACTTACGTTGGCTAGATTCACTACGAAAACTTTCCAAAATGTTTCCATCAGTATAAGGTGATATGTAGCTGTCTCTAGCTGGATTGACTGTTAAGTGACCATTAGACATGGACGGCTGTGGGTCACACAAGGCAAAATTCAGAGTCAGGCTAAGTTCATAGGCATCCTCATGCACAGTACCAGAGACCAACTGCCCAAAAAAAGACAAAATTCAGTTTTTAATTTTGCTTATCAAGAGAAGAAAAGTCAAGCATTTCCTAAATTCATCTGTCTGTGAATTTAGTTTAAAATGAATTACTCAAAAATCTTCAACATTTCCCCAAAATTGAATTGACTGATTTTAACTGCATGTCAGCCTGTCAAGGGTTATTTTAGTCCTAGAGGTTAAAGAATCACATTCATTGTACATTTTTTGTGTAGTTGTTTCTTAAGTTTTTTTCCCACAGTTATATGATATCAAGTACTCCTATCTAATACAAATAATTTGCATATAGTTGCATGCTTTCAAGATTTCTTATCAAATACTAATAATCCATACACAAAGATATAGTTTCAAGTAATTATTTCTATTTAATAATAATTTGTTTGTACACAGTTATATGGTTTCAAGTAACCAATAATAATCCTTAAACAATTATAGCTTCAAGAAATTATTCTCAGTACAAACAATTTAGTTCTATGGCATCAAGTATTCCTACTGAATACAGATGAATTTCAAACATCTATTTGATTCATAGACGGGACTCTAACAGGTACAACCACTCCAATTCAGAGTGGAACTTGGAGTAATGGTAATGAAAGGATACTCCACACTACCAAGATCTCCAAAACTGAAGTCTCACCTTTAGATGCAGTTTAGTGTCATACACAAGACACCCCTTTTTTTGGGAGGGGTCTTACAGTCAATGTATTCTAAGCCCTGCCAACAGGCCTACCATAATTAAAGATGAAAAATTATACCTAAAATGGGAATATGAATTATTATTGAATAGAAATAATCATTTGAAACCATATTATTGTGTATAGATTATTAGTATTTGATAAGAATACTTGAAACCATTGTTCCCTCAGCCAAAAAAAAAGTTGATATAAACTATTTAAATGACTGGCCATGTTTGATGGAGTCTTTTTTATAAACAGAAAAGAGAATTAAATACACACACACAAAAAAAAATGGCATATAGTCAGTTTTTAAGCCACCCCAAAATCTCTACAAAATTAGAGGTAAACTTATATGTGAGGGCTAATATACAAATCCAGAGTGGTCAACCAATAGTAAAGGTTTGGATTTTAGCCCCACCATATAAGTTGCCCCCAATTTTGTTTAGATTTTTCAGGCTTAAAAAGTCGATTTATAAGCTGCAATTTACGGTATATAAGTGTACCATATTTCAACTATAAAATATTAAAACAATAAAAACTCATGACTGAGCTTCACATTGCCGATTCTTGAGTTAGCAAATATTCAATACAGTAGACCTATTCAATTAGTTCGTTTGCTTGCTATTTAAATGGCATATCAACCTTAGGTTATTCAATGCCAAATCTATCCTTTTAGAAGGAAAGTAGTGGTACTATTTAACCCATAGATAGGAGGATAAAGGGGTTCATACTTTTCCCAAGGGTATTTGTCTGAAAGTGAACGTAATAGCATGACTGGAGTTCAAACTCATGTACTATGATTTCAGTCCAGCACTTTAACCATTGCACCATGGGGACAACCCCCTATTCAACTAGATTACCAGAGGATCAGTAACATGACACTCAGTCAGGAATTTTTATCCTATTTTTATTATTGTATTCTTAGTTGAAATATTATAATATTGCTATGCATTGATGGGTATAGAGCACTTTAAAATCATAAGTGATATACTCCTATGGACCCCCACATATGGCCGAGCAAAAGCAGGACGACCAGCTAGAACATACATTCAGTAGCTATGTGAGGATACGGGATGTAGCCCTGAAGACCCACCAGAGGCGATGAACGATAGGGAAAAGTGGCGAGAGAGGGTCAGGGATATCCATGTTAGCAGCACGACATGATGATGATGATGATGATGACTGATTAAAATACTTTTAATATTAAATTTAATCAGATGAGATTTGTTGTTTTTAATTTTTATGTATATATATATATATATATATATAAGTGCTCGTGGTGTAAAGGTTACTGTTGTAGGAAATGGACATGGGGACATGAGTTCAAATCTGGGATGAGTTGGTTTGCATTTTCACATACCACTAATACTCTAACAAAAGTTATGATTCCAACTATTCTCCCTCCAGCTATAGGGCAGACTGGGCTCTTTAACATTGCGATGGTAAAGAGTCTAAAAGGAAAACTCTGAATTCAAACCTGTTGAACCCTGCTTAAAAATTGACCTTGTGTCACATCCTGCTTGTCCAGAGTTGGGCGAGTATATATATATATATATATATATATATATATATAATTTTCATCATACAACGTGTGAAAACATATGCAATACCCTGCCCTCATCAGCCGCCAACCAGGGGTGATAACACAGTTTCGGTAGCTCAAGGTGGTACTGCCACTCCTGGCGCTACCAAGCAGCTTTAGCCACCAGACAGAGTATTTAAAAGAATTATATAAATATATATATATATATATATATATATATATATATATATACACCAGATCAACTAAAAGCAGAGATTACATTGGACATTTGTTCATCTTCATTTTTAGTGTGCAGTGTGTGATTTTTTTTTTATAATGCATCTACTTTCAGCCATTGATGTCATAGCAACCGTTTCTTGATGTGTAATCACACAGGAATGGTGGTTCCACATGCATTTCATTCATGCTGAATCTATTTGGTCGTTTTCCTTCAGTTTTATCTTTTTTATGCGTTACTGCACCAAAGCACTCTAGACAAATGTCATATATAACTCTGCAGAAATATATATGTATTTCTGTTTGATTTCTTTGTTTACCCACCTTCAAGGGTTATCTATCTAGTAGATTGAAGAACAGTAGTGGTACTATCTGACCCATAGCTGCAAAGTAATAATGGGATTCATACCTTTCCTAAGAGTATTCGTCTGAAAGTGAATGTAAAAGCACTACTGGAATTCAATGTCATAGTCCAGCACATCTGCCACTACACCATGGGAACTACCTCCCCTCCCTGATATATAAATTTTTTTTTCTATGCCTGATGATTGTTGTAATAAGACAGCATGAAACCTTGGGTCACAGATAAACATCCATGCTATTAAATATTTATAAAACCTAATATATATTTATTCATTATTATTATTATTGTTTTATAATAGCTCTATCACAGATATTGAACACTCTCTAAATTATACCACATTTGGTCTGCCAAAAATGCGCCAAGTGAGATAGTGACAACCATACACTGTTATATATGTCTGTGTATGTGTATGTAGAAGTCTATGTCCATATAAACATACAGATATGTGAATGTATATATAAACACAAACATACAAATTTGAGATATATATTTATCTATATAAAAGTGACAAATGTGTACATAGAACGGATTGATGGGCTGGTGACCTCAGGTACAAGGGTATGAGTTATCGAGTTCTTATTTAATTCATATACTGTTCAACTGTTTCAATGATTACACAGAAATTTTCAAGTTCATGACTGTTTTATTGTTTCAGAAACTTCTTATTCAGCATTTGTTGAGAAAATCTACAAAAATCACTGCCAATCATGCAGTCTATAGGATATTTACTAATGTTTCAGTCTATATGACCATCTTCAGAGCACTGTAATTAATGTTTAAAAATAAATAAATGAAATTTTAAAAAAAATTTTTTTTTTTCATTTGAAAATTATTTTGTCAGATGAAACATTAAACATCAATTACATGACCCTGAAGATGGTTGTATAGACTGAAACATTGGCAAATTTTGTACCAAGAATACATCCTCTGATTGGTTTGGTTTGGTTTAATGGCATGTCAACCTTCATGGGTTATCTAATGCCAAGGCCATCCTTCTAGAAAACCAGTAATGATACAATTCAACCTGTGGCTAGGAGGATAAGGGGGTTCATACCTTTCCAAAGGGTATTTGTCCGAAAGTGAACATATATAGTGCAACTGGAGCTCAAACTTACTTACTGTTGAACTCCCTACATAGTGAACTCGCCCTCCTCCAAAAATACATGTCAACAGAGCGTCAGAGGGAGTTGACCAAACCCACGTGATACAATCACATGTGATACCACTAGTGTAGTGGACATATAGTCGCTACCCCACTGGATTCTTAGCTTCCTATTGACTAACAACTGTTGAACCAGGTTCACTTGTATCTTGTTTCTGTTACTTGAATATATATGTTTTTCTATCTACCTTTTTGTGTTCCCCATGTCTTTCTTTTGCCAGCATCACAACACTTACTATGATTCTGCAGTCCAACACTTTAACATTTACACTACTAAGACACCCCCACAGCCTCTGAATATTTTGTTTTTCATATTTTATATTAAACATACCGTCAGATTTATTTCTATCTTTCTCTCTCTTATATATATATACACACACACACACACACACACACACACACACACACACACACACACACACACACACACACACAATTAGAATTTAAAGCAAAAAGTGTTATAAATCAGTAAAATGCAGAGCTCTATGTACATAATGCAGATCAATATCATAATATTTCAAATATAAAAAATAATTATAAAAACTCATGATCCTAGAGGATCAGCCACATGAAACTCAGTCATTAGTTTTTACTTTGCTTTATTTTATTCTATAGATGAAATATTATATATATATATATATATATATATATATATATATGCAGCATTACTCATAAATAAAATACATTTCTACCAATTTTCTTCTAAACCAAAAGATCATCATCATGAAG
The DNA here is from genome assembly GCA_963585895.1 of Sepioteuthis lessoniana. Taxonomy (NCBI): domain Eukaryota; kingdom Metazoa; phylum Mollusca; class Cephalopoda; order Myopsida; family Loliginidae; genus Sepioteuthis; species Sepioteuthis lessoniana. The sequence continues at coordinate 54,351,729 of OY757933.1, read as the reverse complement.
TCATTTTGATAGCATAGATTCCCCGGATTCTCTCTCTCCTGCCAGCAGTCTCTATTATCCATCACTATTGGCAAGTCCTCCAGAATTGATGAATATTGGTCTTTGCTGGTCAGCCAACACTTGTATATCCATGTGTGGGAGTCCACAGTAAAATTTCACTAATGAGTTTGTTCCTGCTTCGCCAGCAGCGCCCAGTATGTTTTGTTTATCTTAGATGGTTTGTGTGATAGGAAACAAGTGGCCATACAGCTGCTGTTTTGTGGGTTACTGCTTCCAGGATTTGTTCAAAACAGCATGCTGCATCCTGGTGTAGTTCCCATCTAGATTTTTATTCAAACCAGGGATACCAGGATTCTATTATTTCTAATGGAACATTATATAATCAAAATGAATATTATTAGGTATTATTTATTACCAAAATCTACAGCATTGAAACTCTGTAACCAAAAATATGACTATATTGCAGTAAAAGAAAAAAAAAATACAGCGAATATCTATGTATTTTTTTTGGTTATAGAGTTTCAATGCTATAGAGTTTAGTAATAAATAATATCTAACAATATGTTATATAATTACGGAATGATTTTCTTTATATTAATCATTTTTCATTAATTATATTTTATCATTCGGTTTGGTTGGGCTTTGAACTATTCGGCTCTTAGTGCAGGTGCACACACATTGAGTACAGTTCACGCTCGCGTGCAGAGGATATAACAATCACAAATGTCATAATAAAAACCCCAGATAGAAAATGTGACTGGGGTGTGAATGACGTCATTCCCAGAAGCGATGGGCTGAGAATTTGGTGATTTTGAAAAAGAAGTTAGATGAGATTTGACTCTGGGCCGGGCCAGTCCAGCTGGGGGCTACAGGATGCGCAGCGCATTTGTTGGGTCAGATAGTACAGTTAGCATAGTAAAAATTGTGTCTCTTTCTCCTCGTGTCGAAAAACTAAAGTCAAGAAGTTAATAAACATTTCATACCTGAACAACGGAGAGTCATCAGTGTTTCATATTTCCCTGCACCAATATATTTAACAAATATCAGTTTTGATTTATGATGTTCCACTAGAAATACTAAAATCCTGGTTTAGGAAATAACTTTTTATAAAAAAGATTGTCAGAGCTGTAATTATTTATGAGTGATACTGTAAATAATATCTAATAATATCCATTTTGATTGTATAATATTCAAGTAGAAATCCTAAAATCCTGGTACCTTTGGTTTAGGTTTGGTTAGGGTTTCTTTGTTTAATGGCATATCAACCTTTGTAGGTTATTTAATGCCAAAGCTATTCTCCTAGAAGAACAGTAGTGGTACTATTTAACCCATAGCTGGGAGGATAAGGGGGTTCATACCTTTCCCAAGGGTATTTACCTAAAAGTAAACGTAATAGCGTGACTGGAGTATGAACTCGCTTACTACGATTCCACAGTCCATCACTTTAACCATTACACCACGAGGACACTCCCCCCTTTGGTTTAGAAAAAATTTAACTTTTTATATAAAACATTGTCAGGGGTGTGCTAATTTATGGGAGTGATACAGAATATCTGTATGTGAATACATTATGGAATCTGTTGCTATGGAATTTTTGGTTGAAAGAAGATGTTTCACCTTTCCCATCTTTGGTTCTGCGATGAGAGCTCGAAACTCAGCACAGTTCTGGGCGTGAACCTTAAGGTGTTGGCAGATGTGTTCAATCTGCTTACGCCAATAACCTGGAAGGACATAGAACACAGAATAAACATTTTCCACACACATAAATGTTTAACTTTACTTTGTAACTTGTAACACAAATCTATGGATATCATCAACAGTACATCTCTATTTTATTTACGGCTCAAAATGAATATGATACAAAAAAACACCCAGCAGAATAGAAATTTTTAAAAATAACTTTATGTAGGCTGTTAATACAGTAGATTATTTACTTCCTTCCATTCAAACTCCGAATATTTATAATTTTGAATATTTTGAATTGCCAAATTCAATATGGATTAACTGCTTCCAGGAAAATGCATCAAAATGTCAAAAATAAAAACAAGTAGAGAAATGTCTAAGTTTGAAAAACAATGCCAACTTCCTTGACCAATCAGATATTTCCAACCAAATTGATTTCTAGCACTGAGATCAATGATATTTTATTGAAGTCGATATTCTAAAGGTTTTTGGGGTCATACTTTACCCTTGAAATGCAATTTAAAGTTATTACAATAAACTGAATTTGAGGTGGGTCTACAGTCTACATATGCTAAGACAAACCAACAAGATTTATTACCTAGAGAGATGCTGTGGTAGAGGAATTACTTGGAATGGCATCCCCACAACCTTAAAAAAAAAGGAGGCGGGGTATATGATATGAGGAGGATGATAATGTTAGTGCTAACACACACACACATATATATATATATATATAGTTTAGCCCTAAAGAAAAGTGTTATACGAAAACATTATCTAGCACTTTTCCTTAGTGCTTAGATAGATAGTGATATGTTCCAGGAAGGGATATATTTAATTGAAGTAACTGAGTGGTTTGGCTACTGTAACAGGGGTAGTACAATCAAAAACCGGACATTGGCCTCGCGGTTAGAGTGTTCGCCAATGGCCCGGGAAATCTGGGTTCAATCCCAGGTCGAGTCATACCAAAGACTCAAAAAATGGTACTTGATGCCTCCTTGCTTAGCACTCAGCATTATAAGGTACGGATCAAGGGTAAAGTGGAGCAATCCAGGGAAAGGAGTTGCGCCCTCCCCTACACCTTGGTGTAGTAGCTATTGAAAAGGGAGCCTTCGGGTCACCCTCGACTATGGTCGCCAACTTTACTTTACTTACAATCAAGCAGGTAGGTTATCATACTGGTACTAGACATGTGTTTGTACTGATATAGGATGGTTGTAGTCATAGTCAATGTACCTCTACACTGATCTGTATTTATGGCTGACACCAGCCAATCATATTACGGTGAGGAGGGGCCCAGGTGTATGCATATTCATGACATCAGATAGATCGATAGATAGAAGGGAGAAGTTATTTTAGTGTACACCAATCGTTGGTGATAGTTGACAAAAAGAACAGATAGTTACAGTCAAAAGGAAATTGAAAATAACAAGTGTGAAGGATGATAAGCAGAAATATTTGATAATCATCAACAATAATATATTTATGTAACAATTTTCTTGAAGAAATTACCTTCGTAATTTAGTGAATTGGAGCATACATAAAGGACAATAATTAATGAATTAAAATAATTGAAAATTTTACCTCGCCCTGGACTAATGGCTGTCAACAAAGGTTGTCTGTCCCTCATTTTCTTTTCAAATGCTGCCTTTTCAGCTTCTTCATATTCCTTCTTTTGAATTTCCCTTTGGGATGGATAAAAAAGGCCAACTGTCTGTGTTGATACAGAATTTGTTGATCTTGACATTGAAATGTGATTCCGTGACATTGGCAGCCATTGATTCTGTTGGGAAATGAAATAAGAAATTTTCTTTCTTTTTTCTTTATCTATATTGACATTTTATAATTTATATTCACATTTTATAAAATAAATGGTCTAAAGCTTCATATTCCACTTTTAACTGCTAAATGTTACTCATGTTAATTCTTAGACCCTGTAGACTTTGCAGTAAATATTGCTGCTGCTGTGCCCACTTATATATTCCAATCATATTTTAAGTTAAAGTCCTGCATTAGGCTGTTTGCATTTCACATAGCACTAATATACTCGGAAAAGAATGAATCCAATTATTCTCCTTCCAGTTATCGATAAATAGTAGTGAGCAGACTGGGGTCTTTAACATTGGTATGGCAACCAATCCAGAAAAAGGAAAACTCTGAATTCAAAACCTGTAAGACTCAACTTAAAAAATTAACCTTGTGTAACATTCTGCTCATGCAGAGGTGTTGGGTAGGGTTTGGTTTTATGGCACATCAACTTTGAACTTTTGTCACTATGTCTATTTCCTATAATGGTAACCATTACATCACAAGTGCCTCCATGAATACATATATATTCCAACCATCATTGTTAGCAGAGCCTTTCTTGCAGATATTGTCTAAACTAAGACCACTTCTACATTACATTCACAATCTGCCATTACCCCGTGAATACCATTTCCTATCACAGCATTTAATACTGCACATACTCCATTACTCCATTGTCACCATTTTTATGTTAAGTGAATCTCACACATTAATCAGTTATAAAATCATAGTCGCTGTACAATATTGTATCACTAAACATTCTCTTCTGGACTCTCACACACAGACACACCAGTGTTGGCCAACTAGCAAAAACTTACATCCATTAGCTCAGTGCAGACACTGGATACCGTCTAGATGACCTACCAGGAGCACTGACCAATAGGAATGTATAGCAAGAGAAAATCAATGGAATCTGTACTGTCAGCATGATTTGATGAGGAAGTCATTAAATACTAAGAAATAAAAGTGGTGGTAATATGCAAATTAAACAATAATTGATTTTCTAGGAGAAATCTAGCATAGCACCTACAGTGTGGGAATGCAGTCTCAAGGTGTTGTATCACCAAGGTAAATGACACACAAAGAATAAGTGCTTAATATATTTATTCAGCACTAGTATACAGTGCTAATGGATACATACCAAAAAGATATAGAACAATAAGTTACAAACAGTTAACAAGAGAACTAACAAGAAATAGAGGAGGGTCAAAATTGTGTGTAGTCAAACAAAGTGAGATCAGTCCGAATATTAATCAGCTTATTAAATCAACCCTAAAGTCTTTAATCGTAGGCTATTTATAGCTATGAGCCAGTCCATCTGGTAGAGTGCTGATGGGGTGTTAGTCACTATACAACACAAAGTAAACAAGTTCAAATGCCAGTCATGCTATTACATTCATTTTCTGACTGATACCCTAAGAAAAGGCATGAACCCCCTTATTCCTTTAGCTATTAGTTGAATAGTATCATTGCTGTTCTTCTACATGATGGCTTTGGTATTAAATAACCCACAAAAGTTCATATGCCATTAAACAAAGAAGCCAAGCCAAACATAAATGATTTTCATTCATTCATAGCTATGTAAATGTTCTTCCATAAATTGTTTTCATTAGATGATGTAACTATTGCATAAATATAATATTTTCTATTTTTATGCACATGTGTTGAATTGTAAAGATCTATAAAGTTATAAAATATTTCTAATAAGTAATACTTACATCTCCAGAATATGAAGTCACCCCAAGATTATCACTGAGAAAAACAAAAAAAAACACATTTCATTAAACAACAAATTAAAAAAAAAAAGGATCTTTAATAATTAAAATTTTTCATTTAAAATGACATTTATTAAACAGAGTATTATTTTAAGGACTTTTTATTTTTAACTATTATATGAATCATGCAATCCTGATCTGTGAATTCTGCACACTCAGACATGACATCGACTGCACATGATGAACAATCCTATTCAAAAAAATAAATTGTTCACAGTAACTTAACAGACATAACTCCAGAACATTAGAGATTTTGAACAATTTTTAAATTGCCTTTATCCACAGAAGCATCATTTTGCACACCAACAAGAAAAGGACGATAAAAAAAAAAACTCAACATACAATCCTTATCGGTCACCTTTAATAAAATATGCCTAGAAGAAAATCTGCAATCATTTAAATGTATGATTGAAGACAAGCTTAAAAAGTTATCTCCCCTGACCTAACCAACATTGTTATGAAAACAGGCTTTTATATATATATATATATATTACTCCTGACAAAAACTATGGACTCAACACTCTTTAGTAAACGTTTCTTCTGTTATCCAGCTTAATGAAAAACATTGTTTTTTGTTAGTTTTATATTTTCTTTTCTTTTTGTTTCTTTTAGGAACAAATCATTTCTGTATTATTTCTAATGGAAAAAGAAACTTTAAAAAGATATACAAAAAAAATATTTTTAAAAGTAAAATTTTTAAGAAAATATCAATCAAGAAATGTTAAAAACTAAAATTAAAACAAAGAAAGAAAAGAGATGGCTAGAAAACTGGAAGCAAATGGTAATGAGGCTACACACAAGTACTATCTATGGAGTCTGGGTAAACATTAGCTGACCAGATACTTCACCAACATATACAATACCAGTCAAAATGAGAGATTTGAATAAAATGTTATGAGAAAGAAAATGTTTACCCAGTTTTTATTAATAGTAATTTCCATAGGTTTTTAAAATCAAAGCCTCCAAGGGATATTTTTTCGAGGATATTATCCAGATTATACGGGTGTATGAAATACTTCAGATAGTTAAATGTGTAATATAATGGCTGAGGGACTTCATTTTATGCCTTTGGGTTTAGTTAGGCTGAGAACCTTTTGGCTCAGTGCATGGGTTACTTAGGTGCAACATTAACGTAGGTGTTCACGCGTGCACGGAGCGGACATGTCACTCAGAGACGTCACAATAGCCCAGATGGGAAACGGGGCTACAGAGTGCGGGTGACGTCACACACCAGAAGTGCGCGGAGGATTTTGGGGATTTTGAAAAACTCAGTTAGCTGAGTTGAGTCCTGCCTCGGGAGAAGACGGTTGACTTTCACTTGCTCGCAGAGGCTTTGGGCAGGTGTTGCATGAGACAGG